>OY804593.1:472052-825892 GCA_963680895.1 Fragum sueziense | reverse complement strand
AACAAAACATTAACACGTGCCATACGATGTGGCGACAACTATAGTTAATCTGGTTAATTACGGTATATTCTGATTTTTTTTGGTAGACAGGGCGGAGCCTAGTAAACGGTTCATTACATTTAAGCTTGAGGAGAAACAGCCTTCTCGCTTAGTGGTACATCGTCGGTATTATTGAAAAACATTATAACTACAGCGTGAATCAGGCTGTAGATACGAGGTTTTATAACAACTCATTTACCAATAGAACGTTCTTTTCAATTTCGAAATATGTTCATGCACGTGCCGCACGTTTTTCTCTTATATCAACTAAGATATCGAGAAGTAAACTCGTCGAATAACCTCTTCGCTAAACCACACCCTGTGAGGTGAATAAAAATGGATTATATAACTTATGAAAACAAAATGTAAACATCTGCCACTCCCGATAGACATATAGCGGACGAGAATTTACCTGGCAGAGCATTCCATTCGATTAGCATGGGCTACTCAGCCAAGTCATTTATCGTGAGGTATACTACAGATCCGATGTTTATTCATTTTACTTGTCTTTTACTTTTCACATGGGGGATAACCCATGTGACTTTTTGAAAGTGTTAACATCGCATACTCGTCTGCTTCAAGTATGTTTTGTGAAATATCTCAGCTAATACTTTTTGATTTTGGCGAGACAAAGTGCATCGTGCGCTTCTTTGAGAGGACCATTACTGGTTCGAACTCACTCCGCACCAAATCGCATGGTTTCTTCAAACATTCAAAATGAATGCTTTGGTGCAACTTATCTCGTTATTTTTGGTGTGAACGCTTCCAAAACGCCATGTGGGTTAGCCACCGTATTTTCATAGTCTGCACGAGTTTTCGAATTACACCACCCTATAATTTTGTCGTTTGGAAAAAGAGTGAAATAAAATGTTAAAGTTCCATTCAAACGCCGTATTATATCGAACCTCCCCATAAAACAATTTAACACATAGTACGACTACGAGTCAAAACGGAAGCAATATTTTACAAGTGAACAAATAAAATAATTGCTTTTTCGGTTTTGATCCTTGTCTGTCGTTGAACAATGTATAATGTGAGAAGGATTCTGTAAAACCGGCATTTGTGGTATTTTTGACCAATACGGTTTCAGTTCCGCCTCGTTTACACGCAGTCTGATCTTGAATCATTGTGCCCTTTAACAGTTTAATTTTTGGTCTGACTGCTTATGCTTATCCAGATGCCAATTCATATATTTTATTTAGTGTAACCCTATACCACAATATGATTTGACTACTAGTAATCCGGAATTCGAGATGAGAAGAAACGAGATCGCCAAAAAGATGTTTATTACCGTATTAGCCATCTCTGCCTGATTTCAACATGTTTTATACACCAACAGAGACAAAAAAGTAAAATATCATTCAAATGAAATTGTCGTCTACGACATCTTTGAATTCAGACCAGTCTAAAATATTGCCGTCTGGTAATGGGTTAAAACCAAAATCATCACGAATAAGGGTGAACCAATAATCAATCCCTGCCTACCGTTGAACATTTTACACCACAATGCCATTTACGACTTATTTATTGTCGTAATTATGACATTGTAAATCGGTAAATATGAAAATGATCCTCCCTACCCTTCGATTGTAGTACTTGAACGTTACTAATTACCCTCATATCATCCGTATTTGAGCGATAAGCGAGTTGTCTACGCGGGATACCGGGAGCAATGCTTGTTTGGAAGGACAATAACCCATTGCCAGACAACAATCTAAACATATGAATTTCAAAAACACAATTTTTTATTAAGAGGTCAACACTTTGTCGCTCATATAAGCAACAATACGAGCCGTACGGACATCCTCACACAAACAAAAATATAATTTTCAGTTAATTGTGTCTTTAATAATACTTTAATATGAATAAGAGTAGGTGACTTTTGCAAGTGACTATTTTGGGGACATTTCTTCGTGAGTGTTCAAAATAGAAATTATGCTGCTGAACCATTGGTTTCTGTTTTACGATAATTTGAACTTTGAGTTTGTTACGTATCAAATTCTCCCTAATTACAGTGATTATATTTGAAACCTGTCCTTAACAACTCATTACACTGTCACTGTATGTAATTTGCTTCCTTAATCACGGACCAACCACGAGTGTGACAAGAGGTGAATCTTATTTACATATATGTATACTTAAAAACGGAGCTACAGATACGGGGGGGGGGGTGAAGACATTCTAAAACAATTATCAAAAATCTAAACCCTTTGTTGTGCGTACTCATTTGAATCGTCTCGATGAGACGATGCAAATGAGTACGCACAACTAAGGATTCGTCGAACAGTACTAGAGGTATTGCATCTTTAAAAAAAGCCACCATCCTATCTTACCTGTTGGTTTGCTTAACCTTTTTACATACTAAAATTCAAAACTAAAAACTAAATCTTAGGTTGTTACGAGTCGAATGGATGATATGGTACCGTTTAACCCTTTCCCAAACGACAAAATTTTAGGGTGACCCCTTCAAAAACTGCGACAAATGACAAAATGGATGTTATTAAAGATAGGATTCACGTAAAATATGACACAGAAAATATTGAGACAAAAGGAGAAACTGCTGGTTATCAGCAGTTTCTTCTTTTGTTTCAATATTTTCCCAAGCCTTTTCTATTCGGGACGTCAAAACCAGGTCTTGTTTGGGAAAGGGTTAAGACATGTAATAATCGCTGGTTCGATCCACCACAGGTATAGTAGAATAGGCTCTACTAGCTTCTTGTATTTGTCATTTTATGTCCAGTAGACTTATATCTGATTTACCTGTCGATATTTATGATATTTATGTTGCTTTGCTTGCCAGAAACAACATTTGAAAATAGGTAAGTCATAATGTAAAACATTTTTCAAATTTCGACAAATGTCTTTATGTCACACGTTTTCTCCTTTTTGGAACAAAAGTTTATATCATTTTGATGAGGTTTTACAATGCAATTCTACCTCTGAATCGTTCTATTGTTTTTTTTTTTCTATTTCATTTTATTCATTTATTTTTTGTTTGTTTTAAACGTATTGTGATTGTAAAATACAGATATAGGGCGTACTGAAACATCGGACCTCCAACATGAATGGGGCGATTCTTCTACCCTTCAGTATATTTCAACCAGTCTAACATTTTGACACCTGGAAAATTATTAAGACTCCTCTTTACATGATACTACTGCGATTCATTAAGGATAAACAGGACAAAAGACTATCTGACCGTGCTCCAAAAGCTTATCGATTTATACTAGATCTTCATTCGGTATATTAGAGGGGATCTGGAAAAAGGGGCCTCCGTGTCATTTATGGTCATTGAAGACATTTTTATATCTAGTTTTATTTAAGTTTACACAACAGTCAATCCCATTGGACGAAACATACATCCCGTCAAATCGGATTGCTTGTAATGTAATTGAGAATAGGAAATGTATATTCTTTTAAAAATATTTGGTATTTAGACAGACTACTAAATCTGCCTGTGCTTAAATATCATGATTTTTTGAGGATATTTATTTCTTCTGGTTGACGGCCGGCATGTAATGGAGTATCTGTGAATAATGATAGTATGGATCTTGTTCTGACTGCACGCATACTCTAGCTTATTTTGATCCATGCTGGTCTCAAATGTTTTGAGAACCCCCTTTTACCCGACCCCAGCCCAAATGATTTTCGCTTCAACTGCATTTGTCAAAAGAAATATTTTATCATAAATATAGATGTGTTGTCAAAAACTTTGTAAGGCTAAGATGAAAAGATTAATACACAGTAGAGCCTATAGATTGCTTTAAAATTCAGATATCTTAATTTTAATCTCCTTAGTTTAATCCTTTTCTCGATTGCTTCGTTGTATTTGCCAGTTTTCAAGTTTATAATTTGCCTTTAGTGCAGTTTTAATTGTGCCATCAAGGTACAGAACTACGTCTTGAAATAGTGGTATATTATTATCCATGCTCCAAACACCATATAGTTGTAACCTTGCCAAAATGGACTGATTTGAGAACGATGGACATTTTATTTAGTAGTGAACATATGTCTTGTATTTATGTTATTCTTAGAAATTCCCTTGTCAATATCTAATGAATAGTAGGTTGTGGGGGTGGTTCATTGTCTAAGCAGACTTCACTTACACGCACTCCAATCTGGTTCAATTGGCGGATCTAGAGGGGGTCGGGGGTCCGGACCCCCCTGGCATTGGCCGAAAATTGAATTTTGACTATATAGATTTAGTGTAACATTACATATTTACTACATTTTAAGCCATAATTTGAGCTTGGACCCCCCTGGAAAAAAATCTTGGACTTAGACCCCCCCCCCTCTGGAAAAAAATCCTGAATCCGCCCTGGGTTCTATAGTCATATAAGTACTTTTGCAGAGTCAATTCTTTTATCATGACAAATCATTATTTGCAAAAAGCGAAAATGAAATAAAATGGCCATTTACATGGTTGTGACGTCCTATTTTATCACCTTTATCAACATTTGAAGGAAAAGCAAATAAAACTGTTTACTCACGGTGAGTAAGTGAACAATCGGTTATTCAAATAAACGTAGAATATGAAGGCCAAAGAAAAAAGTAAATAGAAAACAATACCACTGCTTTTCTTCGAAACCCTCGTAACTGCAGCTTAAACCAAGCTGTAGTTACGAGGTTTTCGATGAAAAGTGACGATATTTTGGCCCTGGTTCACGCAAATAGAAATTCTTTTGACTGGATATAATTCTTGTCGTAGAATCTTTTATTATTGGGTCGTGTTATGGAGATAATTCCCCTTTTCCAAGTAGCTATTTAAGAGAAAGGGTTCAAGATAATATGAAGCAATGTGTTATAGGAATGTGTAACTTTTTGCTACATTTTTGTAGTCCTCAACATCTTTAAACTTAGACCAGTTAAACATTATGGTGTTTTGGGGAAGGGTTTAACCTTTCCCGAACAAGACATAGTTTTGACGCGTGTAATTAAAAATGCTTTGGAAAAGATTGAGACGAAAATGCTGATAATCAGCATTTTCTCCATTTGCCTGAATACTTTCCAACTTATATTAGATCTACACAGCAACCAAATCTTAATCAACACTTATTTTTGTCATCTGCAGCACCCTTTGAATTGTAGCAGTCTTATATTTCGCTGTTTTGGCTAGCAGTAAGGTAGTCCATCCCTAATGAGATAAAAAGCGACGTCGGAATCATTCGACTTACTTACTTACTTATTCCTCTTCGCCCATGGTTGGGCATAGGGCCTTCACTACAGTTCTCCAATCGGTTCTGTCCTCGGCCTTCTTTTTTGCCTCGCTCCATGACAGTCTGACCTTTCGAAGCTCGGCATCAAGGGTTCGTCTCCAGGTCAATGCAGGCCTACCTCTCTTCCTCTTCCCTTGAGGATTCCAGTCAAGAGCTTGTCTGGTGATGTTTGTTGGTTCTCGTCGTAGAATATGCCCAATCCATCTCCACTTTCTTTCCTTGATGGTGTGCATAATGGGCTTTTGCTTGGTCTTCCTCCAAAGCTCTTCATTTGATATCCTCTCGGGCCACCTTATTCTCAGGATTCTGCGAAGACAGTTATTGACGAAGACTTGCAGTTTTTGTTCAATGCTCTTGGAGTGCTTCCAGGTTTCAGAACCGTACAGCAGGACAGACTTTACGTTAGAATTGAATAGCTTTATCTTGGTGTTTAGCCGTATTACTGTGCTCTTCCAGATGTTTTGAAGTGAACTAAAGGCACCTCTTGCTTTTCCGATCCTGGTCTTCACGTCTTGATCAGGGCCCCCTGTCTTGTTCACTACACTGCCAAGGTATGTGAAACTATCCACATCATCAATCGGCTGTTCATTCAGCATAACCTGAGATTCGTTCCTGTTGTGGATCCTAATGCTCTTGGTTTTCTTGATGTTAATGTGGAGTCCGGTCTTCTTGGCTGTTTCATCCAAACATTCTGTCTTTTGCTGGATATGTTGGTGTGTATGGGACAGGAGGGCTATGTCATCAGCAAAGTCAAGATCTTCAAGCTTCTTTGTGAAGGTCCACTGTAGCCCTCTTGGTTCTGTGGTCACAGTCTTCATGATCCAGTCAACTACAAGGGAGAAGATCAAAGGAGACAGCAAACAGCCCTGACGTACACCCGTAGAAACGTTGAAGGGAGGGGAAAGGTCCTGGTTGTGGATCACATGACAGGTTGTATCTTGATACAGGCTTCGGATTATGTTGATGATCTTGTCTGGAATTCCATAGTGTTTCATAATTTTCCAAATGGTAGCTCTGTCTATAGTGTCAAAGGCTTTTCGAAAATCTATGAAGTTGATATACAATGGTGATTGCCATTCCAATGACTGTTCAACTATAATCCTCAGTGCCGCTATTTGGTCTGTGCATGATCTCCCTTGGCGGAATCCTGCTTGTTCATCCCTCATTATGTTGTCTAGTGAACTCTTCATGCGTTTCAGGATTATTCTTGTTAGGACTTTACTTGGCAGCGATAGAAGTTGTATGCCTCTCCAGTTCTGACAGTCACCTAGATCTCCTGACTTGGGTAGTTTGACAATCAGACCTGTTCTCCATTCTGTTGGTACCTCTTCTTTATCCCAAATATCTTGAAGTAGGCCTATAAGAAGATTCGCGGTGGTTTGGCAATCTGCTTTCAAGGCTTCTGATGGGATTCCATCTAGGCCTGGTGCTTTTCCATTTTTGAGCCTTTTCACTGCGTCCATGATCTCGTCCTTAGTGATAGGTCCTGTATTGATGTTCAGTTCCTCACCTTCTGGTATGTCTGGGGGAGTTTCAACTGGTATGCCACTGAGGAGTTCGCTGAAGTGCTCTCTCCACCTCTCCAGTTGTTCTTCTGGCTTTGTCAGTACTCTACCATCCTTGGACTTGATAGGTTTGTCTGCAGTGCTTCTCTTTCCAGATAGTGTCCTTCTTATTCTGTGTAAGGTCTTCATGTCTCCTCTGTCTGATGCTTGTTGGGCTTCAGTGGCCAATTGGTTGACTCTTTCATTCTTGTCCATTCTACAGATTCTTTTCACCTCTTTCTGTTTAGCCTTGTATTCTGCTTGTATGGTCTGTCTCTGCATTCTGGTCTTGGCTTGAAGAAGTCTATGTCTAATTGCTCTCTTCTCCTCTATCAGCCTTTTGGAATTGTCAGACAGCCAGTCTTTATATGTTGTGGTCTTGTGGCCGAGAGTTTCTTCACAGGTGGTCTTCAGCGTGTCCTTGACAATTTTCCACTTGTCCTCAACAGTGTCCTGATCTTGATGAGCAAGGGCTTGGAATCTGTTATTTACAGCAATTGCAAAGCGTTGGCACATTTCTCTTGAGCTGAGTTTGGAGCTGTCGTATCGCAGATCTCTCTGTAAGCCCGCGTCCGTATTTCTGTAGCTTCAGTTTCTGTAGCAAGCTATTTTTTACAGGATAGGGTTGCTAACCCTAACCTAACATTCGAGCGATGTCGTAAACATTCGGTGGTGGAAAGTTCCACCGCCGAATGTTTACGACGTCGACCGAATAGGTGCGGATATGTAACGAATGTTAACGACGTCGCATGAAACCTTCTGACGTCACGTAAGTCTCAGCAGAAGTGGACTAGGCTACCTTAAGGTTTACGAACTGAGAATGAAAACACCACTTTCTAGCCATACGAAATGCATCAAATTACACACACTTGTAAATACACTTCACATAAGTTGATTCACCATGCCAGATTTCAAGATAATGCTTCAAG
The DNA here is from genome assembly GCA_963680895.1 of Fragum sueziense. Classification (NCBI taxonomy): domain Eukaryota; kingdom Metazoa; phylum Mollusca; class Bivalvia; order Cardiida; family Cardiidae; genus Fragum; species Fragum sueziense. The sequence continues at coordinate 818,164 of OY804593.1, read as the reverse complement.
AAGAAAACAATTTACAAATATTATTTTACTCTATATTCATGTGCAAGGGAGGTAATTTTGAACATGTTTTGTCAAATATTTCCATAAGTACGAGTATGCATTAATTCAAAATTCTAAATCATACAAAATGCTTCTGTTTGTATTTGGAATGGAAAAGTAACACAGTTTAGGAATTACTGGCACTTTTCAAATTCCGCCTCTGGCTCTGCATTTCATTCTCAGTTCATAAACCTTAAAACACAAGCGACACCTTCTTACCTGTGATCATTTGACGTTTCTCCTCGGGCGTCGCTTCCACGTCCTGTAACGTGATCTCCTTCATCAGTTCTTGAAACTGGTTCAGTTTGGCCTGGAAGGAACCCACAGTATAGGGCCTGTCCCCGGCCTCTGTCTCGCCGGACATCGCTCAGTGTAGATCCTGATTGGTTATAGATCCAGATCGAATGGCGTATATAAGTCGTGTTCTACACTTCTGTATTTACTTATTACATAGTATTGCCCTTCTTACATATGCCGTACATTAGTATATTTCCCACGAAGTTTTCACACACATAATTGTTTCACTTTCACATGCGTAACATTCTTCTAATACAAGAAACCAAAATTTGAATACAATACTAAGCATATCGTCGTCTTTTCTCGTACATGCAGCTTCAAACAAGCTGCAGATACGAAGTTATTTATCGAAAAGCAGTGATATTTAAGCTAGGATGTGGGGGAAGGCAGGCCAAGTAGCAGTAATTGTAAATAGGGACCAAATTTCATCAGACCATTTAAAACGCATGTTTGCTTACGAATGTCCCACGCCACGTATCACTCACCCAAACCTGTCAAGACATAGGAAATGAATTAGTTGTCAAAGGCGGATCAAGAGGGCGGTCGGTGGTCGGGACCCCCCCCCTTCTGGAATTGGCCGAAAATTAAATTTTGACCATAGAACATCAATATAACATACATATTAAACACAACTAGAGCCATCATTTGGGCTTGGATACCCCCCCCCCCTGGAAAAAATCCTGGATCCGCCCTTGGTTGTTCTGAGCGCTTCATGGGTCTTACGAAAACAGAACATGTAGGTCGTAAAATTTCTGAAAGATTCGATTATCCAAATATTGTTTACTGACAAACAGTATTTTTAATTGAATACAATTTATGTACAAACTACCCATAAGAACCGCTTAGAAAAATCGTTTTAGTCGTTAAACAGTAATAAATCCAAATGGTCCAATATTGGTTGGACAGATATCGCACATCAACGAAAAATATTTAATCCCGAACAAAACAATGACTTTGGAATATAACGTCGCTTTTCAACGATAACCTCGTAACTGCAGCTTTAAGCAAGCTGCAGTTACGAGATTATCGTTGAAAAGCATCGATAAGTTTCATTGGTCATCAAAACAAGGAAAAAAAACGCTGATAAGAAAAATAACATGTTCCTCTTTTCCCTCTATATTATATTTCATGCCGATCTTCTCATTACCGGACACTTTTAATTTAGACTAGATCTAGTCTGAATTTGCGTGTCTAGTAAATGGTTTAGCCAATTTCTATGTCAGAAACATTCTGACATCTTGATATAAAACAAATTTGCAACAATAATTCAAAAAATCAAAACAACTCCACTTTGAACCAGATAAACACTCACAAAAATCCAAAAAGTTCAAAATGTCACAACATAAACTCAAAATTATCTGACATTGGAATACAAACTTCACACTTTAGATGGATTTTAAAAGAGCACATATTGAGTCTAGTGTATATTTTATCAAAATCTATCAATACACAACCAATGGATCTGTATAGCCGATAAGAGCCGTTCAAAATTAATACAACGGACCCTTTACGACTAGCAGGCTATTGTAGACTAGCTCAATTGTTGCAATAAGCAGTCTTTGAGGACATTATTAACTTTTTTTCAATTTGAGTGTTAAGCTGTGGGATTTCGCATCAGGAATGAGAATGACGCGCATTTGCTCGAGGATTGGCAAAAAGCTACATCTAAACCATTGTGCAGTTTGATCGTCGTATAAAAACGTCTACAGAAATGTCAAACATAGCAGACACTCATTTCTTTGATAGATATGATAAACTGACAAAATGTCGTAATTGATGCCAAAAATCTTGAAGTACGCAATTGGGAGTTTTTCTATCTTAATTGTTAAAAAATTTCGCATACACAATTTGGAATTCCTAATACCTACGCAAAAGAAATACTTGGCTATAAACGTTTGATACACTCAATACGTACTAACGTCCTCTGAGCACTGGTTAAAATGTTAGTTTTAAATTATATCGCCGCTTTTCATAAAAAACCTAATAACTGTAGTTCTTTTTAAGCTGCGACGATTCCCTCGAAAAAAAAAAAAAAAAAAAAACACACAATTCACTATCATCGAAAACTGCAATTTTAATGATCAGAATTATTCTTAAGTTTATAGCAGATTGGACAATGTTTGAATGGACCAAAACAGTAAAAGATAAATCATACTTTAAAGAACATATAAACAATGAATTCTGCAATTTGGTCAGAAAGATGGAAAAGTGTGCGGGAAATGAAAATGCATTCATTGGCTCTTGGGCTAAAAAAATCCAACATATTTCCAAAGTTCATAGAAAATACAAGAATTGTTAGATGAAAAAATAACAATAGCTGAACATACGGTTTTCATACAACAAAAGATGAAAGGGTTTAAATCCTTAATCTGCGATTAAATATGAACTGAGGCCACTTCTAGCTGATCATAGCAACTGTGTTCGTAATCGAACATTGACCCATATTTTGTTTGTTTATCGGCCGCTGTCATGTATTCGAAAGCATAATGGTCAAAGATAGTGTGAAAATCCATCCTACCACCACAACCACGAGTAGCTTTTGCAATGTGGGGAGTCATAATACCTCGACATATCCGGAATTCGACTCATCAGATTTTGTTCAGTTTCGAATTAAATGCCGTTAGACCATCTTTGTTGCTCATCAAGTGCTTTCGTAATTGAAATATAGAAGGAAAATGAAAGAAATTTCTCGAAACGAGCAATTTCTTTCATTTTCCTACTAAATTTCAATTGTCATATTTATTTAGAAATCAATTTGTGTAACCTTTTTGATATCCATTGGAGAGGGAGGAGCCAGACTTTCAGTTTGACTTTTAAAAGCGGAAATTCTACTTGTCCGATGTCAACATGCCGAGTGTAGAATGTACTTTTCATACTTTATTTGCATATTCATTTACAAGAAAATTATGGATAAACTAATCGGAATTACTCGCTTAACCCATTACCAAACAGCAAAAAGGGTTAACTGTTCCAATTTGCTGCAGACGACAATTTCAAGTTGATGACATTTTAAAAGTATTTCCATTTTGTGTTAGAAAATATTGTGGGAAATGAAGGAATTAATTGTCACAAGCATTTCTTCATTTCCCTTAATTTTTTCCAGAGACATCGCTTGTAGTCAAAAGGAGTCATTGGTGATGTAATGAGTTACCTTTAAATGGCCCACTATGTATAAATCGGAATGACTCCCTTAAAACTATTACACTTACGTCCGATGTTCAAAAATTTACCCATGAAACATTAAAATATCTATGTTGATGTTGCATGTAATGGTTCGAATCCTGCATGCATGCCAAACCATCAACGCATGAGAATTCAAAACGTCTTTTCCATAGGTTTAATAATGGATTGTCTTATCAGAAATATTCACGGGTAATCCGATTTTCAGACAGAATCATGTGCAAGTGACGCCTTGTACATTCGTAATAAAAAGAATAAACCAATATAAAATAATGTAATAAAATTACAAATCTATAACCCACGATATTAGATCAGGGGAGATAAGTATGCCTTCTGTCCAGAATATTATTAACAAGGTTATGTACCCTGGTATATGAAGTGAATAATGGTATATTCAATGTGATCCAATATTCCTACGACGTAAACCTCTATTCAACCGGGGGAAATGAGAATATGCCAGCTAAAAAAATCTCCTTTCTCTCCCACAATATTCTTTACACTGCGACGCACGTGCATTTTTTATATATACTAACGGAAAAAAGTAACTATGCATACATCTCTTCTGCTTTATTAATTTAAAAAGGACGACATGTTTACAAGAAATATCTCTCGCAAGTGTCCTTAAGATACACTTGTTAACAAAATATCGAATGCCACCGTGCACGTTAACGCACTATACGTTTGGGTGTTTTGTTGTGCTGCGTTCTTCCTAAGTGAGATTGAAATTTGTTTTAATGGCGAAACTGTTGTAAATCTTCTTGTTGTTATGTCTTTGTTTAATTGAACAGAAAAGAACATGATACGTTTATCCAAAGATGCACGTTAATGCATGTTTAAGAAAGTAACCCTCTAATGCCCAAGAAGGAGTTCGCTAGAGCGTTTTGGTTTGCAAAGAAACATAATGTATGTCTTTTTGGGACGATTTCAATAATTTAGATTTTTTTGGGGGGACGATTTCAATAATTTAGAAACACCCGCGAATTGCCACCATATTTGAGACGTCGACGCGTGATGTCATTCCGGCAAGTTAACCATAATCGAAACACCAACCGGCGAAACCTGATTTCAAGCGGCAAATTTACGGATCTAGGTTGATTCCAGAATTGAGTTCTATCAGCAAAAGGCCTGTTAGAGATCGGTTAAAGTAGCGCTAGATACGTCTAAGACGTCTTGCGATAGGTCTAGTCTTGCTACGACGTCGTTGATGACATCGTCTGCAGTGGGATAGATAACATCTACGCTTTCGTAAAACCGATTGAAACAAGGTATTGCTTATTGGTGTGCCGCTTTTACATCTGTACAGTCTTATGGTCGGGTTCACATCCATAACCTCGTTGGGAAACGTCATATGAATTCATGCAAAATGTTCAACGTCAGTGCATGACTAGTTGGCTCCGGTTTTTGTCAAAATCTCAAGAAAACCCTGTATTGTCCCGTTGCTGCAGAGCATTATCGATACCACTAGTGTTCACAACTACCTTTCTATATCATATGTATCCTAGATGAGTTTGAATTGAAGAATTGTCGCTTTTCAAGCTACAGTTACGAGATTTTTTAAGAATAGCGGCAATATTATGGAACTGAAACTTCGTGATTGAGACATAGCTCGCCCTGCAATCAAAATGAATCAAGTTCGATCAAGATGATATCGCTTGAATGTTTGAAGAAACCATGGGATTTGATGCAGAGTGACTTAGAATTTTAAATAGCCCTCTCAAAATCGCGTACGGTGCACTCTTTTTTCTCGTCAAAATCCAGAGTATAAGCTGTAATATTAAGGTATACAGCCCATCATTAAAAACACCACTTCCTAGCCATACGCAATGCATCAAAATACACACAGACACACACTTGTAAATACACTTCACATAAGTTGATTCACCATGTCGGATTTCAAGATTTCGTTTCAAGAAGAAAATAATTTACAAATATTATTTTACTATTACATTTTTTGTCAAATATTTCCATAAGTAAGCATTAATTCAAAATTCTAAACCGTTCAAAATGCTTATGTTTGTATTTTAGAATGGAATGTAACAGTCTAGGAATTACTGGCACTTTTCAAATTTCGCCTCTGGCTCTTTGGTGTTAATGATGAGTTGCATACCTTAATAACAAAATCCTTGAAGCGGAAGATTTTTCGGTGTGAACGCTTCCCAAAAGTCACTCGGGTTGCCCACCGTGGATAACTGGGAGTGAACTCTTTCCAAAATGCAATTTTTCTTTTATTGTTCATCAAACTCTATGTTGTGGATACTCATTTAAATCGTCCCGTCGAGACGATTCAAATTAGTACCCACAAAATAGAGTTTGGATTCTAAGAGCGAAATTTAGGATGTCCACATTCCCTCTTATCTGTTGCTATTTCCCAAACAACACCTGACGTCTTTGATAGAAAAAGCTAGGGAAACTTTGAGGCAAAAGAAGAAAATAATGATAATCACCATTTTTTCCTTTTGCCTCAATAATTTATCTGCCCTATTTTACACAAATCCTATCTTCACAAGCTCCCATTTTGTCATCTGTACCAGCTTACCAATCGGATCACCCTCATTATTTCTGTTTGGGAAAGGGTTAATACTCTTTTCTGGGCTAGACTAGACTTTCTGCTTGCTGTCGAGTAATTTAGAGCGTCGGTCGAGAAAAGTCAACGTTGTGTGAATCTCTAAAATTGATAGTCCTACTGTGGGGATTCTAAGTTAACCCTTTCCCAAACAGCCAGAATTATGACTGATTTAAGGTATCCAACCCATCAAAATCACCAAAGACCCAGATGCGAAATTTGAGAAGTGCCAATAATTCCTAAACTGTGTTACATTTCCATCCCAAATACAAACATAAGCATTTGGAACGGTTTAGAATTTTGAATTAATGCATACCTATGGAAATATTTGACACAAATGTTCCAAATTACCTCCCTTTCATATAAATAAAGAGTAAAATAATATTTGTAAATTATTTTCTTCTTGAAGCAAAATCTTGCACGGTGAATCAACTTTTGTTGAAGTGTATTTACAAGTGTGTGTAATTTGATGCATTTCGTATAGCTAGAAAGTGGTTATTTTTTAGGGTCTGTAAACCTTGGACTTTCGTATAAAACAACAAAGAAAATATTGAGACAAAAGAAGCCAATGCCGATCATCAGCACTGTGCTGCTTTTCAACGAAAACCTCATAACCGCAGTTTAAAACAAACTGCAGTTACGAGGTTTCGTTTAAAATCGAAGATTGTCATCTTTTGTTTCAATGTTTTTCCATTGTTTTTTTTTGGGGGGGGGGACGTCAAAAGTAGATCTTCTTTGGGAAATGGTTAAAGAGATTTGCAATTACTTGTGTAATTGCACGAATAAAAAATAGAAGAAAATATTTCCCATTCCAGATTGTTGCAAACAAGAAATGTGCAATCTGGCCAAGTTCCATGTGTGCTTTTTGTCAAATGTTTACATAATATGTTTACGTCTTTCAGCCAAGCCTTTCAAATTTCCCAAAGACAAAAGGTTTAGACTTTTTTTATTGTGACGTTGAAATAAGTTGTTATTTGAGGGAAAGGCTAATAGCTGCGTTAAGGTTTTCATTCCACTCGATTTATTCAATTAATTTTGATCTATAGCGGTAACACCTAGGATATATATTGTATTTATCAGTTTTTCCTCTTATGGGCTATCTGGGTTTCAATATAATCTTATCGACTACCGATTGAAAATGTAAACATTAGAACCTTTCACGTAAAAAGAATTATTCAATTGAATGTGGGATAAGCTAAATCTGCGAATCTGGAATACAGACATACATTCTTAAAAGTTTGCAAATGGGACAAAGACAACCTTGTCATTTTAGTTTGGTAAGTTCGATTACTTTTTTATCTTGACGATTTGTGGAAAATGCGACTCTCGACATATTTCAATGAATCAGATGAATCGCAGTTTAATGTTACTTTGTTAGAATCGCAAATACTTTATATGTTTTGCACATGGATGATAAAATTAAAACAAAAAACAAAAAACTTGTAAATTGAGCTATGTTAAAGTGTATAAACCTGATAACTTGCTACTTATATATATTTAACGCTCCTGCAGCCAACAACATGGACATTGTAAAGACTGGGTTAGTGTGAAATATAACACAGTTAAACATTTAGGTAAATGATGCTTGTAGATCTAGATAATTTCTTGGTTTGAGCTAATGTTTTCCCGCACGAATTTGCTTTCATTCGAGACGTCGAAATAAGGGGACAATTTGATCACAATTCGGGTGTATCATAGTCTTACCAATGTCCCAAGACACATTTAGGGCAACAATTACGTCATGTTACTCCAAATTCGTTTTATGCAACTGGTGAATAAGTTCTGGAATATTTTACGAAGAAAATACGTTCTAATATACAATTTTGAAATAAGCGCTTTAAAGTCAACGGATTACAATGGAAAATAGTATTGCATAATTTGTTGATATTAAAACTTTTGTAAGGACTAGACTATTCTTACGTAAACTCTTTATTTAAACAAAAAAGATAATCCAGAAGTTTTTTATCAATGTCTGTTAAGGTAGTCCATCATTAATGCGACTTACGCGACGTAGGAATTATTCGGGCAACGTCGTAAATATTCGGCGGTTGAACTTTTAAACGCCGAATGTTTACGACGTCGGCCGAATAGGTTGGGATAGGTAACTAATGTTTTAGGGTGTCGCACGAGAAATTCCGGCGTCGGGTTATTCTCATTATGGGTGGACTAACGTAAGTAAGATACATGTACATGTATATCTACACGTTTTCCCAAAAAACATTTGACCAAAACATAGCATTTAACCCTTTCCCAAAACAAGATTTATTTTGACAAACTTGATAGAAATGTCTTGGGAATATATTCAGGCTAAACTAGAAATGTTGATGACCCACATTTCATTCTTTTGACAGTAATTCCTACGATTTACCGCAAAACGAACAGCTTAAGGTAGGTTCACATTGACGAATTTTCTTACGATTCTTTACGAATTGGACATTCGTAATCACATTACCGAAACGTACACGGATTGTTACGATTTGAGCAAATCTAACGGACGGTTTACGTATTTCTACGACTAGTTTACGGGCTGGTTACGGCTTATTTACGAATCATTAAGAGTGTTACCGACTTAGTTACGAAAGTCCTTTGTTATTATTTTGTTGCTGTTGTGAAAAAATAGCCTCGTTATTGAACATCTGATATTAGACAAGACAACGTGTCTAGCAAACGAAATAGGCTTGGGTTGTACCAACAATTTGTTCAAAACCATTAACCCTTTCCCAAAACAAGACCCTGGTTTGGGAAAATATTGAGAGAAAAGAACAAATTGCTGATAATCAGCAATGCAGTTCTTTCTTTTTACTCAATTTTTTTTATTCAATAACATACACATTCTCCGCTGTCCTATTGCAGCTTCTCCATCAAACATAACCCCCGGCAGGCCTTTTGTGGAGCCTGATTCTGTTTTAGTATCACTCTTAGGATCTCATACCATAAGAGCACATTTTTAAACATCCCGGCTAGTTTATATTCGTAAAGTTATCGTATAGATTCGTGAATCACTCACGTGTGATTTGCGATTAACTAAGAGTCGTTTACGGGTGAATATAACGGAACATTTAATCCGTGAACATTCGTAAGAAAATGCATGACATGCCAAAAATGTTCCCGTATGAGCACGAATCATTAAAATTATCACCGATTCATTGCGAGTTATTTACGAACGTATAAGAGTTGTTTACGAATGCTTACGTGTGAAATACGATAGGCTTTCCGAATGGACCACTCAAAACGAAATCTATGAATATGTACGGTTTCTTTACCTTTGTCATTTAATTTTTTGGTTGTGAATAGTAACATATTATCTCCATATCATCATTCAGCAGCTCAAATTGAGAAAGAAGGCATTTCATACTTACGAGTTATTTACGGATGCCAGCGAGTTGTTTACGAATGTTCACGAATGGCCTACGAATGACCAATTCGTAAGGATTCGTTAGGAAAATTCGTCAATGTGAACCCACCTTTAAAGTTACTGGCGATTGAGAATTGTATGCCTATATCATTTAATTCCATTATAATTAGAAAATATTAAAAAGGAGAAATCGCGATTTGTCTTTTCTCTCAATATTTTCTCGCATCATTTCTGCTAGGAATGTCAAAACCAAGTCTCGTTTGAAAAGAAAAAGGTAAAATCGAGTAGGTCGGTAAATATTTAGAATTTATCAAAGGTTTTATAGAAATTAAATGGGGTTTCTACAATTTTCAATACAGGTTACCCTATCCTGAATTGAAAAGATATGATGACGCCACTTTTTTAAATTATTACCAGACGGCAAAATTTTGGACTGGCCAAAATTCAAACATTGCGCAAACGACAATTTCAAGTGAATGAAATTTGAATATTGCTGGTCTTTTCGGGTAGGAAATGCTGTCGGGAAATGACGAAATTACTGGTCACAAGCAAAATCTATACATATATTTTCTACAATGTTTTTTCAAAACCTTTACCTTAAAGGGCGCCAAAAGGCGTCATCAAGTGGGAACGGGTTGGGGTTTACCTTTACTCAAAATGCAATATAAATTCAAAGATTGAAAAAAGAATATTTAAAATAAAGGAGTAAACATCTTGGGAATATGGAGAAGAAAAGTTATTTAGAAATGCATTACCTGATTTACGCTGTTTTTACGCTTCTAACGATTTCGTTTGCTTACTTTGTACTTGGCAACTCTCATTTTCTCTAAATGCTCAAGGGAAAAGTTGTCCGTGAATTATTTAAAGATCACCCATGTAAGCACATTATAATAAGAGATAAGTTAAGGGACCATTTTCAAAAGCCCAAATTGAATTAGAAAATAGTTTGTTTGAAAAACGATTTAGGGCCGTATGTAAAGTTCAAATACATGTTCAGAAATGAATTGGCAGGTTTTATATTAACTTTTATCATCTATAGAGTAAAATTGGAAATACTAAATTGGTGGGTACAATTTTCCTTTTGCTTTTTGTAAAATATTGTTGCACATGACAATTATTGTTATTTTCATAGTCTTTGTCTTTTTTTATCGTCTACCACTGCAGCCGATTTAAGCAGATTCATTTAAATGATACGGTTTTGATATGCTTTTTAGTCATTAATAAAATTACTTTTAAATTGTAGTCTAGGGGCCCGTCCCGCAAAATAAATTTTTATTGGACCAATCGTCCAGAAAAAATCTGTTGGTACCAGGTGATTTTTAGTTCAATGGGACGTTAGAATAAGGTGGATGCCATAATCAAAAGTGGTGCGAATTTTTTTACAAGCACTTTTCTTACCCCACCCACTTGAAATTAAGGTTAAATAGTAGTCGTCAGAAATTGTTTCTATACTACCATTTTATCTAATTGATAAATCATTTTTATGGAAAGAAATCACATTTGAATAGTCTTCGTGATTGTAATTTTCTTATACCAAAAATCATCATGAATTCTAAGAAATCTACAATTGTCCTTACCCCACCCACCAATTTAAGCTATGTCTACCCCCTTCTACTTCATGATGTCGTTAAAAAGCCAAAAACTCATAGATCTGCTTAAAACTGTGAAAATGCATTTCCAAGTACCCGGAAATGTTTTTAAACTTCTAACATGACATGTCATTTGATAGAAATATGTCTAATCCATGTCCGCAAGTTGATATATTTTTTGAAAATTTGAAGTTTTCTGTCGGAAATGGCTGATAGCTTATTTATTTGCAGATAATTCAGATAAGTCACAATTTTGCACCCAAATCAACGAAAAAGACTGATAGAAGTAATGTAGAAGGAGACAGTTTAGAATATGTTAATGAATTCTACTGTCCATTTTGTCCGTTCGATCGTCTGTACGTCTTTCATCTCCCAAACTTTGTGTGCATAAAACGTAATCAATATTTACCTGTTACTTAACGAATTTCGCGTTTTCAACTGACATTTAACGCAAATCCTTGAAAAAGAGTTTTGATTGTCAGATATTCTTAATAAATAACATGAGGACCATGATGGTCCTAAATCGCTCACCTGAACCAAGATAATATGAGCCCAAGTTTTATTCAAATAAATTAATATTTGTGACTGCAAAACTGAACACTCGTAAACAGCAGTTTTGTCAAGTTAAAGGGAAAGCAATTAAATTTGTTGGATCATAATCAGGCTGAAAACTGAACCATATCTTGTGGCCACTTACATTTTGTCCACGTTTTATATCGACCTATCAACATGTGTCTTTTGCAATGAAAACAAAGTCAAAAATGGTCATTTTGTCAAAATTAAAGGCTTATAACTCAGGATGTCAGATTCACATTAGCACTATAAAATATAACTCACAGTCACAGACTGAGATTTGTCTAGCTTGGTCAATGTTTGTGGTAGCTAGGGTGACAACAGGATCGAAAAAGTCAATTTTATAGAATTCAAGAGCAAATAACTCAAGACTTTCTATCCTGACTAAATAACTGAATGCCAAACTAATCCAAACTCTCGTAGTCGTTATCTTGGTGTCCAAGTTTTGTCTTGATTGTTCACTATGTGTGGTTTTTAGAGTAAACACAACGTCGGAAACATTCTACCCATCAAATATCGTCTTGATTTGTCCATCTATCTGGTTATTTGACTGAAAATAAAGTCAAAATGGAAAGTTTGATCAATTCAAAGGAAAATAACTTAACAACTGCTGGTCCAATTATGTCGAAATTTGTATTCACCTTATTAGAATGGTCACCAACATTATGTTTTAGTTTTTTGTCTCGACTGGCCAAAATTTGTGGTTGTTAGAGTAAAACCAAAGTAAAAAAACACCAGTTTTTATCAAATTCAAGGGCACAAAATTACAGCTTTCTGATCCTGCCTGACTGAAATTAAAATCATTCTATATCTTATGGTCACCAAGATTGTGTCCAAGTTTCATTTGGATTGGTCATTAAGTGTAGATGCTAGAGTGTAAACCAAGTCGAAAATAGTCTATAACAGCAATTTTGTAAAATTCAAGGGCATATTTCATGACTTCCAGTCCTGATCATTCTGAAAATTATACTCGTCCTAGATCTTATGGTCACCAACATTGTATAAAAGTTTCATGTGGATTAATAAATAATTGTAAATGCTAGAGTGTAAACCAAGTCAAAATATTCGAAAATGGCAATTTTGTAAAATTCAAGGGCATATAACTCATGACTTAATGTCCCGATCATTCTGAAAATTGTATTCAATCGAGATATCATAGTCCCAATCCTTATGTATAAGTTTCATTTGGATTGGTCAATAAGTATATATGCTAGAGTGTAAACGGAGTCGAAAATAGTCGTAAATGGCAGTTTTGTAAAATTCAAGGGCATATAACTCAAGACTTTATGTCCCGATCATTCTGGAAATTGTACTCAATCGAGATATTATAGTCCCAATCCTTATGTATGAGTTTCATTTGGATTGGTCAATAATTATACACTCTAGAGTGTAAACGGAGTTGAAAATAGTTGAAAATGGCTATCTTGTAAAATTCAAGGGCATTATGACTCATGAATTTATGCCCCTAGCATTCTGAAAATTGTACTCAGTCGCGATCTCATGGTCAACAATATTATGACCAAGTTTTAAATTGATTGGTCTCTAGTTGTAGATACTAAAGTGTAAACGAAGTCGTAAATAGTCGTAAAACGGCAATTTTGTAAAATTCAAGGGCAAGTAACTCATGAATTTATGTCCCGGTCATTCTGAAAATTGTACTCATCTGATATCTTTTGGTTCCAATCGTTATGCATTTAAGTTTTATTTGGATTGATCAATACTTGAAGATTCTAGAGTGTAAATCAAGTCGATAATAGTCGAACATGGCAAATCTGTTAAATTCAAGGGCATATAACTCGCGATGTTCTATTCTGATCATTCTGAGAATTAAACGCCTTAGAGATATTATAGTCAGCAACATAATGTTTAGGTTTCAACTTGATTGGTCAATATTTATAAATGCTAGAGTGTAAAGAAAGTCTAAAACAGTAAAAACGGCAATTTTGTCAAATTCAAGGGCAAATAACTCATAATTTTCCTGTCCGATCAGGCCGAAAATCACACTCATTTGAGATCTTATGGTCTTTATCATTACGTAGAAGTTTCATTTTCATTGGTCAATATTTGTGGATGCTAGATGGTAAACAAAGTCTAAAATCGCTATTTTTGATGTTCAAGGGCAGATAACTCAGGACTTTCTGGTCCGATCTGGCCAATAATCGAACTCATTGAAGAACCTATTATCATACTTGTTCTGATTTAGTTTAATGAATATTGGTTTACTTTTGCGAGAACTAGATTGTAAACATGTTTTGTCATAAAGCCTTTCTGTGAACATGCCCTTATTGGTGGTAAGAGTTGTCTGCCCCCAGAAAAAAATCACACCGACATTTGTTGCAAAAATCATCCTGGAACGAAACCTAATTGACTTCAAAATATCCCTATGGTGTCTTAACTTTTCTATCATCAACGTTTAAAAAGATAATAAAGGTTGAAAAAACTTTTCTTAATTATTTTAGAGTTATTTTTCTATTTTGGTGAATGAACATTTATTATGGCAATTACGGTAAATGTGTTTTAAAAACCGACTATTCTATTACTAATTATTTTTTGGCATACATAATATTTCAACAAAAACATACAGTTATTGAGGAAAAAAGTCACAGAAAAAATTTTGACGACAATTTCGATTCATGGTCAACTAAAAAACTGTTTATTTCATTTTTGGGTGGGAAGAGTTATCTGCCCCTGGAAAAAATCTGCACCACTTTCAGTTCTGGCATCCACCATAAAATAAAGCCCCAATGGTTACCCTAACTCACTGTACCATCGGAATCTTTCTGGACTATTGGTCCAAAGAAAACCACTTTCTAGGCCTCTTTTTGGGGTTGGCCCCTAGACTATTATGTTTCAAGCAATATTTTGTTAGCAGATGCAGCCTGGAGCTATTCTATAATGCATGCTTAACCCTTTCCCAAAATGGCAAAAGTTTGGGCTGTTCCACTTAAAAAAAACAGCCAAAGAGGAGAACATTTATGTGAATAAAGACAAAATCTGTGTATAAAATAATAAAGAAAATGTTGAGACAAAAGGAGAAACTGCTGGTTATCAGCAGTTTCTTCTTTTGTCTCAATATTTTCCCATGTCCTTTCTATTAGGGACGTCAAAACCCGGTCTTGTTTAGGAAAGGGCATTACAACGGTTAAAATGCTCGCAGTACGCAGTCTTAAAAGTACAGTGCCATCAATGATATAACAATTATTGTCTAATTGGGTGTGTTAAGGATTTGAAATAGCACTAAACTTGCATTCTCGGAACATATCGGACGTATATATTTGCCAAAATTATGAATATAGTCGCTTTTCAACGAACACCTCGTAACTGCAGCTTGTTTTAAACTGCAGTTATGAGATTTTCGTTGAATAGCAGCGATATCGTGTTCATTTCAATCTATAGTAAACCTAGGAAGAAACGCCACTATGGCATGTGATACCCGTGCGCGAAATCGGAAGGGGGAGGAAGGGGGGTCTGAACCTCTCGATGTTTAGGGGAAAGAAACTGGATAATAAACAAAAGTTGCTGGAAAGCTGTTGAGGCCTCCTGGTGGCTAGAACTAGCTAGCATTGCATTTGTATACTACGGGAAAAAAGTTAAGCAATTTTTTTACCAAAATATTTTTGCGAGACAAAGGTTTAGAATTCCTTAAATGAGTATCATTTACCAATTTGAAAAGCTACTTCACTAATGGTGCAGTTCGTTCAAGTGTTTATCCCCGCGCAACGCTCTTTGACGTAATAATGCTAAAATGACGTCTTGCACGAGCACACATATGCGCATGCAGTTTATATCGAAAATATCTAGATTATCCCAACATAATGGTAATTATCAAGAAAAAAATAAACATAAAAGAACTGATGGATTGTTCAATTGGGACGTCGCCCAGGATTAACCTTAGATCTAGGGAATAAGGCGATCGGCATACTTACTGGTGGCGTGACGGCCAAAGAGGTGGTTAAACAATTTGGTGTCAGTCAAAGTGTCATTTCTCAACTGAAAGTAAAGAACTGTTAATAAGGCAACGCCCAAGACAGGCCATGGTCCATCTTCGCAAGCCAAGGGTGACATCTACGACGTAACGTCGTTTCTGTATTCACCCTTGGCGTATTTAGTCCGATTTTCTTGGTCTCCTGGAAAGCGTTTTCATTGGTTCCAGCGAGGTCTCGCTGGAACCAATCAGATTGTCGACTGATACATTTGTTATGAGTAACCAAATCATGACAACGGGCGGGAAAAAGCATTGTATTTGCAACTCAAAAACGCGAAGATGGGCGATTTTTCCTAAGAATTTCACTGCAATAGACAGGAATTCCCTAACTTTAATCGACGAATTATTATGCTTTCGACAATTCGACCAAAAAAGCAGCTAACTTTTACATAATCCGCATGACGTATGACGCGAAAGACAACGCACGTTAATGACGTCATCAATAATGGACGTAAAGAACCAGCAGAACAACCGCTAGGCGGCGTTTTGCGATTTCAAGAAAATCGGATTAAATCCGCCAAGGGTGAATACAAACGTAGGTGGGCTCAACCTTGGCTAGCGAAGATGGCCATGGTCTAGCTGGCCGCGTAAAACAAGTCGCCGTATGAGCAATTACGTAGTAATTATTTACGACGTTATCGTTTATCAGCATCACAAGTACAGTTGCTTTTATCAGAAACGCGATAGAGGCATGGGATTGTGCACATTCTGCGAGGAACAAGCTTCGTTCTTTGTGTTTACGTGTACGTCCAACTTACGTTGGTGTTCTTTTGGCTTGTGTTCACAGACAGTCCAGGCTGAACCGAACGCGGGTACACTGTCCATTGACAGGATAACAGTGGATTCAAGTCGCTTTTTCAGATTAATCCCATTTGATCTTTACCTTTGTGTAGGCGTAATTGTGAAAGGAAGGCCTTAGAACGCGAGGAAGAGGCAGGGATGACGCCATTAAGGTAAAAGATCTCACACGCGTTCTGCTTCTGCAACTTTTGGCGCATTCCAGTGGATTTTGATTGAGGAGTCATAACAGACATTTTGATACTGTTATAAAGGATAATGATAGACATGGAAGGTACTGATTCCGTGTGTCATTTTCAGAGTGCTACCTTGTTCGGCGTCACTCGTGTGACTTGTCAGTGCTCAAATTCAACCCAAAATTTGAAATATTGTTGTTACGATATTAAATATCATTGTTTTGCTTTCAATCCATAGCCAGATAATTGAGAAATAAGCTGCAATTTACGAAATTGCTAAACTTTTTCCCCTAAGTATATTTTCCTATCTACCAATGTTCCTTGTATTCTTGATCAGCAGATTATTCTGTGTGTGTGTATTATCATGTAATGTTTGTAGTAAGAATGTTTATACCTAAATTATTATTATTATTAGTGACATATTGTGCATTCTATGATATCACTGTTTAATTCAGTATTTTCATTAAAAGAATTGAATTGAATTGAATACATCCAAATTATCAAGCACGTTCATAATTAAAATATATGTATAGTGCTTGAATGGGAAAAAGTAGGAACTTTGCTATGTTGAGATACTTTAATCGCTTTCTTGTAGCAAACTTTTCGTCAAATTGAACCATATTTGCATTGATTTGTTGATTAACCCTTTCCCAAACACGACCGGGTTTTGTCGTCCTTAATAGATGAGGCTTTGGAAAATATTTAGACAAAAGAAGAAGGTGCTGATAATCAGCACGTTCTCCTTTTGCCTCAATATTTTCTGAGCTACATTGTACACAATTCCAAGCTTGATTAACTAGTCCGTCGGATGAAATCAAATAAGGGGGCTATTTAAGGAGTTCGCTGCACCCCCCTAGGTACCAAGGTTGTTATATACCATTTTAAAGCTTAAACTATGCTGGATACGATGCACAATGTTGTCAAGTTGTAAACCTGTGCAGCTCCCTTGGAAACACACAAATATGTGGGTGGGGTAAGATAACATTTAAATTATTTGAAATACATTTGTAAAATAAAAGTCGTTTAAACCCCAAAAACCTTGTAATGTACCCATTCGAATTCATACAATTGTTATTGAATAAACCAGAAGAGACATACAAAACATATTTCAACCGATTATACTTAGAAGTAAGGCTCAGATATTTGGTCAACTTGCATATGGTGGTTGGGATAATTTTCACACAGTAAAACACTTGGTCACAAAAACAAATTATCGCATTAATTTTCCATGAAACGTTGTACAACCGTTTTTAGATTAAATACAACTTGTTTGGATCTTAGTAAAACACATTTACCAAAAATCTAATCGGATATTCACAAGAAACGGTTCTGGGCTTATCTTGAAAGTACCCCCTATTTCCCAGTAAATTACAACATCGTCCGTCAAATGATTTCATATAAGGCTGATTTGTATGGAGATCGCTGCACCCCTAATCCCAGATGTACAAAGGATGTTATATACCATTTTAAAGCTTGGAATATACTGGATACAATGTACGATGTTGTCAAGTTGTAAACCTGTGCAGGTCCCGTGTAAACAAATACATATGTGGGTGGGGTAAGATAACATATGATATATTTAAAATACATTTGTCATATAAAAATCGTTTTAAACCCAACAACTTAGGAATGTATTCATTCAAATTCATAAAATTATTATGAAATAAAGCAGAAGAGACATGCAAAACACATTTCAACCGATTATACGAGGTAATAAAGCTCAGATATCTCGTCAAATTACATATGGTGGGTGGGGGTAATTTATACAAAGTGAAACAATTAGCCACACGAACAAATAATCACTTTATTGTTCCGTAAAACGTTTGTACAGCCGTTTTAAGATTGAAAACAACTTATTTGGATCTTAGTTAAACATGTACACCAAATACTTAATCAGTTATAAACAATATATGGTTCTAGGCTTTTCTTGAAAGTGCCTCCTATTTCCCTGATATAACATCAACGTCGTCAAATGATTTCAAATAATAGGGGGGGGGGTTAAGGAGATCTCTGCACCACTTACTCCCGATGCACCAAGGTTGTTATATACCATGTTAAAGCTTGGAATATGCTGAATACAATATACGATGTTGTCAAGTTGTAAACCTGTGCAGGTCCCGTGTAAACAAATACATATGTGGGTGGGGTAAGATAACATATGATATATTTGAAATACATTTGTCATATAAAAATCGTTTTAAACCCAACAGCTTAGGAATGTATTCATTCAAATTCATAAAATTATTATGGAATAAAACAGAAGAGACATGCAAAACACATTTCAACCGATTATACGAGGTAATAAAGCTCAGATATCTCGTCAAATTACATATGGTGGGTGTGGGTAATTTATACAAAGTAAAACACTTAGCCACACGAACAAATAATCACTTTATTGTTCCGTGAAACGTTTGTACAACCGTTTTTAGATTGAAAACAACTTATTTGGATCTTAGTTAAACATCTACACCAAATACTTAATCAGTTATAAACAATATATGGTTCTAGGCTTTTCTTGAAAGTGCCTCCTATTTCCCTGATATTACATCAACGTCGTCAAATGATTTCAAATAATGGGGGGGGGGTTAAAGAGATCCCTGCACCCCTTACTCCCGAAGCACCAAGGTTGTTATATACCATTCTAAAGCTTGGAATATGCTAAATACAATATACGATGTTGTCAAGTTATAAACCTGTGCAGGTCCCGTGTGAACAAATACATATGTGGATGGGGTAAAATGACATAAATCATTTGAAATACATTTGTCAAATCAAAATTGTCTTAAACTCAACCACTTAGGAATTAGCGCATTCGAATTCATAGAATTATCATTGATATAATCTGAAGGGATATACACAAAACGTTTCAATTGATTGTAGGCAGAAATAATGCTAAGATATTTCGTAAAAAATGCATATGGCGGGGGGGTGTTTATACACAGTGATATACGTAGCCACACAAACAAATTATCGCAGTTCTGTGAAACGTCAGTCAAACCGTTTACAGATGGAATGCAAACTTATTTGGATCTTAGTCATCCACATTCACCCAATATCTTATCAGATATATACAAGACAGAGTTGCAGACTGCGCTTGAAAATCTCCCATCCACCGCTGTTACTTACAATATAGTATTTTAGTTAATATCTCGCACGGCTACTATTACAGGAGTTGCTAATTCCGACCTTGATGTACCCATGTTGTTATATACCACTTTAAAGCTTGAAATAGGCTGGATACGATGCACAATGTTGTCAAGTTGTTAACATGTGGAGGTCCCGTGTAAGCATACAACTATATGGGTGGGGTAAGATAACTTTTTTTTGAAAAACAATTGTCAAATATAATTCGTCTTAAACTCACAAGGAATGTTCTCACTCTTCAAATGCGTGAAATTGTTATTGAAATGACCAGAGGCGATATACAAAACACATTTCAATCGGTTATACGCAGAAATAGTTCCAGATAGTTAGTCAATTTGCATACGTTTTGTGTGTGTGGGTGGGGAGGTAATTTATACACAGTTAAATACTTAGCCGCACAAACAAATAATCCTATTATTATTCCGCGAAACGTTTGTACACCATTTATAGATTAAATACAAATTATTTGGAGATTAGTACAACATCTTCACCCAATTGAATAGTTCTAAGCTGCTCTCATATGTTCGATAATCACCTCTAACTTACAATAATC
This sequence comes from Fragum sueziense, assembly GCA_963680895.1. Classification (NCBI taxonomy): domain Eukaryota; kingdom Metazoa; phylum Mollusca; class Bivalvia; order Cardiida; family Cardiidae; genus Fragum; species Fragum sueziense. The sequence continues at coordinate 797,912 of OY804593.1, read as the reverse complement.
TCTGCTTTAACTATCCATAGTCATATAGCAAAAATACATATTGTATGGACAGTTCATCTGAGCAAGAACATCTATTGAAAATATTTTAGCATTTTTAAATAAGATATATTGATTTGTGAATGAAAAATATTTTACTCTAATATCATTGGACAACACACTAATAACATGATGGCGTTCAAGATGACGGCCAACAGCAGATTTACACATGGAATAGGCGCATACAACATTCGTTTTGTTTATAAATTGATGTGGAAAAGTAATACAAATAATTCTAAGGACAGCAAAGATTCATAAAAAGATATATATGTCAACTTGAAATCGATAATATAGTCCGGTAACGATTAATACAGGGACGTATTTTATATGAAACTTTTGGGAGTAAAAGACTTCCACGGGCTCTTTTAGAGAATGGTTTGTTGGGTTCATGTTTCCCTTTATTTTGTTCATTTCTTGATATTTTTCTTTTTTTATTAATCAATTAAAAATGAGAAATGAGGGACACAATTCAGCTATTTTGATCATCAGGGCTTGCAATTTAACTCTTCTATTTGCACTTCCGAATAAATCAGACCATTGTATCAAGAGTTAACTGTCCTCAAAAATTGCTTAAAGGCTTTTTTTGTCTTAGATTACACCTATATGTTATGTTTTTACCCAACTTTGGAGACTTACACATTGCAATCAGTTTAATAGCTGTTACATGGTTGATGTCCATGGTTATCATAATCACTGCAGTCATCACGATTGTAAGCTGTCATTGTGCGATTATGTGCATCGGTAGCACATCTATGGTGTGAATCACCACAAAAACAATCTCTGCAATATTTTCTCTGATCACAATCTAATCGTTATTATCAAATTATTGTGTGAAAATTCCAAATGAGCACCCAGATTTCCCCAAGATAAGACAATATCTTCATATGCAAACCTTTTGAATACAGTTTTGATGAATGTTCTTAAACAAGAGTATTTACAAGTGTATTTTATATACATACAGTCTAATTGATAGCTGTCATACATGTTTTAGTTTTTCCCAATTTACGACAAAACGTCGCTATTTGCCCAATTCCACCGGCCCAGGGCCAAATCAGAAATTTGGAACGAGACCTCAGGAAACTGACATCACTTTTATTTTTTTTATAGAAGTTCATTTAGTTGATTTTTATACGCCCGAAGGGTCGTATTATGTTATGGCCCCGCTCGTCCGTCTGTCCGTCTGTCCGTCCGTCCGTCTGTCTGTCCGTCCGTCTGTCCGTCCGTTAGCAATTTCTTGTGTGCGCAACTCCTCCTTCAGTTTTGATCGGAATTTGATCAAACTTGCCACAATGAATCTCCATGGTGTCTAGTTGTGCACCTTGCTTACGGAATTCAAATAACTCTTTTCGTTCTTGAATTATCTACCCTTGAATTAAAAAAATGCCCATTTTCTTGTATGCGCAACTCCTCCTACAGTTTTGATCAGAATTTGATCAAACTTATTACAATGAATTTTCATGGTGTCTAGTTGTGCACATCGCTTACGGAAATTAGATAACTGTTTTCGTTCTTGAATTATCTGCCCTTGAATTTAAGGAAAAATGCCCATTTCTTCAAAAATGCCCATTTTCTCCTGTGTGCTACTTCTACAGTTTCAACCAGAATTTAATCAAACTAGCCACAATGAATCTCTTTGGTCTCGTGTTGTGCAAACAATATTTTGATAACTTTTCATGTTTGAATTATCTGCCCTTGAATTGAAAAAATTGCCAATTTTACTGACAAGCCCCTCTCGGGCGTATATGCGCCGCTCTGCGAAGCTCTTGTTCGAAATTTTCAGGTCGAATATTGAAGAACAATGGATTCATTTAGAAGAAATCCTGGATCCGCCGTAGCCTTTTCTTGGTGTCATCGATTGAAATGTATTTAGTAGATCTCTTCATGTAATTTCAATTATAACTCCATGCATTTGAATGAGCACATTTCTTAAAGGGTGGGTTTAAGACGATATATATTTGACAAATGCATTTGAAAAAATGTTTATCTTACCCCACCCACATATTTATGTGTTTAAACGGGACCTCCACAGGTTTACAACTTAACGACATCGTGCATTGTATCCAGCATATATCAAGCTTTAAAGTGGTATGTAACAGATTTGGTAAATTGCGGTGGGATGCAGCAACTCCTTCAATAGCCCACATGAGTCATATCATCTAAATAACTATGTTGTAAGTTACAGGAGTCATTTTCAAGTACAGTCTAAAAACCTGTCTTGTATGTATCTGTTTATATATTGGGTAAAGGCGTTTTACTAAGATCCAAAAAATTTTGTATTTAATTTATAAACGGTTGGACTGACGTTTCACAAAACAATAATGATACCATTTGTTTGTGTGGCTACCTTTATTACTGTGTATAAAACATCCCACCCGCCATGAGCAATTCTACGAAATATATAAGCATTATGTCTGCCTATAATAAATTGAAACGTTTTCTGTATATCCCTTCAAGTTACTTCAATAATAAAATCATGAATTCGAATTTGCTAAGCCCTAAGTTGTTTGGTTTAAGACGATTTTAATTTGACAAATGTATTTCATATAATTTGTTTCTTATCGTACCCCATCCACATAATTATGTGTTTACACGGGACCTACACAGGTTTACAACTTGACAACATCGTGCATTGTATCCAGCATTTTCCAAGCTTTACACTGGCATATAACAACCTTGGTACATCTGGGGTTAGGGGTGCAGAGATCTCCTTAAAAACCTCCTTACTTAAAATCATTTGACGGACGATGTTGTAATTTACAGGAAAATTGGGTCGCTTTCAAGATAAACATAGAACTGTATCTTGTTTATATCTGATACGATATTTAGTGAAGATTATTACTAAGATCCAAATAAGTTGTATTCAATCTAAGGACGACTGTACAAATCTTTCACGGAACAATACAGCGATTATTTATTTGTGTGACCAAGTGTTTTACTGTGTTTAAATTACCCCACCCACATATGAAATAAGACGAGTTATCCGAGCCTTATTACCTCGTATAATCGGTTGAAATGTGTTTTGCATGTCTCTTCTGCTTTATTCCATAATAATTTTATAAATTTGAATGAGTATATTCCTAAGTTGTTGGGTTTAAAACGATTTTTATATGACAAATGTATTTCAAATATATTATATATTATCTTACCCCACCCTTATGTATTTGTTTACACGGGACCTGCACATGTTTACAACTGGACAACATCGTACATTGTATCCAGCATATTTCAAGCTTTAAAATGGTATATAACATCCTTGGTACATCGGGGGCTAGGGGCGCAGAGATCATACAAATCCGCCTAATTTGAAATCATTTGACGGACGATGTTGTAGTTTACTGGGAAATAGGGGGTGCTTTCAAGATAAGCCTAGAACCGTTTCTTGTGTATATCCGATAACATTTCTGGTGAATCTGTTTAGCTAAGATCCAGATAAGTTGTATTCAATCTAAAAACGATCGTACAAACGTTTCACGGAACAATAAAGCGAGTATTTGCTTTTGTGGTCAAGTGCTTTACTATGTCACAATTACCCCACCCACCATGTGTAAATTGACGATATATCTGAGCCTTATTTCTACGCATAATCGGTTGAAATGTGTTTTGTATGTTTCTTCTGGTTTATTCCATAATAATTTTATGAATTTGAAGGAGTGAATTCCTAAGTCGTTGGGTTTAAGACGATTTTTACTAGACCAATGTATTTTAAATAATTCATATGTTATCTTACCCCACCCACATATTTGTGCGTTTCCACGGGATCTGCACAGGTTTACAACTTGACAACATTGTGCATCGTAGCCAGCATATTTCAAGCTTTAAAATGGTATATAACAACCTTGGTACCCAGGGGGGTGCAGCGAAATCATTTTTTACCTGGGTCATCCGACGGACTAAACACACACTTTGTCATCTAGAGCAGCTACCGAATGGACTACCCTAACATTTTGTTGTTTGGGAAAGGGTTAACCCATTACCACACAAAGACTCTTTTTGGCTCCTTACAAGAATGAAGATAATGGCTTTGGAAAACATTGTGGAAAATGAAGAAATTGCTTGTGACAAGCAATTTCTTCATTTCCCACAATGTTTTTTACACCAAAAGACAAACAATGTTTAAATTTCGATTTTCTTAAATTGTCGTCTGCAACATCTTTGAATTAGGAACAGCCCAAAATTGCGTTGTTTGGGAAAGGGTTTAAATGTGACCCGTCACGCTAATGGGAACCCACTGGTAAGTGAAACAGTGTCTACTTTGATCAGACTGTGCAGACTGACTAGGGACAAAACTTTTCATTCTAAGGTGATTTTCTAGAACCAGAATGTGTGCAAGTCTGATTATTTCTCAGATAAATGTACGTTCCAGAAGGTCCATTATTAGCATCTTTTAGCATGGTGGGTCATAAGTAATATATTTACGTGCGGTTTTTTAATTAATTCATGATCAGAAATAAGAGTTTAGAAAACTCCTATAATATCACATATAAGGAAAATAATTACTTTTATATCGAACAGCGAAAGGCGATCATAAAGATTAAAGCATAATTTAAAAGGAATTGGTTATTAACTGAGCGTCCCATATTGAATTTCAAAATTTTACACATTGGCATTTTGTGGTTAAATTTCACCGAAAAAAATGATTGGTCGGCCCCAGTTTTAAATTAGATTTTAATGAAAACCAGAGTGTTTGTTACTTTTGAAAATGTTTCGAGTATCTAGAGGTACAAAATAGAAAGGAGTCTCGCGAAAGTTTGAGTTAATATTGCACGGTGTATAATCGCGTCTCTCAGAATTTTTGACAATCTTCAATATTTTTGTTAACGCTTGACCAATTTGAGTACGGTCTGAAGCAAAAAGGGTGGTAAAATGCAAGAAATCAGTTAGACCTGGTGTATCTTTTAAAAAACAGGCGATGAAAAAGTTACTGGCTATCAACCAAAATTTGATTGTCAATAACTTTTATATCACATGGTTTTTAAAAAGATCAACCACCATCATATAATGCCTGACGTCTGCCCCACCTTCTCTGCTTCAAACAATAAATTGTCGTGCCACGTGATTATAAACCGTGATCATTTAATTTTAGAACTATCAGTTTCAGTATTACCCTCCAAATACTCGTACACATTACATAAATTAAAGACAAAACTGCTTCGAGAATACTTAATCCTTCTTATGTTGTTCATGTTACATTCTTGTTGTGTCAAAAGATTTGTGCAGTCTGATCTTAGTCTATATTACCTGTCAATTAATTTTCAATTTGGAACAGTCTAAATATGTGTCCTTTTGTAATGATTTAACCTATCGATATCTCTGACTGATAATGCATATAGACCCACGAACAAACTCGCAGTTGACAGTTGCTTAAATTGGATTTCACCCGACTCTATTAGCTAGCAGGTAAGATTATGAATATTTAACCTTTTACCGAACAATTTAGGAGTTTCATCAACCTTGACTGGAGAATGTTCATTTGGAAAGCCTCTTGGTAAAGAAGGAATTGCTGATGATCAACATTTTTTTCATTTTTCTCCAATGTTTTGAATGCTGCATGCTTCGATTATCTTTTACCAGTTGGTGTTGGTGGTGGTGGCGGCCATATTACGGACAATCTTCCTTACAACAACAAATTGTAGATGGCTCTGTTTCTCCTACTATATGTTGCAGTCAGTTGTTTATGTATGTTTTGTTTGAAATTTCGATTTACAAGGTCCCTTCCTCTTTCCATTTTCCAGTTCACCATATCGTCGCATGTCTTCCGTAATCTCATAATCATAGCTTTATCCCATTACCAAATGACAAAATTTTAGGGTGGTCCAATTTCAAAGATGTTGCAGACGACAATTTCAAGTGAATAAAAATTCCCAAATTTTTGGTCTTTTCGTGTAGAGAATACTGTGGGAAATGAAGAAATTGCTCGTCACAAGCAGTTTCCTCATTTTCCACAACGTTTTCTTGTGTTGTAGGGAGTCAAAAGAGTCATTGTGTGGTAATGGGTTAACCAAGCAGTAGCTTATTAATGATAAAAAGCGACAACGTCATTTTATTTTCGACATTCGCAATAAAGGGTAAAGAAAATTACAATTGAAATTGCAACCTCATTTAACAAATAAGAAACCCATTTAGAAACAAAAAAGAAAATCGAGTTGGCAAGCAGAATTGTTTGTTTTTCCAAGTTTAGAAAACATGGGAATGGCTGAAGTTAAACACAAATCAATCGTTATTAATTAGCACAGCGGGTGGGGTAAAAACGAGAGTTTTACCTTTCCCAAAACCAAGCCCCTTTTTAAACGTTACCCATAAAAATATTTTCGGAGAAAAAAGATAGTGACAAAAAGAAGGAAATGCTAGAAAATTCTCTTCTGTTATCCCATTGCTTTAGAAGCTATACTTTATTAATTTCATATACTCTTATGAAAGGTATACGAGTAGGTCTACTGTATTTGTCATGCGCCTCATTTGAAATTAGTTGACCCTCAACATTTTGTATGTGGGAAAGGATTAAAAGTTTTATTGACGCGCATTATAGAATGGCAGCCCTTGTCAGATAAGACATACTGTAATGTAGGCCCGTTAAAATGGACATTAAGAATTTACAAATTGGTTTCTCAATTATCATACTTTGAAATGTTGAAAATAGACTAGAGGGAAATGCAAAGGAACAGTTCATAACTGTGGCATTTGTTCATGTTGTGTATGTCTAATCAAAATATTGATAGAACGATTAGTGTTGAAATCTTGTGGTTGTATAGATCTGATTCTGGTGAAATGCGATTTTGGTGTTATTGAGGCTTTGTTTCACCGATTTGACTCGTTAGACATGTACACATAATTCTGGATTCTTTGTGTCGTTGGTTCAATAGCATCAATTCTGTAGTCTATACTAGTTATATGGATAATCAGCATCTTATTTCTTGTGAGACACACACGAAAAGCCTTGTATTAGGGTATAACCAAATGAACGGATAATGGTACTATACCGTGAAAAAGTTTTTAAACGGGGAATATAACGTATCCTCTCGTACCAATTTGGCTACTTTAAGTTACCGTCCACACAATTGATACTTAGCTACTTTTTCGATGTGACAGAATTTCATGCAATGGCGCTACACATGCGCGTTCGCATCGATGCTTTTCAACAAGCTGAAGTTACGAGGTTTATGTTGGAAATCGATGATATACTCTACTTGTATTTGTTAATGACATAAGGAACTAAACTGACGAATGTTTGACAGCATATATGTACGCAGTAAATAATATTTGACAGTCAGAATTGCCATGCAGTGCCTAACTCAACGTGGGAGACTGATCAATCAATTATTCCGTTCAATCTTATGTTTAATTCATTTCCACACATTGACGCTTTTTGGCGCCTCTCAAAAATGATTGGATAATACTTTGTGGAAAATGAAGATTTTGATTGTCACAATTGTAAATTTCCGCCAATTATTTCATGTTTCCCGCAACTGCTTTCAATTTCGAACACCATGAAATTTTGTCGTATCGCAAAGGGTTTAACATTTCCCAAACAATAACTTTCTTGAATTTACCCAATCAAAAGGTGTGCAGACAACAAGAGAACTACTTTCATGGCAGAGAATTATGTGTGTTACCACAGAAAAACTGTACGAGAAAAGGAGGACGTAGGACATACTGGTTATCAGCATCTCCTTAAAAGTTCTCTTAAAGTTTCTCAACGATACCTTTATCAAGGACTCGATTTAAGGACTTGATTTCGAAAAGATTACACCCTGTTATAATGAGACTCACTTTTTATCTTGCATTTGTCGAAATGTGATAGCGATTTGCAATAAATTAATGGAATATCATTATACAGTTGAAACTTTTTATGCCGAAGTCATAGGGAAAGTCATTTTAGCTCGAGATATCCGGAGTTCGACTCATCCGACTTTTGTTCTATTTCGATTATAAGGATATTTTACCCCTCTCTGCCTATCAAGCACATTTACATTTGAAATGTAGAAAAAGGTAAGAAAGTGCTCGAAAAGAGCAATTTCTCTCCCTTTCCTACCATACTTCAATGGATATCTTTATTTCAAAATACGTTTCCTCCACTTGTTTTTAGTTTCCATTGATTATGGTAGGACATATCATGCCGAAACTTAAGCAGAATTCGACTTACCGACATAGCCAGTGTCAACACTTTGATATTATTAGTGGCAAAAGTGTATTGATACAGGATGATTCAATTAATTCTTACACTGATGTCATTGTGTGTCTGAATTTTATCTAAAAACTTTTAAAGAAAAGGAGAAATGGATTGTGTGTGCTGTGGACCGACAGGTAAGAGTTGTACAATTTTAAATATATAGATATATGTAAAAAGAACTGTCCACTCGCCTAAAGTGAAAGGATGAACATAATTATAAGCCAGGATCTAGAAAAACGCCCTTTAAGGCTTTTGCGCCCGACATGGTTCAAGATCAGCCTGCGTGTACACACAGTTTGATCATGAACCATGTTGGTCTCAAATAACTTGCTCGTAGTCTGTAGACACCGTAAGACAGCAGCATTCATCCCGGTCAGACTACAGTTAGGCACATGATGATCGTGTAATATGGCTGTCTCAAATGCTATAAAGGACCTCTTTCAGGATCCTTGTTCAATTATTAAATGCTGTTTGATCATATTTTTCCTTTATTTCTCTTCAGGTCAAGCCAAAGGTTTCATATACCCAGTTCGGCCGGTAGATCCTGATCTGAGTGCCACAAAAATGTTCTCCAATGTTCGGAGACAGAGGCGACCTCTTGGTCAATATTACCCTGAAAGTCGGATAGAACTACAGTTGGAAAAGGCATTGTTTAGAGAAAACGCTCAGATACTCAGAGACATGTGTGACTTGAAAATGAGACAAAAGAAACGCGAGGCTCAGCAATATTTATCTATTGATCAGTTTACAAGACGTTTAAAGTATGAAAAGTCATCGATTGAACATTATAAAGAACAAAAACTTCAGAATGAGTCGATCAATCAAAGTTCATATATTGCACCGGAAATAAGATGGCTTTTGACACGCAGTGCCAGAATGCAACGCGCCAATAACGCTGGATATTCTAAATATAGCAAACCAATCAGAGATCGTGTTGTATCAGCCAATGGGAAGAGAGGAATGAACGCAATGTCATTGGAGCGACAACGATCAATGTGTAGTAGAAATGAGGAGTACGATCGGTCCAGCATGCAGAAGTGCCAATGTGATATTCTTGGTCCATCATTCTGTTCAGACTGTACAAAAATAAAACGTAAAGTACGATACACACAAGAACAAGAACAGAACTTTCCCCGTTTGGAGGTACACACAAGGTCACTTGTCGCCCCGGAGAGAGTTGAGCGCATGTACTTGTCACATCCGGATGAACTATTCAACCAAAAGAAAGTATACGCGTGCGGATGTCGTGTCAGTCCGGAACTTGAAATAACCACGCCCCTTGTTTACACACCACATGAAATATTCGAACGTATTCGACGCAAGAAAAATATTGAACTCGGTAATGAACTGATTAGACGTGAACAAGCAATGAACGGTAATCAGAAAAGAACGAATACTCCGGTAGAGCGACAGAGGCCCACTAACCAACAACAACAACTACAACAACAAGAGTCACGTGACCAGAAACGTCACGAGACAGTACAAACAGGCATACAGCATGAAATATTACAACCGTCGTTCTACGAGGAAAAGACTGAACCCCCACTTGACATGAAAGTGTCCGTCGTTTTCAGAAATGACGGACCTTGAGAGCTCATCTGTTAAGCTACAGTTACGAGGATTTCGTTGCTAAGCGACGATATGATGGTCCAGTATCAGAATATATCGTCGAATACGGTAACATTTCGAAACTTAAAGCTGCATACCAGCATTATTAGTCTCTTTTTTTTCCTTTCGAATGTTTAGCTGCCAAGTGTGGTTTTCATCCGTTCCTTCATAAGAAGAATTTCAATCAAGGCAAAATCATACGAATACATTGTGTATAGCAATGTCTTCGTTTTCGCATGATGTTTACCACTAAGATATACAAAAATGTAAAGTTTCATCGACCGGCAATTATTGTTGTCTACAACGTATTTCAAATTGGACAAGTCTTATTTTGTAGTATATTGGGTAAAAAGGTGGTGAGATAATGAGACACTGTTGACATTTTGTTATAAGTTATATATTCTCAAGGCCGTTTATAGAGAAAGTCTTTTTTTAAATATAAGAAAATAAATGCGAGATGTTTAGCGACCCATACACGATCAATATCATTGACAATATTTTTGTGTCATAATATTCACAATAATTTTCTAGCCACCCATACACGGTCAATATTATTGACAATATTAATTTAGAGAACAATCGACCATGGGTAACATAACGTCAATAAAAATATTGAAGAAAATATTTCATCGATCGCAGATATTCGTCAATAGTATTGACAATCCTTCAATATTGCCCATTCACGGTCAATATTATTGTCAATGCCAAATATTGACAATAATATTGTCAATAATATTGATCGCGTATGGGCCCATGCCTTTTATTTGCAAAACATCGTGTTTACCATAGAAAATATCGTAACTAAAGCTTGTTTTAAGCTGTACTTACGAATTTTTAGACGAAAAGCAGCGATATACGGATATACCAAAGCTTGAAAAAGTTTTACAAATCAGGATCATTGGAACAATAGACATCGACACTACAAAGATGTCCTGACTTGATACAATATATATGACACGGTGGGGATTGTGCATGATGGGATGGATAACGAATACGGACAAAATAATCTCGATTCTGGTAAGATTTTTTGCAATAACTTTCTTATTTGTGCGTCAATTTTCAAAAGGTTTGTTGCATGTACGCCGCCTTACCGAGCTCTTTCATCGGACGTATGACTTATAAGATAACTCGTGGTATTTTTTCCAAAATATTGTCCCAACCGACCAGAAAGCGAAATGGTAACGACTACGGCCAAATTAACCACGCCTCAGGTAAGCATTTGTGCAAAAACTTTCTTATTTTTTACGTCAATTCTCATGCAGTTTGTTGCATGTACTCCTTCTTACTGAGCCCGTTTCTCAGATGTATTACTTATCGGGAAACTCCTTGTACTTTTTCTCAAAAATCGATCCCAACCGACTAGAAAAATGACCTGGATTTTTTGTCGTTTTTCTGATCGGTTTGGATAAATTTTCGGACAAAGTACAAAGATTCTACAAACAAGTCATATATCTGAGGAAAAAGCTCAGTAATGCGGGGTACATGCAACACACCGCTTTAAAATTGACGCAGAAATAAGAAAATTATTGCACAATTTCTTACGTGAAGCGAGGTAAATTTGTCCGTATTCGTTATCCATCCCATCATGCACAATCCCCACCGTGTATGAGCTACGTTACAATATTGTGACTGGACCGTTACGTCAGTAATGGGTCCATATGCACGGTGGTGAATCACGTCACTGGTGGTGAACTCGGCCAAAGCGTGGGGCGTTTTTTCGCGATCATAGTATTCCGTCGGTGTTGTTATAAAATATCGCAACTACGGCTTCAATAAAGCCGTAGTTACGAGATTTTATAACAACACAGACGGTTTGTCAATACATATCGGTAAAACCGGTGTATTTTCAGAACAAATTCATTGTTATTTGAAAAACTATCCAATCAGATCTTTAAACTCACTTTTAAACGCAAAATATCTATACCTTGTTGTAGCGAAAAACGTCCCTCACTTTGGCCGAGTTCACCACCAGTGATTACATCAGTAATGGGTCCATGTTCACGGTGGTGAATCCCGTGACGCTACAACAACAGCACTTGTAGAACATCCTCGTTAATCTGTTTTATTAGGTGACCGATTAGAATTTGGTTAGAAGTAGAAAATGACAGGGAGTTGTTGGATGTGATCGGTCTTTCAAAGAGCACGCGATAAAAAGTTATTGGTGAAAAAACTAAATTTGATTTGCTCGTCAATAACTTTTTTATCAGGTGCTGTTACGAAGACACTCTACCACACCAAGAAAATCCATGGAGCTATTCATTCTTCTTTGTTTCAAATCATTTTCAAATCTGCCTTGTATTAAACGGAGTGTTGAAGATGTTCTGTAAATAAAATTGTTGTTGTTGTTGTTGTTTGTTTGTTTGATTGTTTGTTGTTCCTCTTCATCTTTTTGTTGTCGTTCTTGTTGTTGTTCGCTTGATTCTCGTACGTCATAGGCCTATTAGCCTATGCATTGGTTCATACAGTTGAAGACATTGGGTTTTTTTTTGTTTTTTTTTTTTTTCGAAAGTGTCCGTTTTCTATTATCTCATCTCATTATGTCTATTCTGCCTAAAGCTATTCCGGGTAAACACATTTAAAACAATCAAATATTTCAAGCTCCATTAAACTCACCACATACCTTCGTAACTGCATCTTAAAATAAGCTGTAGTTTCGAGGTTTTTGTTATAAAGCGAAGTTATAAAATTATATATTATTCCCATTTTGTAAATTTGATATTTCATAATTTAACTATTTCACATACAACGCATAATTTGTTTTGAAAAAAAAGTTATAGATTCTGAAACCATTGGGCGAAATAAAAGAAGAAATTGCTTGTGAGAAACATTTCGTCTTTTTATCTCAATGCTTTCCGTATAATTTCAGTACTCATTTAACAAGCATTGAATCATTGATTTTGTCATTTGTATCACTCTCACATTATTTGTTGCTATAAAGAAAGGAATTAAGCTGGACAAGGAGTAAGAAACAGAAAAAGAAATGTTTTAACATCGTTAAACAGAAAAAGATGGCAATCGTCGATATTTTAGAAACATAAAATATCAATAGCAGTGGTAGCACTTTCTTTTGACGCGGCATTTATAGTATATAGTAGTTTTTTGTTTAAAAAAAAACAAAAAACATTTCACTCTTTTTATCTCAAAGATGATATCACTACACACATTTGGATTACTTTCGTTTCTTTTGTTATTGTGTAGGTATTTTTGTTAGTTTCGTTCTGTTTGTTTGTTTATTTGACTTCATTTTTATTAATTATTCGTTGTTAAAAACACTATTTGGAAAATCATTTCCTAACCATCTGCTATTTGATTATAAAAAAAGATAGCTCAGAACAACTTTGATGCAAAAGAAGGAAACGTCGATAAACCAACGTTTGTTCCCTCATCTTTATTTTTCCCGATGAAATAAACACGATTACATTTGAAGTTTTTTATTTGGACCGATCGGTCTTAACTCTTGACTTCATAATGACGCTGTCTGACGCCTCACACAAGAAAAGCTTTAGAAAACATTGTGTAAAATGAATTAATTGCTTGTGACAATATTTTCTACACGGAAAGACAAAACAGCAAAACTCTATTTACTTCAGTTTGTGGTCTGCAATATCTTTAAATTTGCTCCAGTGTAAAATGTTGCTGTCTGGTAAAGGGTCAAAAATTAATTTTAATTTGCGTCTATGATTAAAGTACATTGCACCAAATGGAAACGTTTACTTATTGAATTGTTGAAAACATTGGATACCGATATATTTGTCCCTTTTTTCAAACCGATATTCTTTCATCTCAAATTGACATTTCCATGTGTGTTATTTGTTAAGACATAAACAGCGTTAAAAGTCTGGAATGTTAGGTGATTTTTCATTCCAATGAGTGAAATTTTCAGGTTGTAGGGCGTTTGTACATGTACATGCACGTGGTTTACAAGAAGATGACCGAGCAGACAAGGAAACCAGCTTGCAACTCAAAGCTTTATTTCTATTAACAAGAAAAATGTATGATGACCTATTTAATCGAGAATCAGATGAAAATCACGTTATTGGAAACAGAAAGGCGGAAGACGACGATAAAGTAATATCTGAAGATCTAAGGAAAATTGCCGGGTTAATAAGAAAATATGGCGAGAAACGTGATAACATAAAAAGGTATGCACCGAAATCTTCTCTTTTGACAATGTCTTTCTCTGAAGATGTACCACTGGCACTTTTGTCTTTTGAAAATTAACCAGGATCTGGAAAAAGGTCCATTAAGGCTTCTGAGCCCAACATGGTTCCAGATCAGCCTGCGTATACACGCAGTCTGATCAGGAACTATTTTGTTCTCCATAAGCTTCATCATGGTCTGTGGCAACTATATGAGAGTAACATGGATCCAGGTCAGATTGCACGAAGTCACAGGCTGATATTGAAACATGGTTGTCCAAGATGCCATAAGGAATGTTTTTCAGGTCACGACTCAAATGTTTCTATCCGTGTGACTCGTGTGCTATTTTGTCAAAGATAGATTTCGCGTATTTACGGCGAAATCACCACTATCTTTTAATCATGTGTTGCTTTTCTGCATATAGCGAATCCATGGCGTTTTCTCCACCTTTTCGTCTTAAACCCCATTTTTAATTGGACGTCTTTCGGACGTCCAATTCTTATAACCATTTTTCGACAGGCGTATTGGGTTTTCATTACCAAAAAACCCTTCTCAGACTCAATTGCCAGTTGGTCAAAATTCAAAAAAGATTTTGTGACCATACAGGAAAACTGTCGTATCTTTTCCTGCTTTCCATGTGTTCTCTAACAAACACTATAGGATTCATTGCCGGATTCAATTCATGCCACGTCTTTACCAACTTTACGATCTTTTTTCGATTTAACCATTTTCTTGTAGTGATTTGACTTTTGTGATATTGTGTAAAGGGTAAGATCTTTAGAAAGCGATACATGCATACTGTATATTAATAAAGTTAACAAGAGCCCTTTATCATCAACCGCAGCGATAGCTCAAACGGAAAAGGATCTTTACCTCATCTTTGGAACGCCGTTGGTTGGAAACCAGTTCGGACCATTTCGTCTGTATAACATTTGTTAAAACGTTTGTTTTTCTTTATGTGTTTACTGAAAGCAGACATTTTAGGATGATTACTCAATTTAATGCACGCATTGTGTATGACAAATTCTTTTTCTTTGATCATTGTTGTTTAAGTCTTTGACATATTTAAAGAAACGGGGTTTCCACGCGACGTATTTTGGAAACAGGGTTTTAAAAATGATTATCCGGGAGTGAGTTCCTTTAGCAACTCCGGTTCGACTCGACGACAAATCGGGGTTCCTTCTGAACAGCCTCAGATGAGACGCTAGTGATATCCACCTATTCAGGAAAATAGTTACTCTTACGAGCTTTTTCTCCAGCATCTGTATCACTGATATTCGACAGTATCATGGCCTATGTACATACTGATCAATGGTTATGGCAGCAATTATTATTACTAGTATAAGATCGAGTGACAGCGATCTGTATTTATTACTTTTAAGTGACCCGTTTACGTGTATTGTGCTAAGAAGATGAAGCAATGGATCTGCAACAGTCACAATGGTACCTGGATGATCAGGTGAATATACTTAACAAAAGTTCTAATCGGTCACTTTTAAAATTGCGATAACTCGATTATTTATCAACCAATCAGTGTAAATTTTTACATGTGTTATTTTGGCCCATAGTCTTGACTATACTAATTTTTAGAGCACTGAAACATTGAGGGGCGGTAAAGATGTCCATGTACTTCGTTTTTCTCGATTTGCACGTGAAAAGTTTTGAAAACAAAAGCCATAGCCCAGTTTACACACGTGAAGTCTCTATCGACTGTATAGTCAGAAAAACACTTAACATGACCAGAATGATACACGAAGTGCGAGGCAGGGCCATCGGAATGCTGCAACGGGGCCTTAATTTACGACTGATAAAATTAAGTTGCAGAGAAAACCGGAAGTAGGTAGCAATTGAGGCTTGTTTTCCTTTTTGCAGTTTTGATAAATTGTTTCCATCCATTTTCAAGTCGCCAGAACGTTTACGTAGGTCTTTGCTAACCGCTATGGCTTTACACATGGAATTTCAGGCCACCGGAAGTGCTGCAGTACGCCATCGAAGACGGAGACGACGAGTTACTATGAAACGCCAGGACCAGTATTTTACTTTATCATATGAATGGAACACATTCCTCCCGTCTTCAATCACTTCAGGGTAACTGCGGGGTCGACATGATCGCAACATTACACCCCAGACTGTGCACAGTAGGCTGTAAAGTATTGGAATTCGTTGAAAGTAGCCACTCAGGTGTTGTTATCTGTAGACGTCATCGAAATATCCGTCTAGCTTTGGCGCGACATTACCTTCTCTTTACCAGGGCTGCCTTGGCCAACGTCTTCTTAACAAATTAGACCACAACTCTGCATCAGTTTGTTGACGGACGAATGCTCATTTATCGCTGTCGTGGTGAGTTTCAGAGTGACAGATTTTGATTGTGATTGACTTTCTTAACATTAGCCTTTCCACGACAAGCTAGTGTGTAGCTGTTATTGAAGCTAACGGTGGCTGCACACATTACTAACACTGCTCTTTTTGTTTTGTGAATTTTGAAATTGAGGGTACCTGTTTAAGAACTGTTGTTAGATCTCACTTAAAAGTCTTAAAATAATCAAATTGCAACAGTCATGTTGGATAATGATTTCTTCAACAGTGTTCTAGAATGAAATATTTGGAATTGTTTGTTTTTTGATTTTATGACGCAAAGTATGGGGTGACCGATTAGAACTTTTGCTGAGTTTATGTGTACAGATAGGGACATTGCTATTCTCAAATGTTCGTTGATAATGATATGAAGATTTAAATTGCGTATTGTACTCCACTGCCATTTTCCCGACGGCACGTTCCCAATTTCTGCTTTGTGTGCACATCTGTAGATGTAAGGATGCTGCGGTAGTACTGGTATGAGGAATCCATAGTTCTAGGTGCTCCAATTTATTTTGTATTTTATTTCAGCAAAAATGTGTATTGAATTTGATTGTTTTGTAACCACAACCAGGGAAAAAATGTTTTTACTCTAAACACTAATAAAAATCAAAGTGCTTGGAGCACTGTATTTAGACGTCTCTGATTGATTGAGTTGAACTGTATGTAAAAGATCGGCGTTTCATTACTTCATTTCATTGAATTTGAGTTTAGATCGATTCTAAATCACTGCGGTCGTTTTTTCCCTAACGATGGTGGAGATAAAAGTCGAAAAAATATGTTAAAAAAGAACAATGTCTAAGTAGAATTCGAACCCAGGGCCTTCCAGATATAGACATGCGTAAAGAGTACAAGGTGAGTGCTCTGCCAAGTGAGCTATCGCGGCTTTCATTTGTGTAGCGCGTTGGCTTACCTTTTAAGTTTCGTCGATTATAAAATCAACGAAAGGTGTAACTGACGACAATACTCATAGTTAAACCGAAACAATTGCTAATCACGTGCCATTAATTGATTTGGGTAATCGAATTAATATTGATTATTCATAGAGACAAAGCAGTTGTCCTGAAACAGCAATCAAATCAATTTGAAGTTAGAGAGGGGGGTTTTGGCAATAAAGCCGATTTCGTATTTCCGAAACCGATCTTATAGAATTAAACGTTAAACGTCTAACAAGAGAATGAATAAAATATTTATCGTTGATGTACAATCCCGCTCAATATCAATCAGGGACGTCCAATTCCAGTGCTCTCAGCACTTTGATTTCAAATTGATCATATATTAACTCATTACCACACAATGACTCTTTTTGACTCCCCAAGAGGTAAAGGTTTTGGAAAAAATTGTTGAAAATGAAGAAATTGCTTATGACAGGCAATTTCTTCATTTCCCATAATGTTTTCCACCTAAAAAGACATAAAAGTTAAACATCCCATTCATTTGAAATTGTCGTCTGCAGGAACTGGCAATTTGGACCACCCTAAAAAATTCGTTTGGTAATGGGCTAAACCCCATTTTTTTCAGATCGGTCATATATTAAGGAGGCTTGTTGAATATTACCGATATATCCTTCACCGTGATAAAGAGTTTACTATATTTTGCAGGGGCTGGTGGTTCGTCCGAAAATCAGATCCTCACGTGGATGACTGGAGAAAACATGGCCAGGTGCCCACAAAGTGTGTTGCTTGTGATATCAACAAGGTTGATGGATTTTAACAGACAGACAGACAGACAGGTGAAATATAGTGAGGATATAAGGATATAACTCAGAAATAGTGGGGAGTGTTTATGAGAAGATATATCTATAAAGTTAAACACGACAAACAATTAAAAAAATGAATACGTTGGAAGAAGAATGGAAAAAATCTCTTGTTTTTCGGTAGAAAAAGCCTGTAATTAAAATTGGTTGGATGAGGAAGTCCATATTTCTAAATCTGAATTAATTCTGTATTTTCGCCATAACTATATCCTTGATGCTTTTCAATAAAAAATCTCGTGACTGCAGCTTAAGATAAGCTGCAGTTAAGAGGGTTTTTTTTCTTTCTTTTTTTTTTTGAAAAGCGACTGTTTGCATAATTTAAATCGTCACTTTATATTTATTCCTGTTTATTGGATGTAATTTGTGTCTGTGCCGGGATCCTATTTTCTTGCTTATTCCACAGGTAAGACAACCCTTTGTATGTGATGATCTAGAGAAGCTGCTTGATTTCCTTACATACCACCAACCTCTGAAATTTACATATGTAATTTATAATTTAAAATCAATCTTTTTCCAAACAGCAAACTTTTAGTGTGGTCTAATTTGAAAATTGTTGAACACAAAACATGGAAATAAGAGAGCTGTCATATGTGAATATCGCAACGAGGAAGATTTTGAAGCAAAATGAGATACGGATACTTAAGTATAATGTTTTTGCCAATATAAGTGTTTATAGTAATTATTGCATAAAATGTGTGTTTTCAGTCCGTTATGAGCATTGAATAACGGACAAAAACCGGTTCGATATCGCGAAAACCGGTCTATATTCAGTGCGATATCGGACCGGCTTTGCACTCAAATGTCCTCGATTTGACCCTTCAAAATAAACAATTGTCTCTTTCCCTGCAAAATTCTCAACGTCTTACGTTCAATAAGCGACGTTCGCCTTTTTGTGCCAAATTATGACATAACGTCGTTTTACCGACGTCACGCATAGCAAAAAAATCTCGGAAGATTTATCAGAACAAAACAACAGTGGCGGACGTTTTCTTATCTCACCTCGGCCCATTTTTCGCACATATCACCAGTTTGGGGTAAATAATCATTGGAATTTCATGCTTTTTATGCAATAATAGCGTCAATTCGCGTATTTTCTGTCGTTAACATTCGCAGAGGCCCGCAAAATACGATAATGACCCTCGTGCTTCGCACTCGGTCGTTAACGTATTTCTTGGGCCTCTGCGAATGTTAACGACCTCAAAAACGTGAATTAACCCTATATTATGGAACACACGGAACGAAACAAACTGAATGAGTAGTTATGGTAGAATCAACAAGACGTAATCATTTTTAGGAAATAAGGCCCTTATAACGTTAAAAACTACATGTACCATGTTTTAATTATCAACAAATAATTATGTGCAATCGGATCACGATCCATGAAGTTCTTGTACAATTGCTGCAGGTCATGTAGAAGAGAACAACGTCGATCTTGATCAGAGTGCTTAAAGTGACATTTCACATTTATTTCATTTTTTTAAAAGTATGTTTTGATGCAAAGATTGTTTATTCTAATGCGTAGAAATGCTATCACTTTATTGAAGTTGTTATTTATAAGCGAAAAATACGCATTTAAAATTGAGACAGAAATGACAAATTCTATATAAATCTGAACTGTTGTCCACAACAATTTGTTTAATTTAAGCATAAAAATATACATTTCTCGTAAACAGTTCAATATTTTGACTTGAAATTTTCAGAATTTTCATACGAAAAGATGCTCTTTCAGATAGAGTAAAAGTAAAATTTGTGTAGAAATTATTGTGAAATGTCACTTTAAATTTTTACATAAGCTAACCTTGATATGTGTTAGTCTCAAAGGCTAAAAAGCTCCTCTTTGCAAGATCCCAACTCATTTTTACATACATTGCATAGGTCGGTCTCGATAAATGACCTGGCAGAGTATCTCTAGCTTATAAGCTAGAGATGCTCTGCCAGATCATATATCGTCGGTGTAAATGCAAAACCTCATATGTCGATTGGTGCGATTTTCAAAGTACAAACTTGTGTGCCCAGTGTAGAAGATTCTGGCAGGTTTTGAGATATTTTTAGTGATCAGTATTATTTACACATTATTTGTGAACAATATGTCCAAATTTCAAGTAAGACATTTCAGTTTGGGAAAAGTTACTACACTTTTTTCACTCCCCTTTAAAATTTTCCGAAAACGAGATACGAGGTTTTGCATTTACAACGACGATATCGGGTCCTATATCTACCATAATTATATACCTTACCTTTTCAATGTAGCGGTCTCATCCACATTTCTCAAAATTGCTTCCAGAATTTTAGCATTTTCTTCGATGTCATCGCTCGTTGTATCAGCGGTATTGTCGAGGGTCTTAGTTTCGTGACCAGTTTCATCTACAGGATCACTGCGTTTTATTTGTTGTAACAGGACTTTAAATTCACCGACAACATCTTTTGGCATATCGTCACGTCTCGATTCGTCAATGTATGCACTTGAAACTGTATGTAGCGTAAAATAGGAATGACTGCTTTTTTCTTGTATTTCTCTCGTAATTCGTGGAGCAAACAAGTATGGTGACCATTTTAATCCAATTAAGACCTGGTTTTCATGTCCCATATAGGAAAAAAGATGGAGACATTGTGGCAAATGAAGAAAATGCTGAGAACTTTCTGCATTCCCTTCAGTAAATTCTTTGTTATGATTAATAAATTTGTATTTTTTAATTCATTCCAACTTTGTTGTCCTCAATAGCTCTCAAAAAATTGAATAGTTCTACTTGCCGTTTGAAAAGGGTTCAAATTTTCAGTTATATAATGGTATATGTTTTTGTTTCAGCCAGACTTTTGCGATTAGATGAGTATAATTTATAATGATTTAATGATCGTAAACTTTAAAAGCGTACAATGTCCGTTGTAGAAATAGTCACGTTATAGTGTTTCCCACAAGCTTACTCTTGTGTCAAGCCAAAATGAGCCATTATATTCACTGGTGGTGAACTTAAACAATTTTCGCTACAACAAGGTATAGATATTTTGCGTTTAAATGTGAGTTCATAGGTTTTTTTCTAATGACTATGAACTTGTTAAAAAAAACAGACCCGGTTTACCGTTTTGTATTGACAAACTGTCGGTGTTGTTATAAAATCTCGAAACTACGGCTTCGATATTTTATTACAACACCGATGGATTACGTTGATCGCGAAAAAACGTCCGTCGCATTGGCCGAGCTCACCAACAGTGATTTTGGAATTGAATAAACTTATTGTCCAGCAAGATTAACCCGGGACATCTGCATATGTAATGACCCCACTTCGGCTTTGTTTTGTTAAGACGCTCAACTAACGGACGTTGTGCACGAAAATTAAGTTGTCCCGGGTTAACCTTGCTGGACAATAATAAAAATTATAACAAATGTTTGTTTACGTACCCGCAACGTTAAATAATATCAAAAACGCAAAAATATTCACAAGTTTCATTTTTACTTTGTTAGTTGTCTGAACTCCCGCATTACATTTAATGCATATAATTATTTTGAAAGAGAAAAAATAAAAATTAATCAAGCATGGAGATGAAAATAAGCGACATGAAACTAATTAGAATGTAATAATTACATTATTTCCGGGACATATTATTTGCCAATTGAGGAGATGGTGATGTTTTAAACCATTCACAAACAGTGGCGCCTATTGACGCTCGCAAGACAAACACTTCGGAAAACATCGCGGGAAATGCAGAAATTGCGTGCGACAAACTATTTCTTCATATTCCATCATGTTTTCTTTCCATAAATATACAAAAAGTAAAAAATTATTTCTTCCAAAAATATCATCTGCAACAATTTGGACCAGTATACAAAAAAATGACGTTTTGTAATGTATTAATCATTTCTCAAACAATCCCTTTTTTCGGATAGGGGGTACTTTTAGTCTTAGAGAAACATGGGACACTTGAGGGAATTGACGCACAAACTTTTTCCCCTGTATCCCTCAGTATTTCCATTCTAGTTATATAGTGGAAAAGCTTTTCGTTCTTTGGGACATGAACATGTATATCAAACTACAACTGCAAACATTTTATTGCATTATCAGGCCACCGGCCCATACACAAAATACAATACAAAAGTACATACACAAATATTATGGTGAAGTGTCAAACATAATCTATACAAAGTACATACACTATATTATGGAGAAGTGTCAAACGTAATCGATATGTCCATATAGTCATTGTTTAAAAGACATTTTACCTGACCAAGTTAAGTTATCATTTTTTCATTAAGACAGAAAACATTGGGAGAAGAAGAAAATACCTTTTATCTGAATGTTCTTTTTCTACCGATGTCCTCTGTACCTTTCTCGGTTTTTAGACGTCAAAGGTAGGATCTATCCTTAAATAGATTAGCAGATATTTTTAGATCATATAATCAAAATAAAACATGTATATCATACAATTCCAGTCATAAATTCATTTCTTTTTTCAAATCCATAAAAAATAAACATTGCTAAGTTCCGTAAAGTAACAGGATTTTTGCAGGACATTAAGTTTATAAACATTTGTAATGGCTTAATAACATTTTGATTTTTAAGGTTTAGATATTGCAAACGCAAATTTTGATAGAGTGGGCAAATAAAGAGAAAATGGATTTCATCTTCAACAATTCCGTCACAATAGATACATGTTCTGAATTCTTTTGGGATATCAAAATGCCTACCTTTTTCTATCATCAGATTGTGAGTAGATGATCGGAATTGAGCAAAAGCTTTTTTAAATTTGGCTAAGTCTAAAACAATAATGTACAGTTCTAGTTCAAAGTTGAGCTTATACTGAGTGTAATAATATAGCTTGGTTTTTGCTTCACATTGTGTTTTCCATGATTGTATGTATTGGTCTTTAAGTCTTTCGATGAATCTATTGATAAATACCTTTTCATTTTCAACATTTTGCCTTTTGCATATCGTCGATCTATATTGTTCAATTAGGACTATCTGAGTTTTGGTAGATTACGTTTGATGTTTAATTACACAAAGGCTGAATGGAAAATGTACACTGTATTAATAATTCTGAAATATTCAGAGTTATTTAATATTTCCAGCAAATGTTTTTGTCGCAGTAGTGGTTGTTGTAGTTGTTGTTGGTGTTGCTGCTGCTGCTACTTCTATCGTTTATATTATTGTTGTATCACTTAGTTCCCAACCTTGAGTATAACATGAATATTCTAAGTTCTATTTATTTGTCGTGTATGTTTTTATTTTCAGTTGTTGTGCTTAAAATACTATTTTCATGTAAACAAGTTTATAGATTAATCCCGAATAATGGAATTTTGAATTGATCATTTATCATTGATTTACTCAGTAGATTAAGTCATTGGATTCGTTGAATTTTTTTAAGAATCAAAACCAACTGACTACGGGCTGTTCACGTCCGTGTTTACAAAATGTGTCTTATTTGTCTTTTCAAAAAAAATAACCATCGTAACTGTAGCTACAGGTACGAGGTTTTTGTTGAAAAACAGCGATTTATTTAAAAAGAAATATTGATATGTATTGTTTATATATACGTAGATATGCGTGTTTTACACCTTTCCAGGCCTTTTAGCTAATCCACAACGACTACACAGCTTTGTAGGAGGCCTTGTTGACCGTGACCTCGTTAGTCTGGATATTGTCCTCGCTATTCTTCCAAACCACCAGCCTCTAAAATCAAAACAAAACAACTGATGGTAGTACTACATGTACTATAGTTGATCCTTGATATGGGTCCCTTAACCCTTTCCCAAACAATATCTGGTGTTGAAGTACCTGCTAGAAAGGAGTTGGGACAATATTGAGATAAAAGAAGAGACCAACATGGATCTAGACCAGCTTGTGTAATAACGCAGTCGCGTGTGCACATTGATTGATTAGGATCCAAGTTATCCACTTATATAAATAGCACACTTCGTTACATGTAGCAATTGTAATTGAACATCAAGGGACCAGGTAGCTCTGCAATAAGGTACAAACGACAAAATTTTCAAGTGGTCTAATTTGAAAGCTGCTGCAGACGACAAAGTGAATGTTGATAAAGATGAGATTTGTGTATGATATACAGCGGCGGATCCAGGATTTCTGTGAGGGGGGTTCGTTTTTACGAAAAGGGGGTTCGTTTTACCACCCGAACCCCCCCCCCCCCCCTGGATCCGCCACTGATATAGCTCAGAAAATATTGAGGCAAAAGGAGAAACTGCTGATTATCAGCAGTTTCTTCTTTTGTCTCATTATTTTCCTAAGTCTTTTTTATTCGGGACGTCAAAACCAGGTCTTGTTTGGGAAAGGGTTAAATGGTCCTTTCAGGGTCATTGCTTATTTGACATTTAATGTCACAAACTGAACCTAAACCCTTGACATGCTGATTGTGATTCCAGTCACTGTAGTAGGACGCATACAGTGTGCATAAATATTCATACTGATATTATCTTGTTGTACGCCCCTCGAAAGACAGCGACCCACTTGCTGTTTATTAACTATCCTCATCGTAAACGGGAGTTTATACTCAAATACAAAAGCAAATTTTCAAGTTCCTATATACTTGACTTGGATTTGTTTTAGTTTTCGATTAATCTGCAACTTTGAAAAAAGGCGAATTTTGTTTTAGTAATCGCTTTACCTTTTGGGTGCGGCGGTCTCGTGTTCATATCTCAAAATTGATCTCAGAATCATAACAGGGTCTCCCATCTCAATGTTAGTCTCCTCTCTTATTTTATCAGGGTATGAAGTGTCAGAGACAGGGTTAGATGGTGCACCACTGCCTTTAATGTTATCCAGTAACACTCTATCATCTTTTGTAGCTATACTTCTATACATGTTATCAGGTTTGAGTGGTCCGTCCTTCAGCTTGCCTGAAACTATACAAGACAGGATAAAACATATGACGTCGCGCACGTTATTGCGTCACTTTTCAAAAAACGCTACCCTCCGCGATTCATAACTGAATATTGTAGGAATCGTTTTCGTTCTCTCAACTTTGTTATATATCAAAATAAGCGTAAGGCCTTGATATTTTTCAATGTCATACTCATTTCAAGTTCTTATTTTGTATAAATTTACTAGAAAGAATTTTTGTTCGTAAATTCGACGAAAAAACGTGTGTAACATGTAACATAAATGTTCAAGAGTAACGGATATTTATTAGCCATTCTGCCATTAAGTAACGTCATACACATGGAAAAATATATTTTGTGACAGTGGAAATGCTGTAGGATGTTTTACCGATCGGAAATAAAATTTCTACGTCGATTACGCAAATTAGCCCAATTATTTACCAAAAATCGAAGTATATTAGAATTACGTCGCAGAAAAAATGACAATTTTGTTGAATATTTTGTTAATTTATGACTCTAGTGCAACCAAACTTGATATAAAAAATACCATTTTTCTCTATTTCTATAAAATATGGAAGAAAATCAGTTAGCATAATAAACGAAACAATTATTATATAAAATGCGTGTGGACAGAAATTGTTTCATGGCGTTGAAAACTTTACTTTTTTACCATTTAGACTTTAAAAAATATAAGTTTTCTTATTCATACAAGCATTTTATTTCAATGTGGAAATACCATTTTTTTCTTGTTGATCATATCAAAATTTCGACGCAAAATAACGAAACGTATAAGAGAAATTCATTTTTTTTTCTTGTGGACAGAAACTGTATAAACGTATACTTTATTTATTTGACGTAATCCTTAAATTATCTAATTCTGCGCATTTTAAGGTGAAAAAAGAACGAATTAAAGTGGCAGAAAAGCTATAAAAAGACAAAAGATTTCAAATCACATGTCACAGCTTTTAAACAAACAGGTTTTCGTTGAAAAGCGACAAGGTAATTATTACATACAAAGTTAAAACTTTCTTACCTGCAACACTGAAAAATAATAAGACCCAACATGTTTTTATGAGTTTCATTTTAAACTACAAATGTACTAGACGATCGATTGCTAAATCAGTTGCTTACTCTTACTTTGATTAAGTTCTTAAATAATGGTGATTTTTGATTAAGTTCTTAAATAATGGTGATTAATTATAATGAAATCAGTCAGAATTTCACCATTTATATGAATTTCATTTTATTTCCGGGTAATGCTGGCAAGGAAGTGTTAATTAATCAGTATATACATAAAAGGACCAATGATGTATTCGATGGATTTTTTTTCCAGATTTGATTTTTTGTTAATTAATATAATAATTATTTCCTTCTTTAAATCTGTGTTTATTAACCAAGAGAACTACGATGGATTAAGGTAGAACACCCCTAATGAGATTCGCGCGACGTCGGAACTTTCCACCGCCGAATGTTTACAGCCGCGCCTGAAAACGGTTCGGATACGTAACGATGCCGCTCGAAAACAAGTCGATGTTTTATGAATCTCAAAATGGCCACATAACTATACTACCTAGAGTACTCTAAATTGTGACATTCAAGAGTAGGCTACATTTCTTTGAGTCCTAAAAGCCGAACGACCCCACAGAAGAATATTGTAATGAATTATTTGTCGATACGTATGTGTGTTTGTTTAAATGTTACACACAACTCACGTACAGACGAACGGCCGGCCGACAGTCGGTGGGTGTCCACGATAGATCACATGGACCACCTCGCGTTCAGGAGAGCTTAATAACGTATTCCATGCACTATAAGACACCAATGACTTCGTCAAATTTCGCAAAAACCTTTACCGTTTTCTATCAAAACAATAATGAACGAGGTTTACGGATTTTAATAATACGGATAACCCCGTTAGTCTTTGATGTCGCGAGTGGCGCCGAAGTTGCATGAAATGTTTGGTATGCAACGGCTTAACACACTTTGCATGTTTTTTTTTTTTTTTTTTTTTTTTTTTTTTTGGTATATACAATACAGGATCCATCTAGTCAAACGCTGACATTGAATAACTGAATAATTATTCCGCATGTCGTTCTCCATCACGGCTCTAGACGCGAGCACGACCATCGAAATGTGGAGGAGAAGCGTCGCTAAGTAACATACGGTGGATAATTACGTGTTACAACAATTTCAGAAAATCTTCATTAATTTTGTTAATACGGGACCGATTTGAATTCGGTTTGAAGCAGAGGAGGTGGATAGACGGTACTCCTTAGACGGACGTGATGGATTTTTAAAAAAAATAGCTGATAAAACAGGCGCGTATCCAGGCATACTCCCATACTCCCGGGAGTACCTCGAATTTGAAAAATGATTTTTTTCTATGGCCTAAAAAGGGTGTTAAAACCGAAGGCTAGTAGTCTACCAGTGTAACATGTTCATTTCAAGTCGTTCTTAACGAAGTAACATATAGCCTACTCCAGTAACCCTATGCTCACATGAATGTTAATAAAACATGAAAAAATGGTCTATGTTTCTCTTATATTTCAATTTTCGCGGGGGGGGGCGAATGGGGGTTCTGCCCCTTCACCCCGCTGGGGTCTGCGCCCCCAGACCCCCTGCTTCTTTTTGGTAACGGAGTACTTCAATTTTGGCCCCAGGTACGCCCCTGTAAAAAAAGTTATTGAAGATAAACCAATATTTTGGTTTATCTTCAATAACTTTTTATCAGCACATCTTTTTAAAACTACACCACGTCCAGATTATTCCTGGCATTTACCCACCTTCTCTGCTTCAAACCAAATCCTAATTGGCCAAGTATTAACAAAAATATTGATGAATTTCTGAAATTCTGAGTCAGTCACGTGATTAACCATCCTGACATTGTTCCAATCGGCCATCCGCAATCCTTAATGCTTTTTAAAACACTGAAGACGATGTTGTCGACAACACCGTAGCTAGTCCAGCACGGCGGGTAACCCACGTGACTTTTGGGAAGCGTTCACACCGAAAAATCGTCTGCTTCAAGTATGTTTTGTGTAATTTCTCAGCTAATACTCTACGGATTTTGACGAGATAGTGTACCTTACGCGTCTTCGGAAGGGCCATTCCGGTTCTAACTCACTCCGCACCAACTCCCCTGGTTTATTCAAACATTCAAATTGAATGCTTTCGCTTGAATGTTTGAAGAAACTATGTGCTTAGGTGCAAAGTGAGTTTGGATTTGGAATGGCCCTCTTGAAGGCGTACGGTGCAATTTATCTCGTCAAAATCCTTAAAGTATCAGATGAGAAATAGAACAAAACATATACTTGAAGCAGACAATTTTTCGGTGTGAACATTTTCCAAAAGTCACGTGGTTATCCACCGTGTCCAAGAGTAGTGCATGCTGTCTGAGATGGAACACTCAATTGACCGACATCTAATTGTCCTTCTACAGAAAGGACTCAACTCAGGCATCAACCTAGCTGTTTTTGTTGTCGTTTACATTCCATTTCACAGGTTGTTGTTCCAGGTATCTTGACTCGTTGGAATGACGTCATGCGTGGACGTCTCGGATTTGGCAAGTCACTTGTGTTTCTTAGTTGGTAAAATCGTGCCAAATGCGCTGATATCAATGTAAGGAACAAGTACTCTTCTCCAGAAATACTCACCAATACATTGTAAAGGGTACTTTGCTCACAAGTTAGCAATGTCACATACTTGTACTAGATACAGGACATGATGTTTCTGTGTACGCCTAGCATTATCTAACCTCTTACTTAGCCGTTGCTTTCTGAAGCATGTCAGCAGTGCGTAAACATGCATCTTCGGATAGACGTATGTTGTTTTCTATTCATTTAAACTAATTTACACCTTTTCCTCAACAACAAGAAAGTTTTACAACAGTTTCGCCATGGAAACAAATTTCAACATCACTTAAAAATAACGCGATGTAACAAAACACTATAATGGTTTTAATGTCCCTAATGTAATAGGCAGTGGAAACATTGTGGCAAATGAAGAAAATGCTGATAAGCAACACTTTTCTCCTTTTATCTTAACATTTTCTCTGCTATATTGTACACAAATTTCATCTTTATTAACATCCATTATTTTGTCATCAGTAGCATTAGAATTATTACTGTCTAAACCTTTGGCATTTGGTAATGGATTAAGGACACGTAAGATATTTTTGTAAATATGTCTTTTATTTAAATAAAAAATCAGACAATAAACGTACACAGTTATTTTTTCGTTAGTATATATTTGAAACTTTGGTGTCGATATTTTCCTCTCAAATCATTTTTTGTAATTTTGGAAAACTAATCAGCCTTTGCATAGCAAACAACTTCATATAAAATTTCTGAAAAGTTTTCTTTCATAACTCCGTAACAAAAGAACATGAAAATTCAATTTATGTCTAAGCCTCTTTAATGCCTCATTTGACACGCATACGCAATATAATTATGTTTTTAAAATAAATAGTTGTATTTTATTACAATTTTCACGTATGATTAATGTTAGGTCGGAAATTCACATCAAGAATGACTACATTTGATGCATGGCGGGATATATATTTAAAAAACTATAGAAATCTATCTTAGAAAAGAAAAAATGCCGACGTAAAAGTACATTGTTGTTGCTGTTGGTGTTGCTTTTTTGTTGTATTTTTCCTCTAAATTTTAGACAACGTTGAGGATCACTTAAGACCTCCATATAAGTCAAATTGAAGCAACATTTTCTATATGAGTCAGGATCTGGAAAAAACGTCCCTTATAGCATTTCAGACTTTCAAGATTCAAGACCAGATTGTGTCTAAATACAGTATGATCAAGGCCCATGGTGCTGCCTTACAGTTGCTATAGGTCATGAAGAAAATACCAGAGAACAACATGGTTCTTGATCAGACTGCGTGTATACGCAGGCTTATTTGGAACCATATTGGGCTCAAAAGCCTTAAAGGACGTTTTTCCAGATCCTGAATATTTTTTATTATCTATTAGGCCTAACATTTATCAAAACCTCTGCCGATACATGACCGATTGTATGATGATGGTAGTGGTGGTGGTGGTGGTGGTGTTTCCCCCCGTCGTCGTCGTTATTGTTGGTGGGTGTATCGTCGTCGTCACCTTTACTTAGTCAACGAAATATCAATTTAACAATCGCACAAACCAACATTTATCCTTTATGTCTATTTATGATTGTTCGTATCGTTCTGTTCATAATTAGTCCTCTTCTGTTCTTAGTTAGCCTCATAACTATGCCACAGTGTGTACATTTTCTCCCTCCTAACCTTCCAAACTGAGATTTTATCATTTTGTTCCACCAGTGTCTGCAATAAAAAAAAAGATAATGATGCTTTTCATAAACCAATTGACAGATGTAAAATACAGACTTTGAAATTTTTTAGCATTCATTTATCTGTAAGAATACAAAATTTCGTTTTAAATGAAGTCCGATATCATACTTATCTCCCGGTTTAAAGTTCATCCTGTGTTACTTTATCCTTTTAGTATATTATAGCAACAAACAATATGTCTTATTTTCCTAAATAATTTGAATTATATACGTTCGACGACCATTAAAATAGAGATATTATATCATTCTAGTTGAAACTGAACAAAATTTGGATGAGTCGAACTCCGGATGTTTCGATGTGAAATGATGATCCCTACGACACTATGAGTTTAAAGTTGAATAGGCCAATTGAAATAGTCCATTTGAAATTTTCGGAACCTTGCAATGTCGAGTACAATGAAGTTTTATTTTTTCTTTCCACTGTATAGGTGTTCTAGAGTAGATCTAGCTTGGTTGCCGGAATGGCAACCTTGGGCAACTTCCAGAATTCGCAAAAATCCAAGATGGCCGCCAAACGCAGCTGAAAAAATCAACTTTTTGTCAAATTGTCCAACAATGATGGGAAAAATGTCTATTTTGGGGTTTTGGGGTATGCTGAATTCAAATCTGATGATGAATATAGCATATGGATATCATAAAAGTACTAATTGAGAGATGGCTGCTGGATGCCATCTTGAAAGTCACATTTTTTCTACATTAGTATTATACAGTCTTTAAAAGGCACCTTTTCAGAATACTTGATAAGCCAAATTTACTTTACTTCTCATTTCTTCATATTCTAATTTCTTCTTTTCTGTTTTATACCAACCTTGCATAAATAAAAATCGGAAATGGCAGCTACGAGCCATATTGAATGTAATTATTGGTTGAAATACTAGTACAAATTGCTGCCAAACTTCGATATTTACGTGTTATTAAATCTCTTTACTTATTTTTAACACATTTGGACTAAATCTGGATATTACATATTTCCTTAGTGCTCTTAAATAAATGATAGTAACAGATATGGCAACAAGTTGCCATCTTGACATAAAGAGCAAATATTAAGAAAGTAGGACATCAAATGCCTAAAAATTTTCTCTTTTCGCCAACAATGATATGATATCAATTAACCTGTGTTAATTTCTTTAATTTAATGACTCTAAAAGTTTTGTTCATAAGTGCACTTAGTGGAACATTCAAATAAAATATTGTTAGGTCCTGTTGTTTGGTATTGTTATCTCGGTTTCAAGTTTTTGCTTTGGAAAATCAAATTTTGATACATAGATATGTATAGGACTTTGTTCATTTTTAACACTAGAACTAGATGAATATATAGAATGTGAAACATAGGCTGCCAGTTACCATAATTATTGTTACATGAAGGCGATATCTGTGTTGTACGCTTGATATATATCTGTATGTAATTGCGATTTTATTGAATTATGGCCACCAGCTATCATGTTGAAATTTAAAGCTTCAGTTGTTGCTGCTGACTTAAGATAAACATCTTTGGCATTTTGCAATATTTCAATTTCAGTACAGTTCTAAGCATTTTATCAACATAGTTACATAGATATAAATTCATGGATATTGTATAGAAATTGAAGCATAGAACAATCGTGATTGATGCACTATTCAGTAAGCTCCTTTGAGAGCTGATATTTTCAGCTTTCATACCTTTACAATATAAAATTAATGAAGAAAAACCTAAGTGATCATGGTAAACACTACAACCCTTTGAGTGCCATGCATAATGTAATGCTTAGTCTTATCATACTACAGCCATGAACGATTTTAATGCAAAAAAGGAAACAGTATCTTCATGTAAGCAATGGTGGTCCTAAGATAGCTCCAATAGAATGGTGTAGATGTGCATGTACATAATTGCGAGGAAGTTGTCCAATTCTGTTTCAACTTGTTTACCCGAATAACTAAACTAAAATAATGCATGTTCTGTCGAGACTTATGAGCGCTTTACAGAGACAATTATACTAGATAGAGTTATCTCGCCCTTTGAAAAGGTAATAAATATACACAATATATTTAAGACAATGTGGGATTTTAGCATATCAATATTTCATTTTGAGAAATCAATGTAAAGTGGATATACATGCATGTCATTTTTTAGACTTTCTGACTAAGCCATTCCTTAAGATGGGTCTGTAAACAAGAATAAGAATCACAATGTACATGATTTAATGAAAGAACTGCGTCTCATTCCGTCAGTTTAATTTGTTGTTGTTTTCTTCTTGCTGATATATGGCACATCTTAATCAAAAGAATCATTAAGATTCATTGCTTGAAGACTGTGCTTAGTATACACAATACATAGTTGGTGTATAAAATGGGCCTCAAGACAATGAAATTAAAGATTTAGATCACTTCTGGCGATAGCTGAAGTGAGATTGTATGTGCAATGAACGTATTGTTTAAATTCAAACATTGCTGAGGAAATTTTCCGAAACATGGTGCATGCCAAAAGAAAAATACTTTGGGAAAATTATTGAAAAAAATATACGAATGAAATATTTTAGTAAAATATGCTAATGCATTTGATGAGATTTGAAAGGCAAAAGCCATTTAGAATCAGAAGCAGAAGTACATAGGAATCAGCGAATGTAAAGTTATTCAGTTTTAATCAAGTTGTATCTTGCCATTTCTGTTCTTTTCCCAATAAATGTGAATGGACAACCACATGTTAAGGTATCCCGATACAATATAAAATGGACAGGGTTTCTCTGTGAGTTTATGTAGATGTCTTTTATACCCTTTCTTTAAAATTAATGTTTTTGGTGGTATCTTGCCAAGGTTACCAAACGCTTGGTAATTTCAACCTCCTTAATTTATTGTTTGTGTCTTTTTCATCGAGCAAAGTGTTTTTGTTACCAGTATATCTTCAAGACCGAATATGAACCGGTAGATCTAGTAACAGTTTGATCAAACATGCCTTTTCGTGTTTGTTTTTTCATTGCTTATTTCTATCAATCTAGTAAATTGTAATGGCGCGGAATGATCACATACATGGTATCTACATCCAATGTTGACTGTACATAATAATTCCTCTAAAGCTACACACATTTTGTACATCGGATCTGTGCGTAAGATTAACACGGTTACACTGAACATGCATCAAATGTCTTTTCTGAAAGACGGTTAAGGAGTTCCCTATTTGCGCTTTGGGTGATGTTTACATTCAATATTTGGGTGTACATCCTGGGATCACTTCTTCAAAGTTATGAAGAAGCCATAGGAATGAATTATATAAATTCATAATGGTACTTTAACCCACACTGGCAACTTTTGTTATCCAGAACTCTGTATATCATTACACAGAGGTGATGGTCGTCTTTTGAAATAACATAACTGTTTTAAACATATCATCTGTTTCGAAAACGCTCCAAGACGGTCAGAGTTATAAAACTGATTACAATAGAAAAATATATCGTTTTGAAGAAATCTGGAATTTATAACAATTGAAATACCCCAATAAAGTACAATATAATCATTTTCCATTGTAAATTCATGTACAATCTCGTAGTAGCAGTATCTACTGTCACTTTCAATATGCCATATTATGGCCATTCCCAATTGATAAACACTTTAGATAAATGCAAGACCCAAATAAACATTACAACATGTTATTAAATGAATAGAAGGAATATGACAAATATCACATTTTAGCCGCATTTTCCACAAGTAGAAATAAATAGTAATAAGTGAATTAAGCCAGCTATCATTTTCAATATGACGTCTGGCGGCCATGCCGGAATTTTTTGTACACCAGGTAAATCAAAGAGAAAATTTAAGAAATAAAGTGGATTTGCCTTGTCAAGTGTGTCTTAAAACATAATATTCTATGAGACATGTAAATTTTGATAAAAAAAATGTGATTTTCAAGATGGCGTCCGGCAGCCATCTCTATTTTAGCATATTTGTGTTATCCGAATGTTACATTTATCAATGGATTTGGATTCAGCACACAAAAGAACCCCTAAATAGGCATTTTTCGCATCAATATAGGACAATTTAACAAAAAGTTGATTTTTCCAGTTGGGTTTGGCGGCCATCTTGGATTTTTGCGAATTGTGGGAGTTGCCCAAGGTTGCCATTCTGGCAACCAAGCTGGATCTGCTCTAGAGCACCTATACAATGCAAAGAAAAAATAAAACTTCATTGTACTCGACATTGCAAGGTTGTCATATAGGGCATATAGCAGCGTCAAATGGACTAAAAGCGCTGCGAGAAAACTTATTTTCTAACTTTGTTTGTCTTTATTTTATACTATCGTCTTCTTCTGCGAAAATATCGGATGCGTATTCCTTAGAACAATTTGACATCCGAGTGGAAAACTGGTCAAAAAATTGAGTAAGTGTCCAGAGTTCGACTGTTTAATATAACACCGGGGAGATAAGACAATTTTAGAAAATTTGTAATACTTATGTTAGTACGTGACCAATTTTACTATGGTTTGAAGCAGAGAATGTAGCAATACGTCAGGAACATATGTTAAAAACCCAACTAAAAATTAATTTATGACCACCCAAAATTATTTTTTTGTTGGTCTTGAATAAATTTTCTGTCAGCTGATATTTAACTGTTCTGCCACATCAAGTACATTCCAGCGTTTTTCCACATTCGATGCTACACAGAGTATTCAAATTGGTTAAGTATTAAAAAAAAATGTGGACGTTTTTTTAAAATCATTATGTCACATGATTTCTAGACGTGAGTTTGGTGACAATATATTCTTAGCCGATAGTATAGTTACATCAGATCTAGTTGACGCTATAGAAGGAGCCTATTTTTAACCCATTACCACATGGAGACGCTTTTTTACGCCAAACAAGATGAAGGCTTTTGAAAACACTGTGGAAAATGAAGAAATTGCTTGTGACAAGCAATTTCTTCATTTCCCACAATGTTTTCTACCCCAAAATACCAAAAAATAAGAAATTATATTCACTTGAAATGTCGTCTGCACCAGCTTTGAATTTGGAACAGTCCAAAATTTTGAAAGGGTTAAATACTTGTACTAGACGAGTTCGAGCTTTTCACAATTATACTGATATTCACAATAACGTAAGTCTTTGCACAATATAGACGTTGTAAGATATGTAACTTTTATCATTCATACTTGTCCACTGTCAAATGAATAATTCATTGACCAGCTACACGTGTGCCCCCAACACTTTGACAAGGAAATTGTATAAGCCCACGTGAGCAACATTTTATGTCGTTACAAATTCCACGAATCTGCCAAATTGGGGAAAGTAAATGGTCAGGTCGGTTAATAAAGTTATCGTCTATGCATATTTAATATACACATCTCGAAATAATAACAGGAACATTAAGGAACATTAAGTCGGGTTTTGATTGCTCAGTATCTGTACCTGTTAAGACTAAACTGTTTAAATTTTTGTTCTGATTATGATTTAATATCTCCCGTATCAAACTATGAAGTATTTGTCAATGCAAAATTTATTCCGAATATATACTAGCTTTCTCGCGAGTGTACGTATTAGATAGAGGCTGTATAGTAGATTCTACGCGATATAAACGTTCAGCCGCAGCCTTTGAACGTTTATGTCGCGTAGAATCTACTATACAGACTCTATCTGACTTAGTGTTCGTCAACCAATGAAAACATAGGCTCTTCAAACCACGCCTCAGACCGGAGCTACTATCAAGCGGATCTTACTGGAATTACATCATTTTCCAAAAATTACTTGTACATCATTTTCCCAAAAATATTACATCATTTTTCATAACTGCACAGGAAACGGGGGCGTGGCTATGTATAAACTGACCGACAGTGCGTTTATGTGAAATATAGCGCCGAAATTTTCAAATATACTGCAATTTTTTTGGTCCAAAATCTAGGACCAACACTTAATTATTTTAAAAGCCACATAGACTTCCATGCGAGCAGGTCTTGGAATTTTCATCAATGGCTTTGAACTTTGCTGATTTGTTAATGATTGAAGGCAAGGATTTACATTTTTGAAGAAAACTTTTCGAAAAATTTGTTTTGTAAGGTTCATAACAATATGGCCTTTCAGCTTAGAAATCGGACTGCGCAGACTGACTAGGGTCGATATTTTTCACACTATAAAGGTCCCTTTAAGCGTGATGGGTCACATTTGCAATCACATCCATATTCAAAAGTTGACAAGCCGATAAATATTGCCAGTTGTAACAGTTTTCCTGAGACTAAAGGATACAATAGATATCAAACCTAGAACTTGTTCCTTTAAAGAAATTGAGCAGTGTACTTCACCAAACAGAGACAAGTAGTTTTCCATGTGGATCGTAAACGATCAACGATAAAAATGAAACTGGCAACCGAGTTTTCTTTAAGATTTACCTTTTCCCTATTTCGACTTCAAAGCCATGCTCCAATATCGCTCTCAGCCTTTTTAAATCATCTTCGTCGTCATCGATAAGCTTGTCTTGAAGCTTGTGATTATTTACATTATCAGCTGTAGGACCAGCTGTAGGATCGTTATCTTCTATCTCGGCTAACAGAGCTCTCAGTTCATCATCCACACCTCTGTCTGTGTTGTCATACAATTTTGACGTTTGTTTATTATGGCTCGAAACTGTAAGATTCACAAACAGTTACTGTAAGCATGGAAATGTTCAAGACAGTAACAATTACAATTCTTTATATACGAATGCTTAATTAAGAAAAATGATGTTTGCAATATCGAATTCGAAACAAAATGATAGAAGTTCTTGTTGTCCCAAATATAAAAAAAACTTCAACGATGTGTCAGATGGTTTTTTTGACAGGTTGGAAACTTTCAAAATTATCAAATATAAACAAAAATAAACCGAAGGTTGGCAAATCTGACACATGTTTGAGAACAAAAATTGAGATCGGACTGATCATACACACGGTCGAATCAAGATTCATGTTGTCCATTTGCTGTCATAATTACCATATATTCTAGTTCCCCGCTCAAAAGTAAATGTTATATTTACATGAATACGATTTGCAAATGACATTGCAATACCTTTAAAACTAGTCCTCTGGTCGTATCTTTTTGGGAATGGTAATCAGTTTCTTCTCTTTCTACTTTCTCAGATAGTCATGTATTGTTTGTTCCATTACCAATCGACAAAATGGTTGGTCCACCTTCAAAGATGTTGCAGACGACAATTTCAAATGAATTAAATTTAGATTTTCGTTGTCTTATGGGATAGAAAACATTGTGGGAAATGAAGGAATTGCTTGTCACAAGCAATTTCTTCATTTTCCACAATGTTTTCCTAAGCCATTATTTTGTGAGGAGTAAAAAAGAGTAAATGTGTGGTAATGGGTTAAGAAAATTCATCATAAGAAATATCATTTTAGGAAACCTCACGGTTTATAAAATGAATATTTTCCTACCTGCAACGATGATAAATATTATGCAGCCAAATATATGTACACGTTTCATGTTTACACTATCGTGCAATTACTTGAACATCTATAGGAATATCGAATACAAAATCGTATGTGACGGTTTCACTGGTACTTAATGATTTTATTTCGTTTTCTTGGATTATTTTAACCCTGTCCCAAAACTAGAAAATGTTTAGGGTTGTTCAATTTGAACACGCTGCTTTAAACGGCAAAATGCATGTTTTAAAATAAGAATAAAATGTGTAAAGATTTCAACACAGAAAAGATTGAGACAAAAAGAGAAAATGCTTATTATAAACAAATTCTTTTGTCTTGATATTTTCGAAGGCTTTTTTTCCATTAGGGACGCCAAAACCATGTTTTGTTTGGGATAGGGTTAATACAAGCCGGCAACACAATTAATTTTATGGAATGTTAAGATAAAATTCAGCGATAACGCAAATACTGAATAATAATATTTAATTGCTTTTCATTTACAATTTAATGTGTTCAGATTGCCTATCAATTATTATTATTATTTTACCAAAATTTTGTACATCAGCACGTGAAAATGTACACTCCAATCAGGGTTCCTAGAGCTACTTTATCTGCAATTCATTTGCAGTTGGAAAACTTAGAATGTTAGTCGTTTTGTAAAGGGTTTAAAGTGAGTTTATGCTTATAATTTGTTTAATAGTTTTGGTAAAATAATAATAAATGTCTGTTTATATGAATAAGCGACCTACCACTTGGACTGTGATATAAGGAAGACAACTCTTATTCAATGCACTTTCATGTAGGTTTGGTACATTTACCTCCCTTCAATTCTCATCCGTAACCCTTTCACTAATACATCATGCTTGTTCAAGCTTTCCTATATCAAACCGATTGCAAGATATTTATAGCTGACAGAAACCTAATATTGATGTTTTTCAACAAAATCCTCATAACTACAGCTTGCTTTAAGGACAGATCCTCCATTTATTTCCTACGGTAAGATTTTTTTTTATTTTTTCTGTACTGATATTTAAATATACGAGAAGTAAAAAAATGACTTAAAAACTATAGGTCACCAAGCGAATTAAAAAGTTATTGGATTTCAAGGGAGACTACTCTTGTCTAAAATTACAAAAATGAGGTGTCACTTAAATACCCACAAAAAGGTGTTTGAAATGACTATGATAAATTAGTCTTTATTGTTTTCGATATGTTTTATTCTGTCTAAATGAGTATCAATTTGGGAAAATTTAGTGATGGTTTTGAAATTTTTAAGAAAACATTCTTTCAAAAGTAGCTGAAATTGCTCTTATTTCGCAACGTTTCTGATAATAAAAGATATTCCAGCGGTAAGAACTTTTTCTTTTTTGGAATAGACATAGTGCTTGGTCATACCTACAAAAACAAAAAAAGAAAAATATATCAAACCAAGCGTTTTTCTTAGTTATAGGTAAAATTTGGTTTACTTTTTGCAGGTCCGTCCGAAATTGTTTCACTACTTTTATCCATTTTCTTCCTTATTACCAGCTTTAGATAATAAAAAGTGTCGTCTTTTGTGTCCATCTGAAGCGGACTAGCTCATAAAGACACCATTTTGCTTTTGTTACTCCATTTCCTATAGCTAACGCCACATGTTGAACGCGTAACAAAAAGCAAAATGTACCATCCGAGTACTATTACACTTTAATTGACCAAGCAGTGAAAATTGAAATAACCGAAAAGGGTCTTGTCATTTATCAACCAAACATTAACTAAATGTAAAAAATACATTTGCTGAAAAAGGCCAATTATTCAAACAGCTTTATTTCGTTATTTAGGGTATGCACAGTAAATTGCGCAGTAACAACTGGAGGATCTGTCCTTAAGCTACAGATGCAAGACTCTTTTTGCAAAGCAACGATATTCTAAACTAGGATGTCATATAAAAAGGTATGTCATTTAGTACTATAACCTTTGTGCCAGACTGCGGGTAAAATGTCTGTCGAAATACATAAAATAGGCTTGTGAAAAAGTAAACAAATGATGAAAATTCTGATAATCAGCGTTTCCTTTGTCCACGATTTGTTCAAAGCCTTATTACACGCTAGCTGGCAATCAAAACTAAATAGCTGGCACAAATTAAGAGCTCAAAACCACTAAAATGGACAGAGCATTAAGATCTGAGTACTTACATATTTTATCGCACCGTAAATGCTTTAAGACAGCCATTTGAATGCGTCTCTATCGATTTCTGAATAAGTGATTAGATTGTAATTATTCTTACTGAAGAGAGCATTTCAGCAACCGTTTCATGTATTGTGCTTTCCAATGCTGTTGAAGGGAAAAGACGACAAGCACGAATATTTTGATTTGTACGTACATGTAGCCCCCACCCATCTCAATAATCCGAGTTTTCTCTGATGAAATTCGCTTTATGATATGTTGTAGCGACATCAACGTATCAAAGAGCAAACTTCGTCAGAGAAAACTCGGATTACCATCTCAACGGTCCTATGTACATGTACGTTATTTCAACAATAATTTGTTTCTCTGTAATCTAGAGTCTAGTTCCAGTCCAACGATTTTGTTGAATTCGATGTTTGATCGACCACCTCTTTATGAAGAGTCTCCAGTAGAATTCAATCAGGTAGTCCATCCCGAATGAGATTCACGCGACGTCATATTTTCCGTACCACCTCGTAAACATTAGTAACGTATTCGATCTGTGTGGAGGGTTTAAAAAAATCTACCACCGAACGTTTACGACGTAGCCCGATTGATTGATCGTTGTTTTACGCATCTTTCAACTGCTATGGTCGTGTGGCGACGGCTGGAGCGCCACACCTTGCATTCCTCGCACTTCTCTCACCAGTGCTACCATGAAAACCAATCCGAGCCCCAAGCTGCTCAATCGCAAAGACGACCAACACCCATTTGTGAAAAGCAAATGAATTTTATCAAATGACATAATAGATATTTGTTCAACCTGTGGTTCGAACACACTAGCCCCGGATTGTCAGACTCCGACGTTACCCACTGAGCTATCCGGGCTCGACCCGACGTCGCCGGAAGAAATCTGACGTCGCGTGAATCTTATAAGGGGTGGACCATATTCACACGGTGGATAATCACGTGATACAATATTTTCAGAAAATCTTCAATAATTTTGTAAATACTTGACCGATTTGAAATCGGTTTAAAGCAGAGAATGTTAGCAGACGTCACGCACTAGATGGACGTGGTTGATTTTAGAAAAATCAACTGATAAAAACGTTATTGAAGATAAACCAAAATTTTGGTTTATCTTCAATTGCTTTTTTATCAGTTGATTTTTTAAAATTTCAACACGTCTAGCTTCTTCCTGACATTTTTCCACCTTCTCTGCTTTAAACCGTGTTCAAATTGGTCAAGTATTGTCAAAGTTATTGAAGATTTTCGGAAATTCTTAGTCACTTGATTGTAACACCGTGATTCAGTTCATATCTGTGTCTGATAATTGTGCAGTAGGTGTTTACCATATCTACAAAGTATTTTTACTTGACAGATTATGCAGGTTACCAGAATTTTCTTATTTTCCATAAATGATTGTTTTAAAGATTTATCCCTTCTAAATATACCAGACAGAATTCGAGAACGTTTTGACAAGTTATCGTTTACGCTTTCCCCTGCAAGTTTTCACATTTGAGAAGCCGATAATTTTTGTCGTCTTTTTATTTATCAGGAGTTTAAAAGGGGCTTTACAAGGCATCGACCGTTCATGAACTATGCGTGAGACAAAGACAAGGTGGGGTGCAGAGACCACATGACTTGAAATTTTCCAGCGAAGATTTCTTCTCAAATTGAACCTGCGCCTTCCGTGTTTTGGTTTGAGCTTTTTCTATCGGAATTTTCTAAAGCATTTCAAAATCCACAGAGGAATGAAATTCACGGCGGAGAATCACATAACACATTGTTTTTTAAGATCTTTAGATAAATATGTTTATATAAGACCGAATTGGGTCAAAAATGAATTGAAGCCGAGAATAGGGGACTGACCAGCGATTTTCTGGAAATGGTTGACCTCGTGAACAACACTTGATAAAAAAGTTATTGACGACAAAAAATAAACGTCAACTATTGCGTGTTTCGTGCATGACTTCTGGTGCCTGAAAAGCGATTCTGTAGCAGTGAAGAAAAGGGTCGATTACGATTTGAAACATGACAGACGACAGTTTCGATTTCTCGTATGTTTAACCTATTCCCAAACGGTCATATTTAGGGTGGTCCACCTTCAAAGCTACTCAGATGACGAAATGGATGCTTGTAAAGACAGGATTTGTGCAGAATATGGTTGAGAAAATATTGAGGCAAAAGTAGAAAATGCTGATTTCAGAATGTTCTTCTTTTGTCTCATTGTTTTCCCAATCTGTCTCTATTTGGCACATTAAAACAATGTCGTGTTTGGCAAAGGGTTAATGCAGACGACAATATTGTGTCGTTAACACACGGTCGAGACGGGGGGAGAAAACGCGACTTTCATATTAACCGCTCGATATTCAATATTAGTTCGTTTTCTGTCTTGCGAGAAATCTTCGTCTTATTTACATGTGGCATTTATTTCTTAGTTAACAGTATGCTGTCAGGAAAAATACTCGCTCAAATATTTTACTGGAACTTTTACAATAGGGCCAGAATAAGAAAACAAACAAAACAGATAAGCAGAAAACAAAACCTTCCTATTCGACGCTTGTTACTTAATCTTATCCATATATTTCCCGATGATTTCTATTATGCTTAGTTCAACTCGTAGCATTATTTCGTTTTCATACGCTGTCAAATAGAATAATTCTCACAGATAATTATTTGAGAAATATGTAGAAAACAAAGTATTCCTCTAAAGGTCGCTTGTATATGAACTAGTTCGTAAAATGGAGACTAAAAACCATATTTTTCCATTGTGTACTATTTTCTTCAAAAGATCTGTCTACACTTACATCATAAAGAAACGCAACATTTTCAAATTTCAATATTTCTGTTTCAAACAAACAAGGATCTAAAATTAAACTTTTTCTAGTTCGCAATGAAGGTTTATGATAGTTATTTTAAATAAAATATTTAAATTTCCAACGAACATGCAAGAATTACGTACCTTTATTTTTTACGTTAAACACGTCCTAACGTATTGCAAGTTAAATCAAAGTACTGGAAGTACTGTTTGGAAGCAAATTTGTTAATAAGGTAGAGTACTTTGATTATCCATTTCAATACCTTGAATACTTTGATTCGTAGAGTACTTTGATTAGCTACATTGATTATCCAGAATACATTGAATACTTTGATTCCATGCTAGAGTTGTATCTATTCTTAGCACAACTTCATGCATATTAATCGCTTGTGTAAGCTTTGAATACATTTCATAGTTATGTAAAGTTGACTGACCCATTTACCAGGAAGGCCATTGGACTGATCCTTGAACCATAATAAAGCAAACAAGTACAAAATTGCTGCATGATGCAGCATAAGATGAAGCACGGCCTAAATAAATTTGTGCCCCGAACTTTTCCACATTATGGTTACATTCCAAGGGATCAAACAATAGTTTTTCTTTAAATTCTGTGAATTGGTAGGGTTACAATCATATCTCTATTATCTAGGTGTAAAAAAGGGAGGGCCTGTTTTTGGAGATAATGGCTAACAAAGTTAGTAGAATTTTTTTTCTTTGAAGTACATGTAGGCCTATAATTTTACAAACTGACTCTGCTGGTTCTCTACTCTACAGTAACACGGGTGGTAAACAGAGAAACTTTAAGCTCCAAAAAGAGGTAGTTGCAAAGAGCGAAAATTTGTAGGTCACGAACACATTTTCTAAAATTATTTCCTTTAAAGCGAATTTTTGAGAAATCCGGCGATGCTGTAATATGAAGAAATGGTCTAAGTTTGTTGTGCATGAGAGTAAACGGTATTTGTAGCAGGGTTTTAATGTAGTCGTTGAAAAACATTTCAAAATCGAAAGTAAAGAAGTTTTTACTTTCGATCTTGAAATGTTTTTCAACGACTGTATTCAAACTCTGCTCACTTACATCGTATATTCTCGTGCACAACAAACTTCGACCATTTCTTCATATTACAGCATCGCCGGATTTTTCAAAAACTCGTTGTAAAAGAAATAATTGTAGAAAAAATGTGTTCGTGACCTACCTTTGTATACAGATTTTCGCTCTATGCAACTACCTCGGTAGAGGCCGGATGTCACGAGGAAACGAAATACCGTTGACTCTTTTTGGAGCTAGTTTCTCTGTTTACCACCCGTGAGTAAAGGTAAGAGAATTTAAGACTATCAACATTACTACTATACTTTATCCCCTTTCAACCAGCGTCATGTGTCTTCCCCATTCCTAAAAAGCATTAAGTGCTTATCTAAATTGTGAAAGGACAGACCGTTTAACAATAAGTGACCATAGTAGGTTCCACTGAACACAAGGGCGGATCCAGGATTTTTTTTCCAGGGGGGGGGGGGCGTCAAAGCTCAAATGGCAGCTTTTAATAAGAAGTTATATTGTCAAAATTCAATTTTCGGCAAATTCCAGGAGGGTCATGACAATTTTGCCAAATTCAAGGGCAGATAACTCAGAATTTGCATTTTCAATCTGGACAAAAATCTCACTCACCCAAGACGTTACACATGCAAACATTTTTATTTGGCTTTACATTTGATTGGGCAATATTTGTATGTATTATGCCAAAATTGTCAAAAATAGCATTTTTGACATTCAAAGGCACATAACGCAGCACTTTCTACAGTTTTCTACAAAATCAATCTTACACAAGGGGTAATGACCGTACACATTTTGACAAAGTTTGGAGAAGATCGAATGATATTTGTGTAAACCTGATATTGTAGACGAGCAGACAGATGGGCGGAAAACAGACAAACCTGGCCGCAATAGCTTATTTGTAGTACTTTCTGCTGAGGCCAGCTAAATTTTAAGCTAAGTAATCAATTTTGCCTTTCTGTGCGAAGGAAATCCAGAAAAAATGTATTTGGTAATTCATTCCACAATTTGTCATGGGGTTTTAGCTCAACTGGGCACAAAGTGCTCAAGGTGAGCTATTGTGATCACTTTTTGTCTGTCGTCCGTCCGTATATCTGTCTGTCCGTCCGTCCGTCTGTCAACAATTTGGTGTTTACACTCTAGCATCTACAAATATAAGGCAATCTTGACCAAACTTGGTCAAAATATGTATGACCATTCGCTCTCAGATGAGTTCTATTTTGGGTCAGATCGGACCAGAAAGTCTGGAATCATCTGCGCTT
This sequence comes from Fragum sueziense, assembly GCA_963680895.1. Lineage (NCBI taxonomy): Eukaryota > Metazoa > Mollusca > Bivalvia > Cardiida > Cardiidae > Fragum > Fragum sueziense. The sequence goes on along the minus strand of OY804593.1, from coordinate 753,042 downwards.
GCATGTAAAAAGTAGCTACTTTTGACATTTTTTACACTCTAGCATCTATAAATATTGGCCAATCAATACAAAAGCTGGACACAATATTTGTGACAATACGATCTCGAATAAGTATGATTTTTGGTTTGATCGGACCAAAATGTATTGAGTTATTTGCCCTTGATTTTGACAAAATTGTCGTTTTTGACTGAGTTCGACTTTGTTTACACTATTACATCTACAATTATTGACCAATCAAGACAAAACTTGGGCACAATGTTAGTGGCCATTAGATCTTGGATGAAATTTATTTTTGGTTTGATCGGACTAGAAAGTCTGGAGTTATCTGCTCTAGAATTTGACAAAATTGCTGCTTTTGACTTTGTTTACTCTCTAGCATCTACAATCATTGACCAATCAAGACAAAACTTTGCCACAATGTTAAGGACAATAAGATGTCTGATGAGTTTGATTTTCAGCTTAATCGGTTAAAAAATTATTATTTATATGCCGTTGAATTTGGCAAAATTGCTGTTTCGACTGTTTTTGCCTTTGTTTACACTGTAGCATCTACAATTAGAGACCAATCAAGACAGAATTTGTATAAAATGTTGATGACCGTTAGATCCTGGATGACTTTGAATTTTAGTATGATTGGAAGAGAAAGTCGTGAGTTATATGCCCTTGAATTTGCCAAAAGTTTTGTTATCGACTGTTTTTCAACTTTGTTTACTCTCTGGCCTTAACAATTATTGACCAATCAAGACCTACAAATAATGTTGGTGACCATAAGATCTTAGATGACTTTGAATTTCAGTCTGATTGGATGAAAAAGTAGTGAGTTATAATTATACTTGAATTTGACGAAAGTGCTGTTTTCGACTTTGTTTTTACTCTAGCAATCACAAGTGGTGACCAATCAAGACAAAACTTGGATCTTGGATTTAAAGTGACATTTCACATTTATTTCAATTTTTAACAGTATGTCTTGATACAAAGATTGTTTATTCTAATGCTTAGAAATGCTATCAGTTTTTTGAAATTGTTATTTATCAGCGAAAAATATGCCTTTAAAGTTCAGACAGAATTGACAAATTCTATATAAATCTGAACTGTTGTCCACAACAATTTGCTTAATTTTAGCACAAAAATGTATATTTCTCGTAAACGGTTCAATATTTAGGCTTGAAATTTTCAGAATTTTCATAAGAAAATATGCTCTTTCAGATGAAATAAAAGTAAAATTTATGTAAAAAATATTGTGAAATGTCACTTTAAAAGTTGATTACCATAAGATCATAGATGAGTTTGAACTTCAGCACAATTAGACAAACAGTTGCTGAGTAATCTGCCCTTGAATTTGACAAAATTCTCGTTTTTGACTTTGTTTTCACTCTTCACAACCAGATATGTTGACCTATGAGGATAAAATACAGACATAATGTTGATGACCATAAGTTTGTTTTCAGTCTTAAAGTCTCAAATATTAATTGATTCAAACATAACTGTGTCTCATGTCATCTTGGTTCAGGTGAACGATTTCGGACCATCATGGTCCTCTTGTCGTGTATTCAAGGGCCCGTGACTCGTTTTCCCGACTACCTATCAAAATTCCTAATAACTTTGCGCTGACAAATTATTTTAGTACTGGCTTAAAATATTATTCCAATATGTCGCTTTAATATAGAAACGTGTTGATGTTTTCCCCAAAGTTGGGATATGAAAATATACCAAAAATTGAAAGATTGCATAAATTGCAAATTATTTTGATATTGATCATAAGCAAGCAAATGGACCTTGTGTCATGTTAACATGGGCTCATATACAAATTATTTTGTCTTAAAATTTCGCCAATTATTTACATATAGATAGAAAATTAATGAATATGAACCTTGGGCAGCGCCGGAATAGAATTACACAACCCACTTTCAATATACATGTACAATATACACCAAACTAAATGTCCGTTTGATTCAGACCTTTCGGCAAAACATGTCCCCTTTATGTATCTATTTATACTAAGAATATTATTGGAAAACTTAGGTCCCAAGAACCCCCCCCCCCTTTAACACTTTCCCAAACGACAAAATTTTAGGGTGATCCTCTCCAAAAACTGTACCAAAGGACATAATGGATGTGAGTAAAAACAGGATATGTGTAAAATATGGCACAGAAAATATTGAGACAAAAGGGAAAACTGCTGGTTATCAGCAGTTTCTTCTTTTGTTTCTATGTTTTCCCAAACATTTTCCATTAGGGACGTCATGACCAGGTCTTGTTTGGAAAAGGGTTGTTTATTTTTACCATTTCCCACCCACATATTGTGAAGTAAACTGGTTCTAGAACCAGTACTAGAACATTGAGTTCTAAAACTGCATTTAACGTTCAAGAACTGGTTCTTGAACTAATTATTGAATCAGCTCTAGAACTTCTGAGTTTTAGAAATGCCATTTAACGTTCAAGAACTGGTTCTAAAACTAGTTCAAAACTGAGCTGTAGAACATTAAGTGACAGTTCTAGAACTTCAGTTCAAGAACTTGGGTTCAAGAACTGATTCTAGAACTGGTTCTAGAATCCAAGTTCTAGAAGTGCCATTTAACGTTCTAGAACGTTCCAAAGCTGATGTTTTAGAACATTCTAGAACAGTTCATGGACTTTTTTTCAGGGTTATGTCTTTACCCTTTATTGTTTGTTACTTTCCGTATAGTGTTAATGAAAATTTGTAAAAGGATTTACGAATACTTTAGACTGGTAGGCCTAGTTGACGTGACTATCGAACTAACTAAAGCTTCTTCTCTTTCAATCTTATCTAAAAAAAATCCTATCATGAACAATACATGGTGTTGACGTTCCTAATGGAAACGGATTAGTTGACAAAACATCACGGCAAAAGAAGTAAATGCACACTATCATTATTTCCCTCTTTGTCTCAATATTTTCTGTGCTACATTATACACCAAATCCTTTCTTTTTTAAAAGAAACTGAAGTTTCATTGTTTGTCAAAGGATTAACAGGGACATAGACACAATGTTATGTTTGAGAAAGAGTTAAACTAAAACTACATCTGGAGCTCTGGATTAACCGGTCACGCTAGGTCACCTGATTGTCCTACATAGCTTATCACTCACACTGTGCAATCCTTTTCCAAAAAGCGAACTTTTGTTTACTCATTACTGATCACAGTGCTGCTCTAATTCCAAAATTGTTGCAGACGACAAAGTAATTAAAGCTTTAACCCTTCTCATAATTTACATGACATTCCTGCTGTGACCAAAGCTACGAAAGATGATATAGATTAAGATCAGTCTACTCAGCTATGCAATCTGATCTTAGTCTACGTAAGGCTGCTTTCCGCTTGATGATGTGATGAAAACTTGAGAAAAACAATAAAATCAGTAGGGCAAAGGTTAAACAACAAATAATTGCGTACTATGGTTTACAGCACAAACGGGATACATTCTTAACGCCCCTCAAAGCTGTTAATGCGATAGGTAAAAGATAAAACGGAATTTTTGTGACAGGCTAGCAATAGAAGGGAATTTTCATTTTCGAAACACACAAAAAACTCAACAGAAAGGTCCTTTAACGAACTTTTGTGATAAACATTCCTTCTTTGCTATCACTTATAGAAATATCTTTGCCTTTCAAATGAATATGGCCATTGATTATGGAGATAACAATTCATCGAGAACCGAAAGGATTATATTAGCTTACATCCGACACTAACTGACATCCCCAAAACAACCTTAATATGCACGGCCTGAGGGCCGTGCAATTACTACGTGGATCTTTTCTTCTCTTAGAGACATGAATAATTGAATGTTTCATTTTCAGTAACACAATTCAATATCTACACATAACTTCAGACTTACATATTGAATATTAGAATGACTGTTACCTCATTAATCTTTGCTTTTGATAGAAGTATTTGGTGTCACTCCTCAACGAAACGGGCCTATTAAATATATAGTAAAATGGGTCAATTTGGCAGCTTCTAGCTCCTCTCAGAAGTCTTTGTGGCAACTTTTACTTAGTCTGCCTGACAGACCATTTCTTTGTCTTTAATTTACTACCAAGAAAGTGGTATCAATAGCACCATCAGCTAAAATCACGCACCCGTGAACACAGCCACCCTTGAAATTTGCCATCTATTTCGGGATCTGCATGTGACACACCCCCATGAAAGGTCACGACCGCGCAAGAAACTAGTTCCCAAAAAATTCATTAAAACACATCCTAGCAGTACACTGATGGTCTGCCAGTGTACAGAACCACATTTCTTGCATCTGCCTATTCTATAGACACAGAATCAATGCAACAAAAGGAGCGAATCCATTTTTGACGGAACTATGTTTGTATACTACGACCCGAAAGCATTTCCCGTTGTGGAGTGTCTCCATTTATAGTGAGGAGGACCATAAGATGTTGTGTGGTATGCAGAGAATGGTAAAGTGCAGAGACAGGTAGCTGCAAAGAGAAGCAAATTTTGCAAAATTTGCATCCAAAAACAATCCTCAAAGATAGTTATACTGATAGCGCGTTGTCAGTTGCACAGTAAAAATACGAAAAACTGTCACTGTGTGCACTACGCGTCATGTCATAACTTCCGGAAAACAGCCGTCAACATATTACTTGATTTTGAGTTCTGGAATATTCAATTGGCAAGGACCAAAATGCAAGGTTGTGGTGCCATTTTATAGCAACCACCAGTGTACAGGATCGATCCAGATCATCGACTGGACCAGTTACTATCAGTCAGTAGGGTATTAGCCAAAGGGCCCTTAAGATTCGGAACATATTCCTAATAGCAGCAGATTCCACATAAATGAACATTGGCAGACATGGATAAGCCAACGCAAATAAATGATTCAACCAGAAGCAAGCCGTTTTATATCTGTTATTGTCTAAATTTTGGAATATTTTTCGCTATCTAAGACAACTTATCCATCCAAACACGGTCTGATTCAGTTTAAAAGATGCAGGTATGTGCTTCGAATAACTGCATAATGTCACGGAACTCGCTCTAATGTCCAGGCAGGCGGGCTGGGACAAACAAATTAAATGTCAAAGTCGATACTCGTATGTACATTGACAATGTGTTGCGCCCTGTTGTCCCTGGCATCAGTAGGAAGAGTCAATGGAATGTTGAAACAGGATGGCTCTCCTGCACACACTGCTACTTTCACACGACGGTTGTGCAGCAAAACAGGGTAAATGCCCTTATTCCAGGACACGTCTGCTATTGAACACTTTTGGGATTGTCTGACAAGGCGCGTTCATACTTAGTCGTATTCCTCAAAAAAACTGTTTTGCGAACGAACAACCGTTCATGATGAGCGAACTAAGTTTCTTTAACATCAAACTGCCTCAAAAATTATGTCAATGTGACGAAGATGTCAGTTGTTGATGAATTCAAGTGATGATTATAACCATGAATTTGTTTGTGACTTTTGGATTTACACCAGGTGTCTTTGGGTTGATATTTATGTCTGTAAATGTCTTAGAATTCTTATGATGTTTTGTTTTCTGTTTGATGAAATATTACATGTGATGTAAAATTAAAACTATCCTTATATATATAATCAGGTTTTAAGATATTTGATATTGAATGAGTGTTGCGTTACTTTATGTGGTCAGTGTATAATTGAAGCATATTTGTAGCATTGTGTTTGTTTGCTGTCAGATAGAATTTTCACTCTCAAAGAAACTGGAATACTTGATCCATGCTACTAAAATACTAACAGTAATGGGTTGAGGAATTTGTAGATACACATATTGATAACCTTAGTCCAAGGCTACAGATAATCGTGACTTATGACATTATTATCCGATACTTTTACACTAAATCCTATGTCCAAATCTTAATCCGAACTTCTAATTAACAAAAATACATTGCAATGTACATTTGCTTTTCTCAACAGAGCCCTGTGTTGTTTGTTTAATGTAGAATAGTCTTTGAGACGATTTTATATGGTTAATATCAACAAAAACTGTTTGACGAATCTTTGGTGATATAATTATTGCATTAGGTGATGAGTCTTGCAGGTAAACATGCGTACCGTGTATAGAGCAATCATGGTTTATGCTTAAATTATTTCATCTTCGATTTTCTTGAAATATCTTCGCGAAATAGTTCTAAAGAATAATACACGATACTGTCACGGCGAAACCGACATAATAATTATTTGATTTTCAAACATAACAGACGACAGTTTCGATTTCTCGTATGTTTAATGCAGACGGCAATCTTGTGTCGTTAACACACGGTCGAGACGGGAGGAGGAAACGCGACTTTCCTATTAGCCGCTCGATATTAAATATTAGTTTGTTTTCTGTCTTGCGAGAAATCTCTCGTCTTATTTACATGAGGCATTTATTTCTTAGTTTACTGTACGCTGTCGGGAAGAATTCTCACTCAAATATTAAACGGGAACTTTTACAATAGGACCAGAATAAGAAAACAAACAAAAGCAGAAGCAGAAAACAAAACTTTCCTATCCGACGCTTGTTAGTTTATCTTATACATTCATTTCCCGATGATTTCTTCTTTGCCTAGTTTACTTTGTGGTATTTTTCTGTTTTCACACGCTGTCAAATAGAGTATTTTTCTCACAGAAAACTATTTGCGTACTAGGAAGAAAACAAAGCATTCGTCTTCATGTCGCTTGCATATGAACTAGTTCGTAAAATTGAGACATTTTTTACATTGTATACTATTTTCTTTATATAATTGAAACATTTTAGCATTGTGTTCGTTTTCTCATGCTGTCAGATAGAATTACCTCTCACAAAGTAACGTGAATACTTGATCCATGCTACTGAACTACTCATGTACTAACAGTAATGGTTTTAGGGATTTGTAGATACAAATATTGATAACCTTTGTCCAAGGCTACAGCTAACCATGGCTTCGTAACATCAATTTCTGTTACATCTTAAGTCAATTCTAAGTCTATATCTACTTCTAATTAACAGAAATACATTGCAGTGTACATCTGCTTTTTACACCAGAACCCTGTGTTGTTTATTCTTTGTTGAAAAGTCTTTGAGAAGATTTTACATGGTTAACACCAACAAAATATGTTTGACGAATATTTGGTGATATCATGACTGCATTAACTGTTGACTATTGAAACTGAAACTGTTAGATTTTTGTTGACTATTGCAAGACTATCGTATATGGAAATGCTATACTGCTTCCATTTGCAATTTTCTTCAAAGAATAATAAACAATAATATAACGGAGAAACCAACATTTTTGATTTAACAAATATAACAGACGACAGTTTCGATTTCTCGTATGTTTAATGCAGACGACAATATTGTGTCGTTAACACACGGTCGAGACGGGAGGAGAAAACGCGACTTTCCTATTACACGGGTAGGAAACTACAGAGATAGAGCCAATGGCTCTGCCGTTAAAATCCTCTGGGGCGCTTCCGGTCATGTGTGGCTCTGTCTCTGGGAGCAGGATTTTTTGACAAAAACAGGTGAATGTTCAACTTTAGTGCTCAATTATTTTCTTTTGGTGCTTAAAAACGAAAAAACGGGAATGTCATGCTCCCCTAAGACCATCTATCTGTCGGTGCTACTTGTGTGGGCTCCAAAGTCGGCATGGTTTTCACAGGATCATTGTCGTCGTGAGTAGACCCTATGTGATTTTTTCTTGTTACATCATGTATTTATGTACATTCCAACGGTAAACAGCCAATTGCCGCAGCCAAAACATGTTATATACTAATTGAGGAATACTCTCGATTAGACATCCCTTTCCCATGTCACAAAACCTTAGAAATGACTGGCAAAAGAAGATTTAAGCAATTTCTATCAGTGGCTCTGTCTCTGGCGGCTGGCTCTGTCTCTGCGTGCTAGGTTTAACATTGTAATCCATCACAAAATTCGTGTCGAAGTAATGTACCTAATTGACTCACACACTGAATAGATCATAGTGCGTATGGCAAATAGTTCAGTCACTGAGTAAACGCTTTCCAAATCTTCGAAATTTCAGTGTTGTTCAATTTCAAGCCTACTACAGGCGACAAACTGGGTGTTGACAAAGAAACAATTAGTGTGCGTTACAAGATTTCTTGTTTCTGGAAAAGTATCGTACTAATAGCATGAAATATATTTTGACGTTATTTCCCAGGCTTTCAGCAATCGTTTTGTCGAAATTTCATTGCCTTGTCTCTTTTAATGCCAGAGTTACAGTCCTTAATGCGTTTAGAGCTGATTTCATCGAATGCCGCACATGCGCATGCGCAGAAAACGCTTTATCATTTTTTCGGAAAGAGCCATATCCGGGTTGCCAAAAAAACACTGAAAATCTCACTTATCTCTTGAAGCAAGCTCTAAAATCAAAGTCTAATTTGTCAATTTTGCGAATTACCTCCCTTTGACATAAACAAATGGGGAATTTAAAATGTTTGGTATTTACAAATTTTTCACGGTTTTCGATCGGGCGGTTTTTCAACATCATGCAGGTCTTACAGGGGATTTTTTAACCTTTTCCTAGACTAGGATTGTTCGCAGATGTCCATGCAATAGTGATTATAATTTCCTATGGAGATTGCATTGTAAAATTTTCAAGCTTTGGAACATAATGAAAATTCTGCTTTTCAAACATCATGTTCTAAACTCTGAAACAATGTTATGCAAGCTTCTTTACATTTCCTGACTGGTAACTTGTCAGGCTACCATTCCGTATAGTCCGGCATGGTTTGCATTCCTCTGTTTTGTATTCTGAAGGTGTAAATTGTGTAAAATTTCCGTTCAAATTGTACACCTGAAAAGCGGACCCCGGTCACATTAAAAGGGTCCGTTCTTCATACCCGTAATTAAGATCCACAAAACGTTTAGTGCTTGGCACAACCAGGTCAATGAACAATGCGAAACACTTTTAGTTGTTGTTTTTTTTTTTTTTTTTTTTTTTTTTTTGCTTGTTGTATTTAAAAGAATTATGGCAAGCAAAGTAGGTGTAGCGTTTTCACTTTTGTTCAGCATATATCGCAATGTACATCTGCATTTCTCACCAGCACCCTGAGTTGGTGTTTTTTGTTGAAAAGTCTTTGAGACAATTTTATATGGGTTATAACAACAAAAACTGTTTAAGGAATCTTTGGTGATAAGATGATTGTATTAAGAGCTGACGCTTGCAGGCAAACATGTATACCGTGTATAAAGAAATATTGTTTTATGATTACATTATTCATTTCTTAAAATATCTTCGACGATTAAGTTCTAAAGAATAATAAACGACACTGTCACAGCGAGCACCATATTTCATTTACCAACATAATACCAGGCGACATTTTCGATTTCTCGTATGTTTAATGCAGACGACAATATTGTGTCGTTAACACACGGTCGAGACGGGGGGGGGGGGGGGGGGGGAAACGCGACTTTCCTATTAACCGCTCAATATTCAATATTAGTTTGTCTCTCTGTCTTGTGAGAAATCTTCGTCTTATTTACATGTGGCTTTTATTTCTTAGTTAACAGTATGCTGTTAGGAATAATACTCTCTCGAATATTAAACTGGAACTTTTACAATAGGACTAGAATAAGAAAACAAACAAAACAGATAAGCAGAAAACAAAACCTTCCTATTTGACACTTGTTACTTAATTTTGTCCATTTATTTCCCGATGATTTCTAATATGCCTAGTTTGACTCATAGCTTTTAAATAGAATATTTCTCACAGAAAACTATTTGAGTAATAGATAGAAAACAAAACATTCCTCTACAGGTCGCTTGAATATGAACTAGTTCGTGAAATTGAGACTATAGACCACCTCTTTTACATTGTATACTGTTTTCTTTTCAAGCGATTCTTCTATAATTGAAACATGTTTGTAGCATTGTGTTTAGTTTTCTCATGCTGTCAGATAGAATTTTCTCTCACAAAGTAACGTGAATACTTGATCCATGCTACTGAAATACTCATGTACTAACAGTAATGGTTTTAGGGATTTGTAGATACAAATATTTATAACCTTAGTCCAAGGCTACAGCTAATCGTGACTTATGACATTATTATCCGTTACATCTAAACTAAATCCGAAGTCCAAATCTTAATAAAAAAAACTTCTAATTAACAGAAATATATCGCAATATATACCTGCTTTTCTCACCAGAACCATGTTCTGTTTGTTCTTTGTTGAATAGTCTTTGACACGATTTTATATGGTTCATACATGTACCATCAAAACTGTTCGACGAATCTTTACTGATATCATTTTTCATTAAGTGCTGAATCTTGCGGGCAAATATGTATACCGTGTATGGAGAAAAATTGGTTCTATGCTGAAATGATTTCATTTTCAATTTTGTTAAAAAGATATTCGACGAACAAGCTCTAAAGAAAAACAATCGACTCTGTCACAGCGAGCACCATATGTCATTTACCAACGACATTTTCGATTTATCGTATGTTTTAATGCAGACGACAATATTGTGTCGTTAACACACGGTCGAGACGGGGGGAGAAAACGCGACTTTCATATTAACCGCTCGATATTCAATATTAGTTTGTCTTTCTGTCTTGTGAGAAATCTTCGTCTTATTTACATGTGGCTTTTATTTCTTAGTTTACAGTATGCTGTCAGGAAGAATACGCTCTCAAATATTTAACTGTAACTTTTACAATAGAAGGGCAAAAATTATGAGGCATAACAAGAAAACAAAAACCTTCCTATTCGACGCTTTTAACTTTATATTATCCATTTATTTCCGATGATTTCTATTATGCTTATTTTGTTTGGCTCATAGCATTTCTAAATTTTCACACGCTGTTAAATAGAATAACTCTTACAGAAAAAAACTTTTTGGATAATAAGGTAGAAAACAAAACATTCCTTTACATTTTATTCCCTTTTCTTCGAGAGATTCGTTTATATCTAATTGAAGCATATTTGTAGCATTGTGTTAGTTTTCTCATGCTGTCAGATAGATTTTTCTCGCACAAAATAATGGGAATACTTGATCCATGTTACTGAACTACTCATGTACTAACAGTAATGGTTTTAGGGGTTTGTAGATACAAGTATTGATAACCTTAGTCCAAGGCTACAGCTAATCGTGACATATAACATCATAATCCATGACTTCTAAGCTAAATCTTAAGTCCAAATCTTAATCCAAACTTCTTATTATCAGAAATGTATCGCGATGTTCTTTAAATTCTTACTCTTGCGGGCAAATATGTATACCGTGTATGGAGAAAAAATGGTTCGATGCTTAAATGATTTCATTTTCAATTTTCTTAAAAAAATATTCGACGGACAAGTTCCAAAGAAAAACAAACGACACTGTCACAGCGAGCACCATATGTCATTTTCAAACATGACAGACGACAGTTTCGATTTCTCGTATGTTTAATGCAGACGACAATATTGTGTCGTTAACACACGGTCGAGACGGGAGGAGAAAACGCGACTTTCTTATTAACCGCTCGATATTCAATATTAGTTCGTTTTTCTGTCTTGTGAGAAATCTTCGTCTTTTTTACATGTGGCATTTATTTCTTAGTTTACTGTATACTGTCAGGAAGAATACTCACTCAAATATAATACTGGAAATTTTACGATCAGGCCATAATAAGAAAACAAACAAAACCGATAAGCAGAAAATCACCTTCCTATTCGACGTTCGATACTTTATCTTATCCATTTATTTTCCGATGATTTCTATTATGCCTAGATTAACTCAACATTTTTTTTCCGTTTTCACGCGCTGTCAAAAAAAATATTCCTCACAGAAAATTATTTGAGTAAAAGGTAGAAAACAGAGTTTTCCTCTTCAGGTCGCTTGTATATGAACTAGGTCGTAAAATTGAGACTATAGACCACCGTTTTACATTGTATACTGCTTTCTTTAAGATAATTGTCTATAATTTAAACATATCTTTAGCACTGTGTTAGTTTTCCCATGATGCCAGATAGAATTGTCTTTCACAAAGTAACGTGAATACTTGAGCCGTGCTACTGAACTACTAAAAGTAATGGTTTTAGGGGTTTATAGATACAAATATGGATAACCTTAGTCCACAGTTCTAAATAACAGAAATTATCGCATTGTAAATATTCTTTGGTAATTAGTACCCTGTGTTTTTGCTCTTTGTTGAATAGTCTTTGAGAAAATGTTCATATGATGAATACCAGCAAAACTGTTTGACGAATCTGTGATGATATCATTATTGCATTAAGTGCTGACTCTTGCAGGCAAACATGTAGATCTATACAGTGTATTGGGAAAAATGGTTCTGTGCTTAAATGATTTCATCTTAAATTTTCATAAAATACCTTCGACGAACTAGTTCTAAAGAATAATAAACGACACTGTCACAGCGAGCACCATATTTCATTTACCAACATAAAAGACGACAGTTTCGATTTCTCGTATGTTTAATGCAGACGACAATATTGTGTCGTTAACACACGGTCGAGACGGGAGGAGAAAACGCGACTTTCCTATTAACCGCTCAATATTCAATATTACATTTTAAGAAGACCTTTTTTAAAGGAACAGCTGATGATATAACATTTTACATATAACATTTCGCTGTTTTCCTATCAAAACTCAAATATTCAGCCTTAAAAAAGCTGTAGTTGTGTGGTTTTTGAAGACAAGATGACCGAGATGGTCCTATATCGCTCTCCCAAGAGGCTTTGAGGAGAGGGTTTATCTTGTATATTTAAACAAAAATCTTGTTACTGCAGCTTGTTTTAAGCTACAGGTACGATGATTTTTTTTCTGTTGAAAAGTAGCGATATGATATCCGCTGTCTTATCTCAGAACCACAACCTCCGGTCCGTTTGAAAAATGGAAAATACATAGAAAAATTTCCTCTCGGGATCTGTGACAAATTATCAATACGGACGACAATATTGTGTCGTTAACACACGGTCGAGACGGGAGGAGAAAACGCGACTTTCCTATTAACCGCTCGATATTCAATATTAGTTTTTCTTTCTGTCTTGCGAGAAATCTTCGTCTTATTTACATGTGGCATTTATTTCTTAGTTAACAGTATGCTGTCAGGAAGAATACTCACTCAAATATTTAACTGGAACTTTTACAATAGTAGGGCAAAAATTATGAGGCATAACAAGAAAACAAAAACCTTCCTATTCGACGCTTGTACCTTTATATTGTCCATTTATTTCCGATGATATCTATTATGCTTATTTTGTTTGACTGATAGCATTTCTACATTTTCACACGCCGTCAAATAGAATAATTCACACAGAAAATTGTTTGAATAATAGGTAGAAAACAAAACATTCCTTTAAATTTTATTCCCTTTTCTTCAAGAGATTCGTTTATATCTAATTGAAGCATATTTGTAGCATTGTGTTAGTTTTCTCATGCTGTCAGATAGAATTTTCTCTCACAAAGTAACGTGAATACTTGAGCCATGCTACTGAACTACTCATGTACTAACAGTAATGGTTTTAGGGATTTGTAGATACAAATATTGATAACCTTTGTCCAAGGCTACAGCTAATCGTGACTTATGACATCATAATCCATGACTTCTAAGCTAAATCCTATATTGTTGGTACTCATTTGAATCGTCTCGAAGAGACGATTCCAATGAGCACAAACAATTTAGGATATGCTGAAGGATTGGTTAAATATTGCGAGTTGTAATGGCATTATTTTATAGAATATCAACCTCCAAGCCTAGCAGGCCCATAGTATTGGTCACAGCTGCTTTCAAGGTTGTACTGTGAAGACAGTTAGGGGGAAAAGGCAATAGAGCTATATATTGGAGCGTACGGATGAATTGGATAACATAGAATATTGCCCTCTAAGACGTGTAGTGTCATTCAATGTGAACCATTAATCGCACAATATGGAGGTACTATTTACTGGGAATTTATGTGGCTATGTTTTGATTTAGTGGTTGTACATATTTGCACCATTGCATTGTTATCGCGATAGCTTAATTGGAGAAATTCTGCGAGAAAATTATCTTTGTGGCACAGATTGGCTAGAAATCTGATAAACTTTGATTGCATTATTTTTCCTGGAATTGCTTGCAACGCTTTCAATATGTGTTTCATGCAAAATGATTTAGAAAAAGGTTTATCGTAAATAATCAGAGTCTGATTTAAAAAAAATGAGCGCTATGTAAAACAGCTGTGCAAAACAGATGTTAAAAAACTTGCATATAAAGTACAATATCCATTTCGATTTTTTATTAGAAGCGTATTTGATGAAGTTGTTATTAAACCCTATATTCGTGTTTGGTGATATATTTCAACGTACAAGGGTTTAGCACGATTGTTTGCAGTATTGAATAAATGAAGAATTTCAGAGAGGATTATTTGTACGAGTTCTAAACATTTATCATTTAATAGATAACTCAAAGCCATGCGATCTTTATTATACTGCAAGATCTTTAAGTAAGGGGATTCCTGGTTGACAAAAAGGCATGGGACCTAGCTTGATTAAGAGAACTAAATGTTGCGGCTAGATTTTAGACAGATTTTATAAACAGTAATTAAATATTTATAATGCAACAACTTTAAAAGCCAGACAAAGAAATTTGTAGAAATCTTTACATTCATTTCTTTGAAGTGATTAAATTACAACAGGGTTGGAGTATTTTCAATTAATTTTTCCACGTGATATACGTACAGAATGCAGGTTGTGTATAGTGGCGGGTCTACGCCGACCCCATCCCCGCGGGTACAGCGGAAACAGTATCATGGCTACGGGCGCCCCCTACTGGCGGGGTACGGTCAGGGGACGTCAACCCCGCCACACCTACAACATAGGTGTGCGTCTAAAGAACGTAAAGACCCGCCGGACAATGATTCCTCATTACGAGACTGTATACCGGCCATGACCAAGCCTGTGGCCATTCTGTGTTTAGTGCTCAATATTCTCATGCCTGGACTAGGTAAGATAGTTTTGTACTCTCTTTCTGAGCTAAGCCGAATAAGGTCACGATATCGATTTTCGACGAAAACCTCGTAACTGCAGCTTATTTTAAGCTGCAGTTACGAGGTTTTCGTTGAAAAGCAGCGATATAATGGTACATTATTACAACATTTACCTAAAGTAAATAATACAACATTGAACTCCACACTACTGCAATTTTGCATGCAGTGAGTCTAATCTTGCAGATGACTCATATCTGCAAGATTCGAACCGACTCGTGCAAAATTATATTGAGATTAAAAACTCTTTGCCTATCGTTAAGGTAGTCTACCCTTAATGAGATTCGCCCGACTTTGGAATTATTCGGGTGCGATCGAAAACATTCGGTGGTGGAACTCTCCACCACCGAATGTTTACGACCGTGTCCGAATAGGTTCGGATACGTAACGACACTGCTCGAAAAGAAGCGGACTCGAACTGGCGACATTACGTGTATTCTACCTAAACACGGGTAAAACATGTAAACATATGGCGTAATATTGTGACTGGACTATACAGATAAGAAGTTAAATTGCTTAAATTATTAACTATTTTCAGGTATAGTTAATTAATCCGTATATTAAATGTACAGATGGATATCGTCTTGACAAGACAATTATTGTGTTTGATTCACACAATATTGGATTCAACCAGGAAAAAATATTTTAGCCGATAACTATAAAAGGGACATAAGTATCCCCAGGCCTTAATCCCTTGTGATCCACAGAAGTTGGCTTTTAGCATGTTGTCGCTCCGTTTGTAGGCTTTATAAGACAGAATACAAGATTCATACAATAAATGACATAAATTGATAAACATGCAGCGGTGCAAAAGTAGGTAAAATATTTAAAGTGGGTTGATCGTGTTGACGAAATTATGTGATATTATGTTTCAAATCCGTCGTAATCTAGACAAATATAGATCAGACAGAGCTGAAATTTGGCACAGAGAAAAACTAGAGGCCATATTCTAATTTTGTACAGTTATTTTTACAGCAAATTACCCCAAAGCAAGTAAGTAACTGTAAATATGTATCTTTAAAAGATGGCCTTTGATAACAAAATGGGACATCCGTGTTTCCAGATCAGTTTAAGCCTGAGTGGAGTCTGATTTCGGCATATTAAGTGTCCACTGTATGTTGAATCGTTGTTTTTAGCTCACCTTAGCACGAAGTGCTGAGGGTGAGCTATTGTGATCGCTCACCGTCCGTCGTCCGATTGTCCGTCCGTCTGTCCGTCCGTCTGTCTGTCCACAATTACTAAAAAATCTTCTCCTCCCAAACTATAAGGTCTAGAGTCTTGAAATTTTGTATGTAGTATTGTCTCAATGCCCTCTACCAAAAGAAAAATTGGCCCTATGTTGTGGGGTTTAAGGTTTCACACAGAAACACAGTTTTCTCAAAGACTATTCGGCCTAGAGTCTTGAAATTTTGCATGAATTTATATATCATAAACCTCTAACAGAATACTAAAATTCATCACATTGCCAGGAAAGAAGCCCTATGTTGTGGGTTCTGGAATTTTCAAGTGAGAAATTGTTTTGACCAGGTAGAAATTGTTTTGACCAGGTAGATCTTATCACATATCATATCCCTAGAATAACAGTTTGGGTCAGATAATCAGATTATGCAGATCATAATATCTGATAAAGAATGCATGGAGCTACAGATAAAAGGAGGTAAAAACATTCTATATTTGACGTTGAAAATCTGAACGCTTTGTTATGGGTACTCATTTGAATAGTCTTGATTTAAGAATTCAAATGAATACCCTCAACATAGGGTGTTATAATATTAAAAAGACATTTTATGATTCTGAAAGCCATTACCCTCTTTTACCTGTATCCCTGAGGCACTTATGTTTGTTTACTGGATCTAGGGATCAACTAAATACTTTAACCCTTTCCTGTAAAGACCTTGTTTTGAAGTCCATATTAGAAAAGGCTTTGGAAATTAATGAGTCAAATGAAGAAAATGCTGATTCTCCTTTTACCTCAAAATATTTTATTTTATTCAATATTTCATAATATGCTAGTTTATTGTAAACGAATACTATTTGTACCGCTGTCAATTTTGTATTCTGAACTTTCAAATTTGAACAGTCTATTTCCTTTCTGTACCTTTCTGTATGGGAAAGCATTATGCCCTTTCTCTTCCATACACAGGTTTGCCTCACCGACAGAAAAGGCTTGTAAATGATATGATAAAAGAAGAAAATGTTGATAACTTGATAACCTGTGTTGTCTCATTTTGCCTCATCATTTTCTCTGCATTTTTATACATGAAGAATGCAGTCTTTATCAACACCTGTTTTATCATCTACAGCAGCTTTTAATTATGTCTGCTCTTGTGTTATGTTGTTTGGAAAAGGTTTAACCATAACCAAATCCTTACTGTTCAATGAATATTTCCCCTTTGTTGTGGGTTCCATATAAATGATAGAGGGCAATGTTTGACAATCTTTTTCAAATTGTTAAGGCCTGAAGATAATTTTTTGCCTCGTTTAAGAACTATTAAAAGTATTCCTATGCTGTAGGCTCTTGCATTTTGTACAGAAAAAAATTCATGTAAGTTGTGTGTGTCATATTGTCTTGTTAAACAGAATAGTTCAAGTTATCATTGAAAATAAGCTCTACCATAAGGTATTCTAGATTTGTAAAAGCGGGAACAGGTTTACAATTGTGTAAGAATTTCCAAACCTTAAGGTATATGACCCATCATTAAAGACTCCACTTTCTAGCAATGGGGCATGCATCAAATTACACACTCTTGTAAATACACTTCAAGTAAGTTGATTTGCCATGCCGAATTTCAAGATTATGCTTCAAGAAGGAAATAATCTACAAATATCTTTTTACTCTATATTCATATGAAAGGGAGGTAATTTATAACATTTTTGCCAAATATTTCCATAATTATGCATTAATTCAAAATTCTAAACTGTTCAAAATGCTTATGTTTGTATTTGGAATGTAAATATAACACAGTTTATGATTTAATGGCACTTTTCAAATTTAGCCTCTGGCTATTTGGTGCTAATGATGGGTTGTATATGTTAAGTTCTATGGTTTCTAAATATTATAGCCCAATGACCTGTTTCCAAAATTAATGCTTCGATTTGTCTGTGTTCAATGGAAATTCAGCAATATGTTGTGGATTTTCTGATTTTAAATACAGATTTAGTGAAAAATCTTTGACAATCTTTTCCCAAATTGTGCTTTGAAATTAAGTGTGTACCATTGTCATATCACTCCTTTTCAAAATCCTCTTTTCAAAATCCTCGAAGATTTAAAAGGTTTGCTAAAAAGTATGTCTCAGGGCCCTCTAAGGTGAGCGATATAGGACCTTCTTGGTCCTCTTGTTTCTCACGTTAGCATTTACTATGTACGTCCTTTCAATAACTAGCATCTTAATGATGGGTATACAGTTCGGATTAGGAATTGCTACTAGTCGAAACGGAAACAACATAGTTGTAAAATGTCGCCGCGGATCGATCAGGGTCGATATCTTTTGAATTGCTGTGCTCTAGTGTAGGCATCCATGTCCGGTCATTGACATGTAGCCCTTAACCCATTACAAACCGGTAAAGACTGGCCCAAATTCAAAAGTGCAACAGATGACAATTTTAAACGATGCCGGTTTACATTTTTGCATGTATGTGTAGCCGGGTACAGGTATTTGGTGATAATTATATCGTATGGCAATGTCGACATGTAGTTCGGTAGCTCAGTGGTTAGAGTGTAGGAACGGTTTCCTGAGGTCCTGGGTTCGAATCCCGGTCGAGCCACGATTTTTTTCACCACCTGTTACATTTGGCGCCCACCGAGGGACGGTGGATATGTATATGGCTACTGCTTAGGCACCTTAAGAACGTTTAACAATTGTTCTTTGTCTCCAGAATTCGGGACGAATTCTTAATTTGGAGGGGGTATATGTAGCCGGGTACAGGCATTTGGTGATAATTATATCGTATGGCAATGTCGACATGTGGTTCGGTAGCTCAGTGGTTAGAGTGTAGGAACGGTTTCCTGAGGCCCTGGGTTCGAATCCCGGTCGATCCACGATATTTTTCACCGCCTGTTACATATGTGTAGATAGCATTATGGGCAATGAAGAAATTGCTTGTTACAAGCAATTTCTTCATTTTCCATAATTATTTCCCTGTATCCTATGGGGCGTCAAATATCGTAATAATGCTTGAATAGGTTAACCAAGTGGCAGCATGTTTACGCCAAGTGAAGACGTATACGACATTAAAAGTACATGTCGCCGGTGTAAAGGAAAAACCTTGTATGTCGATTTTAGCGATTTTCAAAGTAATATCTCGAATGTCCAGTTAAGACAATTCTTTCATAAAAAGTACTTTTTTAAAACGTTTCGCCCTCCCACGATGCAGTACTGAAATCATGAAATATGTACAAGAACATTGAGGAAAAAGTACACACTGTTGATAGTCAGTTGTTCAAATATATTTTCTCAATGTTTTCCAACGCTGTTTCTGCTAGAAGTGCCAAAACCAATACTTGTTCGGTCATCGACTCTCATGCCATATCAATTATCAAGTCAACCTTCAGATCTATGTTGTTGAAAAACAAATCGTTTTAGGATTGGTAATACGTATGTATAGCTCACAATAAATGACCTGGCAGAGCAGCCCTAGCTAATAGCTAGGGATGTTCTGCTAGGTCATTTATCGTGAGCTTTAGAAGGTTCAGAAATGAAACAAATGTCGCGTGTAATTTCTTACGATATGTTAGAATGACTATTATAATACGCCTCGTTCATACTCCTTATAACGTGTTTAGAATATAAAACATATAAGAAGATGTTCAGCTTTAATCATATCCCATACAAAACATGGTTCCGCGCCTCTACAGTTTGAAATAACAATGAAGGAAAAAAGGTAAAATTAATGGTGATAATCAGCACGTTTCCCTTGATATTTTCTGTGCTTTACCACGGTGGATAATCACGTGATGCAATAATTACTGAATATCTTCAATAACTGTGTTAATACGGGACTGATTTTAATTCGGATTGAAGCAGAGAATGTGGACATATGTCACGCATTAGATGGACGTGGTTGATTTTTTAAATCAACTGATAAAAAAGTTATTGAAGATAAACCAAAATTTGGTTTATCTTCAATAACTTTTTTAGCAGTTGATTTTTTAAAAATCTACCACGACCATGTTATTCCTGACATTTTCCACCTTCTCTGCTTCAAACCGAATTCAAATTGGTCAAGTATTGACAAAGTTATTGAAGATTATCGGACATTATAAGTCACGTGATTATACACCGTGTTTACAGTGTAATTGTACTCACGTACCATCTTGATCACCTCCATCTCGCTGTCTGCAGCAGCTTGCAACCAAATTCAGTCCAAATTCCTGCTATTTGGGAAAGTGTATATGAAATGTAATGGGAAAAGAGAAAAATATTCATAACCAGCGATTTGTTTACATTCCCACAACTATGTAGTGAATTTCAACTATAAAAAAATCAAATTAAAATCTGCTTATAGCTCACGATAACTGACCTTACAGAATATCTATAGATATTGACTAGGGATGCTCTGTCATGGGTTTCTTAAGGAGCTGTTTGCATATTTTTGTTAGTTCGAAGTAAACTTCAGCTTTGAATTAAGTGTTTCATTTGTGAAATCAGTTTTAAGTTAGAAATTGTTGAAAAAAATCAGGGAAATCACAGGAAAACGTTGACATTTCTAAAAGCAGAGCTGCCAGACGATCGTAAAATTGCACTATTTCTGCTCGGAGGGAAATAAAAACTGGCGAAAAGTGCTAACTAGTCAATATTTCATTTATCCTTTAAACTTTTCCCAAACAAATTCTGGTTTTGACGTCCCTTTTTGGAAATGATTGAGAAATCATTGAGGCAAAAGAAGAAAATGCTGATGGTCAGCATTTTCTGCTTTTGGCTCAATGTTTTCTGTGCTATATTTCACACAAATCCTATTCATATCAACACTCAGTTTGTCGTCTGCAGCAGTTTTCGAATAGGTCCAGCTTTTTACTTTGCTGTTTAAAAAAAGCGCATTCCTGACATTTTGCATTGCATTCAATAGAAAAAAGAGATTAATCATCCCTTCTATGCCATTCAATACATGGGTTTATAACCCTTTTCCAAACGACTAAACGAAAGACAATTCCAATTTGAAAGTTGCTGCAGACGTCAAAAATAAATATTGAATGGGAGTACTTAATAACAGAAAAATATTGTTGTCAACTAGTTACTTTAATTCAACTTTAATTTTTCAGGAAACATTGAGAAAAAAGAGAAAATCCAGCACTTTAATTTTTCATGAAACATTGAGGCAAAAAGAGAAAATTCAGCACTTTAGTTTTTCAGGAAACATTGAGGCAAAAAGAGAAAATGCTGAATTTTCTGTGTTATCATGTACACAAATCGTATCTTTATCAAAATGGAATTCGTCATCTGTGCCACTTTTTAAATTGGAATAGTCTAGATTTTGCTGTTTGGGTTAGGTTTAATACAAGTTTGTAATACAACTATATTTTTCTATCAAAAAGGGTGGGGCCAGATTTTCATTCCATTTCTGTAGTCCAATTACAATAAATTATAATGGCAATGTTTATCAAAGTATACATTATGTAAAGAATACAGAATTCCAAACAACTGTAATTTTGCACGAGATGATTCGAATCTTGCAGATGACTACACCTGCAAAATTAAGGCAACACATGCAAAATTGTATCTAAAATAAATAATGCTCTTCCCTTGTATACTACTCTCCATTGCCGAGGTCTATATTGATTAAACCATCAAATATGACCTCTGCAGTTTTCGGTACGCCAACAGCCTATTTGGTCGTCATAATCTAATTATAGCACACCATTTGAATTATCGAATCAAAATCATTCAGTTTTATCTTGCATGATCATTACGTATACATTACGTCGCTTCTATTTTTGGCTGAAGCCGGTAACATTTGAATTATCGAATCAAAATCATTCATTTTGATCTGGTTTGATTACGTATGCATTACGTCGCTTCTATTTTTGGCTGAAGCCCGTAATTTGAAGCGCCAGCCAATGAAAGTTTGTATCAGCTTTTTAAATTGTTTTGTTGTGTATCGCCAATGATTGGATACTGAAATCCCGCCAAGGCCCCGAGATTAGACGTGAAATGACCCCGCGAGAACAGAGATCATTCTATCGAAATGGAATGTAGAGATAATGTGCTCTGTTCATAAGAGAGTACTTGTATACATGATAACATTTGTAAATATGTGCCAAAATATCGTGACTGGTCTTTAAGGGGGAATGTTCCAGTTTTTCGGAACACTCGGACTTTACTGTAGTAATTTAAATGTTTCGTACCAATATGTTTCGCTACTAGATTTTCAATAATATAACACATCATTACAATTTACCATTATCGACGGTAAAAGTGTATTTTATTATGCGAAACTGATTTTCTCAAGATGGAAATCGAATATTTAGAGCAAGACAGTCGTAAGTGTGTATGCAGTTACCACTGTTTTGCGTCATTCTATTCATGTGTAGCTGAAAAAATTGCTGTAATTCACTAATAAGTGCCCTGACCTATACATTTTCTTTTTGAATTATTACCAGGACATGTTGCTTAATACAATGAGGGAGTTTTATCAAATTCTATTATGTAGAACTTGAAATATTTCCAAAAATATGCAAATTTTGACATAAAACACTCCAGCTTCGTTGATCTAACCGAACACGTGAGCATGCTGTTTTATACATTTACGCATTTATAATAGCACATATTTTGGGTTTTCTGTCCGTAATAAATATAAGACGTTACTTTAAATCCGTTTTCCTGACTAAACGATGAATATACAGCTTTTTATTAGCATTTTAGTGACATTGGTCAGGTGCAAGAAATTTTGCATTTTTTGATGTATGGTTATGTGATACGAATGCAAATAAAATTCAAACAAGATCGCTGACCACCCATTTTTATTTTATTTTTCAATTGGTAATAACATGTAATTTCAACATACAAAATATGAATAAATTCTATTATTGGGAAAAAAATTGAGAAACTGGAGCATTCCCCCTTAAGGAAGAATACCCGTAATGTGGCCACTCCTAAAACACCGGCTTTTATCGAGCGGAGTCGTTACGTATCCGAACCTATTCGGGCGCGGTCGTAAACATTCGGTGGTGAAGAGTTCCACCCCCGATTGTTTATGACGTAGCCCGAATAATCCAACGTCGCGCGAATCCCAAGTGCTACCTGTAGCCTAATAAACATATACTTTGGATGCCAATATAAGCATTTATTAAGCTTTCATTCAAGAGTGGAGGAAAATCGACAATGCAAAACATATGAATTCGTTTGTCTAGTGTATGAAACTGGAAATAAAAGGAATGTGACATATCACGCTAAAAGAGGTCTTCTTGGAAGTCATCTTAAACAATATGAGAAACTTATCAGACTCAGCAGAGGTCAAGCACTTGTCGTATTTGTAGGAAAAGACATAGCAAGATAGCAAAAAACATTATACACGATGGATAATCACGTGATGCAACAATTAAAAAATCTTCAATAATTTTGATAATACGGGACCTATTTGAATTCGGTTTGAAGCAGAGAAGTTGGACAGACGTCACGCATTAGATGTACGTGGTGGATTTTTTGAAAAATCAACTGATAACAAAGTTATTGAAGATCAACCAAATCAAACCAAATCAACCAATCTTCAATAACCTTTTTATCAGTGAATATTTCAAAAATCCACCACGCCCAGCTTATTCCTGACATATTTCCATCCTCTCTGATTGAAACTGAATTCAAATTGGTCAAGTGTTAACAAAAATATCAAAGATTTTCTGAAATTCTGAGTCACGTGATTATACACCGTGTTATAGATCCGTTAAATTACCCTAGGGTGAAAGTTTTGATCCTCGCACAGACTGACTAGGGTCGATACTTTTCACGCCTCCCAGAAGGTCCGTTTTACCATGACTGATCACAAATGTTTGGAACATCCCCATATTGTCTGAAGGATAAACAGATGCATTCAGACTATAAAAACTACAATTTCACAGAACATTTCTCGACTTGTCTACTTAACTCATTGAGAGTAATTCATGTCAAAAGTGCACATACCATAGCATTTTTCTTTTCAACAAAAAACTCGTAACTGCAGCTTAAAATAAGCTGCAGTTACGAGATTTTTGTTTTAAAGCAACAATATTTCTAACTCAAAGCCATTTATTATTGTTTCAAGAAAAACGGACAAGTAGCGGAGAAGATATAGATGCATGTATGGGCAGACCAATCTTGATTGTGGTGTCTGTCGAAGTGCCCTGAATATCACGTTTCGAGATTTACGAGAGGTTACATAGTTATAACAATTTCAGAAAAATAAACATTTAAAAGGATTCTCTATTTGTATGTAGATACCTAATTAATCTAGTGAACTTAGTGTCTCAAGCATATCGATGTTTTGCCAGAAAAACCTCGAAACTGTAGCCTAAAACAAGCTGCGGTTAGGAGGTTTTTGTTGTAAACGACATTATTATGTTATATTTAAGCAACAACATAATTTAAAATCGGGGAATGGACAAAAAAGTAAACCCTGCTCTCGAATACATGTAGTTCACTTTTAAACCGAAGTACGTGCACATTCTGATGACATATTTATATTGGAAGGCTAAGTTGAAATGTAACACACATGAAGTTATTACTTCCTCGTACGCATAAAACACCTACTGTGAACAATGCCTTTATTGTAACTTGGGTGGATAACCCTAGAAATAAGTTTGGGACGTTACTGTGGTAAAGACAAAAGAGTAGAAGCCGTCTTCAAATAATTCACTGACTGGTGTACATTCCTAGGGCATACTTCTAACTGGAGGCCAAGTTCATAATGTATGTAAACATAGAGGTTTTATGGGTAGCGCCAAGTGAAAAGTGGATTTTTTGAAAATCGTAGAAAAGGCGGTCGTATTTATCGAAACTTACGAGAATAAATTGCTACCCTCTTGAAACAGAGTACATTGTCTTATTGAAACTTCGTTTCATTACGATTCAATGGTATGTCGTAATTGATGCTTTAGTCAATGGGTGCGTTTGAGAGTAACCAATGGCATGCTTTAAACTGGATTCAAACCTGTATATCAAATGCCATTGTTTTGAACGCAGTTTTAAATCAATTATGTGTCAAATTATAGGATCAAACAAGTACATGTGTAGGTGAAGTCTGCACAGGATTTATCATTTTCTATTCCTATAAATATTTGTTTAGAATGCCGCCGTTTTTATTTACTTATTTAATAACATTTTAAGTAACTTTTTAAAAAATATATGAGAATTTTCCAAATACTAGGCAAGCTTACAAAAATAACCACAAAAAACTCTCTGTGATAATTTTGAGATATATACCGGTATTTTAGCAATTTCAATTATAACCTTTGCTACATGACCACCAGAATACATCAGGACAGACGTAAACAATCGTTATCCGAGTACTATAATTGCCCGAATAACGGTATACCTTTCATCGCTATTTACATATTGGTCGGATTCCAGGGTGTTTTGATAGAGTCTGGTTTTGTAAATAGAACCCAATCTACTTTACAATCGTTTATTTATTCAAAGAAATGGCCCTGCGATTGATCATTACTCAGTTTACAATGAATCAATTAACCTTTTCCAAAATGACTTGTTTTTAACCCTTTCCCAAACGACACGATTTGATAGTGTTCCAATTTGAAAGCTGGTTAAGACAACAAAATTGGTGTTAATAAAGATAAAACTTGCGTACATTTTTCCACAGAAAATGTAGAGTTAAAAGAAGATAATACTAATTATCATCATTTTCTTTTTTGCCTAAATTCTTTCTCATAATGACGCCTACATGCCTAAACCAAGTCTTGTTTCGGTACGCATGTCTGCTATCGAATTATTAACTTTGCGATAAATGAAAAAAATCTTTTCTTGGATTTAAAGTAATAACAGTTGGTGCTACATCGTATGGCACAATGTTTATATTTTGTTTAATATTAATGTAACGTTGAATACAATATAAACACGTGACATACGATGTGGCACCAACTATATAATCTCACGAAAAAAATCAGAATATACATTACTTATAATCACAAGCGGCAACCACGTGACTTTGTTATGATATTCTTTCATAACTTTTATAAACAAAAACACTCGGTAAGTATAAATGGACATCGAGTCGTGAGCCATGACGAAAGGTTACGGTATATTCCAATACATGTAAATAGGGAGGAGTGCCTATTTTCCACTGAATAAAAGCGAGCAGACAGGTATTGCGTGCTGTACACGATGCTGTGTGAGTTCAGTAGCTGTGTCCAGATAATACTTCGTCGATTTATTGCAGGGATAAGGGTTCGAGTCACATATTTCTATAATTCGAAATCCCGCTTCCCCTGTCAATTCAGACTCGTTGATCTTTGATCATTCACAGGTCGTTGTCTATCTATACACATTGTTCTGAAATCTTAAAT
The DNA here is from genome assembly GCA_963680895.1 of Fragum sueziense. Lineage (NCBI taxonomy): Eukaryota > Metazoa > Mollusca > Bivalvia > Cardiida > Cardiidae > Fragum > Fragum sueziense. Next base: position 726,625 of record OY804593.1, on the reverse strand, counting down.
CAAATACCGGTACTTATCTCCCAATATTTAGATGCCTACCATTCGACTCGTCGTACTTTTCGGTTTATTTTGATACCAAGATCTTCCATCAAATATCTGTCAAAGCTGAGAACATTCGTGCAAAGTGCAAACATTTTTTAGAAAATATATCACGACATTCAAAAATACGTTGCACGAATGTTCTTAGATTTGACAGAGATTTGAGGAAAGATCTTGGTATCAAAATAGACCGAAGAGTATGTTTTATCGAATGGCGTATCTCAATATTGGGTATTAGGCATTTGATCGAAAATTTGAAAAAAATGTACTTACCGAGTGTTTTTGTTTACAAAAGTTGGGAAAGCATATCATAAAAAAGTCACGTGATTGCCGCCTGTGATAATGTTTGTTGAATTTCAAAATTCAGAAATGTTAACAACAAAGAGAACGTCAGGCAGATAATGAATTATTTTTAATGTGTGTTCCAGAACCTTAATAGAATTGTGTCAGATCGCTGTCAATTATTTATATACTGGGCAAAAAAGAAACGCAACTTCCTTTTCAATTCCTTCTTACGCAAAGACATCAAATCAGATTTAAACAAACTGTAATACATTTAAAAATAACATTTCACCTTATAAACTTCACAAAATCTTGTTTGTAGTAAATTCCATTAATAAGAAAACACCCATTTTACCCCGGGCGTCAACAAAATTTGGCAAAAAAAGTGAATGTATGTCGAAAAAAAAAAACATTCTGTTTCGTTCAGTTTGGTCCGATATTCGAATGTTGTGAAGTCCATGCGATTTATTAGCGGTTTCCGTTGCAGTCTTAAACCTATCTCGAAGGTGGGGTTAACCTGCTGATACGGTCCTGCCGTGACGTCATATCTCTTGCACGTCCGCTCCGTCCTCGATCGGTTGTGGTCCCATTGAGAGCCAACAGCGTAAACAGTCGAACATGTGTCGATTTGTTGCCCCATCAATTTATTGCGACAACATTTTGACCATTTCAATCAAACAACGTCCGTACTGCAGATTGACGCTGGTTTTTACGTAGCGGTTCTATGCGTAGGGTAGTGAGTAGTGTATGAACGCTTTGGGATCGTCTTTGTCTATCTTTTAGCTTGTGTTTGAAGAAAATTTGTTTTGATAATAGTCATTTAGAAACCACGACAGGGGGATAATCAGTTTTTAACAATTAACTGTGCATTACGTGGTGAATTTACGATATCTGAAGAAAATGGCACTATATTTATGCGTATGGAAGTAGGTAAATTGAAAATGTACTCAATATCCATTAAAAACATATTTTGTCGAAAATGTTACGAAAAATTGGGGTTGCGTATATTTTTGTTCTAGTATATTTAGACCCAGTGCATAGCAAGAAGTAAACAACAACTTTCAAAGATATAGACGAGGGGGTATGGATTTTGAAACTGTAATCTTAAAACCGTGTGACCGAGACGATTCAAATGAGCACCAACAAAATAGGGTTTGGATTTCATATAACAAATTTAGAATGTTTTTATCAACCCCACCCCCTTCTTAGCTGTTGCTGTGACCTTCCAAGTAAAAACCAAAGGACGCCATCAATCATATCTGGGATAACATGTGTGAATCCCGGGGGACTCAGGACATTCTCGCACGTCGTGTATTAAAGATATTTGACAAATCTGTCTATGGTCGATAGGGTTTTTTATCCTTTCCCAAATAGTTACTAGGTTAAACAAACCCGAACCCTTTATCAACATATCTTAATCGGAGAATATCTTAACAATTACATAACAATCAGTCTGATAGGCCGAGACCTACGTCTCGTCAATTTAGATGGATTGTGCTGTAACTTTGCTTCAAACAATCAAATTCATCGAGAGAAATGTAAATATACTGAACAAAAGTGAAAACGCTACACCTACTTTGCTTGTCATATTTATTCTAAAAACAACCAGTAAAAAAATCAAATGAAAGTGTTTCGCATTGTTCATTGACTTTGTTGTGCCATGCACTAAACGTTCTGTGGATCTTAATACGGGGATGAAAAACGCACCCATTTAATGTGACAGGGGTCCGTTTTTCAGGTGTACAATTTGAACTGAAATTTTACACAAATCAAACCTTCATAAATCCAAGCAGAAGAATGCAAACCATGCCAGACTGCACGGAATGGTAGTCTGAGAAGTTATAAGTCAGGAAATATAAAGAAACTTGCATAACATTGTTTGAGCGTTTAGAAAACGATGTTTGGAATGCAGAATTTTCATTATGTTCCAAAGCTTGAAAATTTTACAATGTAATCTCTACAGGAAATTGAAACCGCTAATGCATGGACATCTGGGAACGATCCTAGTCGAAGAAAAACTTCAAAAATCCCCTGTAAGGCCTGCATGATGTTGCAAAAAAGACCAATCGAAAAGCGTGATAAATTTGTGAATACCAAACATTCTAAATTCCCTATATGTTTATGTCAAAGGGAGGTCATTCGCAAAATTAACAGATTAGACCTTGATTTTAGAGCTTGCTTCAAGAGATAAGTGAGATTTTAAGTGTTTTTCTGGCAACCCAGATATGATTAATTCCGAAAAAATACTGAAGTGTTTTCTGTGCATGCGCATATGTGGTGTTAGATGAAATTAATTCTAAAAACATTAAGGGCTGTAACTCTGACAATTAAGGAGACAAGGCAATGAAATTTCAACAAAACGATTGCTGAAAGCCTGGAAAATAAGTAAGTAAATACTTTTCCAGTAAAATGAAATCTTGCAGTGTAGCGTTTTCACTTTTGTTCAGTATACTTTTTTCAGAACCTACACTTTCGTCTATTTGTCTGTCCCTTTATTGAATACAAGCCCAAAAACGTATGAGCCGGGATCTGGGAAAACATCCATTATAGCATTTGAGAATTTCATGTTTCAAGATCAGCCTGTGCGTACTAGCAGTCTGACCTGGATCCATGTTACTCTCATATGCTTGCTACAGATCATGATGAAGCTATTAGAGAACAACATGGTTCCTGGTCAGACTGTGTGTATACGCAGGCTGACCTGGAACCATGTTGGGCTCAAAAGCCTTAAGGGACCAGGGACCTTTTCCCAGATTCTGGCTCGTATAAATCTGACAATGTTGTTGGTGTGTTTAGTGCTGAAAATTGCACTACAAATCACACCAAATGTAATGTAATAACTCGTCCATTATGGATGACAAAACAATTAATCATGTCGATGTACAGCAGGGCAGTATGTTAACATGATCGAATTACAACAGAGTCATTCAGATTATGATGGGAAATATTCTGGATTGACAGGATTACATGTTAACGTCATATATACAGAAAAGAGCTTATGGAACATTCAGGGGAAAGATATATCTTAGAAATGATCAAACAATTAGTCTGACGATGGGCATCAGGACAGCATGTTAACATGGTCAAATTACATAAGTCGCATTAACGTTCTGATGTGAAATATTCTGGACTGACAGGATTTACGCTGTATGTCGTTGGTCTCTTTAATGCTGCATATAACATCAAGAATAACACCAAGTGCAATGATATAATTACTCGTTCATATTGATGATAAAGCTATTAATCATGTCGATGGGAAGCGGGGCAGCATGTTAACATCATCGATTTACAGCAGTCTCATTAACGTTATGACGAGAAATATTCTTGATTGACAGGATTAACGCTTCTAGACCAACCTTGACATTTTCACCTCCTGATAGGCAAGGTTTAGGAAACACCAAGATGGTTAATTATGTGACTCAGAATTTCAGAAAATCATCAATACTTTTGTTAATACTTGACCAATTTGAATTCTGTTTCAAGCAGAGAAGGTGGGTAAATGCCGAAAATAAACTGAACGTGATGGACTTTTGAAAATCATGATCGACATTTTCTCCCTTTGCTGCAATATTTTACTTGCTTTATCGTAGACAAATACCGTCTTTATCGGCATCTTTTATGTTGCCTTCAGCAACTTTGAGGAATTCTCACTTTGAGTTTGCCCATCCTAAAATATTGTCGTTTTGGAAAGGTCAATCAAATCGAAAAAGACTGTGTAAATTTGGGGGAAATGAAAAAATTCTAAACATTTAAATGGTTTATCAATTATCACGATGGGAAGTACGACATCGTGATAACAGCATCGATTCATTACGGACTTATTTACCCACTACCAGATGGCAAAGGTTTGGATCGTTACATATTCAAGGATGATTCAGACGACAATATAATGAAAATAATTGTATATTTTGTCTTTTTGTGGTAGAAAACATTGTAGAAAATGAAAAAACGGCCTATCAAATGCAGTTGATTTATATTCCGCAATGTTTTCCAAAGCCGTTATCTTGAAGCGCGTCAAAAAAGCGTCAATGTTTGTGAATGGGTTTTGGTCAAGGAAAATATTTTGCTTTTTGGAAAGGGTTAAACTTCATATTGCAAATTACTCTCTTACGAACAGAGCACATTATCTCTACATTCCATTTCGATAGAATGATCTCTGTTCTCGCGGGGTCATTTCACGTCTAATCTCGAGACCTTGGCGGGATTTCAGTATCCAATCGTTGGCTTTACACAGCAAAACAATTTAAAAAGCTGATACAAGCTCTCATTGGCTGACGCTTCAAATTACCGGCTTCAGCCAAAAATAGAAACGACGTAATATATACGTAATCAAACAAGATCAAACTGAATGATTTTGATTCGATAATTCAAATGTTACCGGCTTCAGCCAAAACTAGAAGCGACGTAATGCATACGTAATGATCATGCAAGATAAAACTGAATGATTTTGATTCGATAATTCAAATGCTGTGCTATAATTAGATTATGACGACCAAATAGGCTGTTGGCGTACCGAAAACTGCAGAGGTCATATTTGATGGTTTAATCAATAGACCTCGGCATTTGGAGAGTAATTGCAAATGTGCCAGGATCTGAAAAAAACGTCCCTTAAGGCTTTTGAGCCCAACATAGATCCGGATCAGCCTGTGCATACGCACAGTCTGATCAGGATCCATGTTGTTCTCTAATAGCCTCTTTGTGACCTGTAGTAATTTAAAGAGAGCAGCATTGGTGCGTATTGGACTCCATTTGACAACAGGCTGATCTTGAAACTCAATTTTGAAAAATGCTATAAGGGACGTTTTTTCCAGATCCCGGCTCAAATATTTTCGATTCCAAATATCAGAAGAATAACGTTGTCATCATGTTATAGCTTTTATGCGCAATTAGCCTTTGTGTTGTATTATAATCGTATTAAACACAGAGCTACTTTCGGATACTGTCAAGTTTCTAGGAAACCCTAAACCCTTTTCCGAAAGGCATCAATTTATGGATGGTCCAAGTCGAAATCAGATGCAGACGACAAATTCATGTTGGAATAAAGTAAGATTTGTGTACAATATAGCACACAAAATATTGAGGCAAAAGGAGAAAATGCTGAATGCTGACTATCAGCATTTCCTTCGTTTGCCTCAATGTTTTCTTAGGCCTATTTTCTTAAGAACGTCATAACCAGGCCCCGGTTTCTCGAAAATACCTGAGTACGTTCTCATGCTCAAATCTGAGCATCGTGCCCAAATCGTACGAAATCCGGCCGCGGCCATAGCGCAGTTGGTAACGCATCTGACCCTCATTCGAGAGGTCCCGGGTTCGATACCCGGCCGCGGCTAATACCCTTTCTGACAAAATTGTCACCCACCAATGGGTTTTAAATCGTTAACCTAAGTGGGCGAGCAACTGGAGGCTCGGTAAGGGTGTTGTGGTAGTACTGGTTTGAGAAACAACAGGAAGCCATGGGTACGTGCTCCAGCCGCCGCGATATGACCCTGGTAGTTGAAAACGGCGTAAAACCCAAATAAACTCAAACTCGTACGAAATCCGCTTGAATTTTAATAGAATACCGTTACGTTGGAGAGTATTCCTTTGAAGTTGAGCATGTTCTCATGATTATGTACTTATAGGCCAGTCACTTTAGCCGAAAAATAGGCCCAACCCACCACTAATTCTAACAGAAACAAAACCAACATTTTTATAATCTATAACCATTTACCCATTCTAGAAAAAAAGTCCTCAAATGTTACTCGAGGGGAAATATGAAAAAAAATCGATCTTACTAGAGGACCCCTTCAAAGCAAGCCAAAAGTATGTTTTGGGGTGTAGGCATAGAAAACAGTTTTTTGAAACCAAGTATGCTATTGTGGATGGAATATTTTACGGATAATTTAATAAAAGAGGTTTATAGAGTAAAAAACATCGATTTTACTATTTTTCTTTATTTGAATTTTACATGGAAAGTGAATTTGCGAGTGAAATTTCCCCACCCACTCATGTATTAAGGTTAACTTATCCAAATACTTTTAAACCCTTCGCTGTGCCTAAATATTAGACTTCTAGCTCGAAAGCTGCTGTAGACGACAAAAATTCTTTGAAAAAAATGGATTTGTGTACATTATAGAAAAATAACAAGAGAAAAACGTATTGATGCAAAAGGAGAAAAATCTGATTATCATCACTTTCTTCATTTCTTAAGAGTCGGTTCTCTTTAGAGACGTCAAATCAACGACTGCTATTCATTGCTGATTGAATTTTGTTTTCTTGTTATACAATCAACCAATCATGACATTGTCTTAGATAAGGTCACCGGTCCATAAAACAAAATTAATCACTATATAATGAATTTAAGTCATTAAAGAAATGAAGTTAAGTTTATGTTTTCTATTTAGTACAATTCAAGATTATGTGTGAAAAAATAGTAGATCTTTATGAATGTTTAACGATCTACATTACCCAAATACTAGAACTGCTTTGTTATAAGGGTATTTCATAAGGCGTGTTAAGCTTTCAAATGAAATAAGAACATGTAGGCCTGTGGTATTTCATTCATACAGAATTTAAATATCAATTCGTAGATATGATAATGCAATTTTGTGCAACATACTTACATTGTATAATATGCTGGAACACGTCATTAATACGTCATTGTTGACGTCTTCTAATCGTATATTTTTTTTCTTCAAAATTGGCTTTATCTAGGGAAAATGTCAGAAAATTATGTAATTACTCAAATGAAGAATGCACATAAACGTAAATAGCTAATCAGTAGGAATCAGGTGAACAGCTTCAAGAAGTTTGAAGACATGGGATCACCAAACAGTCATACATGTCTCTAATTGTGAATATTATTTAGAAACCGGATGCCAATCTTCGCGGATTTAGTCCGATTTTTTTTTTGAATCGCGATACGTCGCTTAGTTGCCCAGCTTGTTGTTATGTTGTAGCAACAATTCATAAGTCGCATTCTAAATGCATTTGACGTCATTTCGTCCATTATTGATGACGTCATTAATGCACCTTCTATTTCGCGTTCTACGCCATACAAACTGGGTAAAAATTAGCTATTTTTTTAGTTGTAGCAAGTATAATAGTTGGTCGACTAAAAGTTGATGAATGCTCTCTATTGAAGTGAAATTCGCTTATCTCCGCGTTACGAAATTGCAAATGCAATACTTTCCCCGCCCTTTTTCACAGACACCATACAGATTCGTTGTCTCTAGTTTCCTTAAATTCAAGGGCAGATTATTCAGCAACAAAAACAGATATCTAAATTCTGTGAGCGGTGTGTACAACTTAACACCATGGAGATTCATTGTGGCTAGTTTGATTGAATTTGGGCCGAAACTGTAGGAGTTGCGCACACGAGAAAATGGGCATTTTTGAGAAAATGGGCATTTCTTCTTAAATTCAAGGGAAGATAATTCAGAAACGAAAACAGTTATTTAAATTCCATGAGCATTGTGTACAACTAGACACCGTAGAAATTCATTGTGGCTAGTTTGATAAAATTCTCATCAAAACTGTAGGAGGAGTTGCGCACACAATAAAATGGGCATTTTTATGGACATTTTTTATTCAAGGGCAGATAATTCAAGAACGAAAAGAGTTATCTGAATTCCGTTAGCAGTGTGCACAACTAGATACCATAGAAATTCATTATGGCAAGTTTGATCAAATTCTGATCAAAACTGTAGGAGAAGTTGCGCACTCAAGAAATTGATAATGGACGGACGGACGGGCAGACGGACAGACGGACGACCAGGCCATAACATAATACGACCCTTCGGGCGTATAATAACAAAAGGCATGCGTGGACTTCAATCCAAGTGGTTGGGGGCGAGTAAAGGATGATTTTCTCGCAAATTGTGTAATTCCGATTTGAATGATCTATATCTGACGGATGTAATAATATTAGAGTCACATTGAGCTTCCGTACTTTTTAAAAATCGATCGCAGATAATTCTATTTAAAGCTAAATTATTTTTACTTATTCGTTATATTTATCGTTTTATATTTTCATATAACGAATACATTTTTTCAGTTTTAATATAAAATTCAATCAAATTAGAAATAATATGTGACAAGTACAGCGTAAGAGAAGCACGTGGTAATCGAGAAAATGTATGGTGGTTAGGATGGACCAGTGTTTTACGATCATATCAAGGCATCTTTTAGCGTGATTTAACACCATTTCCCCCCAGATTTGCTCTGAGGACTTTTGATATGTTGATCATGATATAAAATACTTTCGTTCAGTTACAAAATTATTTCTGTTAGAATTAGTGGTACCCTAAATGCTAAAGTGACTGGCCTATTACGTTTTCTCGTGTAAACATGGCCAGGTCTTGGTTGGGAAAGGGTTAAAATGTGAAAGTTACATATAAATCGGCGACGCCGTTCGATATGTCGGTGGCTGCGCATTTCCATCGGCCAATCAGAAATAGAAATCAGACCGACGCCGTTGTTTTGCGAAGTGATCGGTTTGTTAACCCATTTACCCAACGACACCATTTTCTGATGTTCCAATTTAAAAGATATTGCAGACGACAATTTCAAATTGATGAAAATTTAGAATTCCTCTCATTTATGGTTAGAAATCATTGTGAAAAATGAATAAATTGCTTGTCACAAGCATTTTTTTTTTTCATTTCCACAATGTTTTCCCAAGCCTCAAAAAGAATCAATGTGTGGGAAAGGGAAAGGCAGTCACATAAAAGTGTAGGTGCAAAAATGTTTTGCATTAGTTTTTAACATCGAAAGAAGAAAAGTAATGATCATCGTCACCCCCGCCCCCTTCCCATGTTATGGCCTGAAAACTGTTTTTAAGGTCGCATACCCGTAATGTGGCCATTTTGATATCCATAAAACATCGGCTTTTTCCGAGTGGCTTCGCTACGTATCCGGATCTATTCGGGCACGGTCGTAAACATTCGGCGGTGGAAAGTTCCCCCGCCGAATGTTTTCGACTGCGCCCGAATAATTCCGACGTCGTCCGAATCTCATTCGGGGTAGATTACCTTAGACATTTATTCTATGGCCTGCAACATCTTTTGATGTGAACCAATTTAAAAAGATACAAAGGAAGTATACACTGTATAATTCTTGGGAAAATGTTAAGGGTCAAAACTAAATGACAGTCGTACGAAATGTAAACATTGGCAACAATGCAGGTCGAGTTGGTTCGATATTTTCTAATAACGTAGACTAATAAGATCTCTATATTGCTGCTTTTCAATAAAAATCTCGTAACTACAGATCTATACAAGCTGCGTTTACTATGTTTTTGTTGAAAATCGACGATATGTAACAAAACTGTCAGCAGGAAAAAATCCGATTTTCCAAATGAGTCATACACAAATATTAGACTTGTCCAAGTGGGAATCTGTTGTAGAGGATTTATAAGTTTGATAATTCGGATATTCCTAAATCAAACAAAGTACATAACAGGTCCGTAGGGAAAGGGGATGGGGTGTTGGGGGTGGAGTTGGCCAAAAATGCTGAATTCACACTGACGTCGCGCTCAATGTTGGCGTACAAACGAAAAAACGCCATGCCGCTCCTTTTCAAACTACCACCAGAATGCATATGATTAATAATTTTTGGGGATATTTATATCTTGGGATTCGGCATGGATTTTTCTTGTGAATGCTACCAACGAAAACTATTTTTAAAGATTCAAAATAGTTTTAATCTAATGCGGAACGTTTACGAACGTCATTAAATGAAAAGGTAAGATGTAACAAAATTAACACAATCGTGAGAGAAAATGTGTCCGAAAATGACAAAAACAACGCTTTTCTCACCAAATCGTTTAAGGAATGACGTGAAGTCATCTCTTCTATAAGTCAAAACACGTTTTACAGAAAAAAGACGCAAATGACTTAAATAATGTGTGATTAATTAGTATAGATAAAAAGGTAAGATTCTGATTTTTTATTTGGTTGTATTTAATTAGTACGGCAAAACAGAAAAACGCGTCTTTTATTGTAGAAACTTTAATTGTTGAGTTCGAAGTACATCGTTTGTAGTTTTGAATGATATACTTTTTTCTGGAGTTTCACGTTTTAAAATCTGTGAAAAATTTAGCTTTCTAATTCTAGCGACAATGTCACACGCGCCGAAAAACACACTAAATAGTTTAATGTGTACAAATGAAGAGATGCTAAAAACCGCATAAGCACATTTAATTACATATAAAGACATCAAAATAAAAGTACAAACATATGTCAATAAGTAAATGTGCAATTCTGCGAAATTTGATTGTTTGTCGAGAAGAAATACGTTCTTTTGTATATCTAGCGAAAATGTCACACTGTCCGAAAACGTCACGTCAACGTCACGTACGGGGGCTGAACAAAAAATTCGTAGAATTTCATCATTACTTTATTACCTTTCATTCGGTTGCATTTATTTTTTCCCGTATGCAATTTTATCATATTATCAACTCTCTGATAAAATATCATAAATCTCAATTTATGAAAACGATGTTTTTCCTCTCATTAAAAGGGTTAAGGAACGCAACCCCGTTGCACGCCGTGAAATTATACTTGTAAATCTTCACAAAACGATTATTTTTCAAAACGTGCTCAAGCAAAACTTCTGATATTTTATTTACCTAAAGAAGGTCATAATATAAGATACTTAGAAAAATTTCAAGGCTCAATATTGTAAAACAAGGATATAGCTAGGGATGTGGTACGACGTAACGACATGGAAAAAGAGTGAAAACGTCAGTTAGGGAAGTGGAGAAAATTGTTTGGTGGAGTTTGTTTTTTATATTTTCGGTTCATATACCAACCAAAATGTAGTAATATATAGAAAGGTTAAAAACATAATAAAAAGTAAAAATGTCATGTCTTGTTTATAATACAAAATAAAAAGAGAATCTAAATAACAATCCAATGTGTGAACGCACAAAAAGCGTGAATAATCTGCGACGTTCGTCACCGACGTCGTATAAAAAATCTGTTACTACATGAATATGAGAGAAAGCTTATTAAGATAATTTGAATTTTTATATGAAATATCAAGTTCTGAATTAATACGATCAGCTTCACATATGCTTTTAATGTATATATTTACTCGATACCTAGGTTATGGCGGATGCGGAACACAAAGAGGCAAATATTGGAAAGCATCTTAATTTCGGATTCTTGCGAATGCAACATCTATTCTTCGTTATTCATTTATATTTTTATTATTGATATTAAGAGTATACATCAATTTGATTTTGTTCATATAATGACTGTTTTAAATTAATGCCATTTTGAAATGAAAATGGTACGGTTTTAGAAAGTTCTTAATACAATAATACGTTTTTCGGAGATTTTTGTAATCGAAAGAGAAAATAAGTTAAATGCCTCTTTTTCTCTGACTAGATCTGGTACAAAGACATCAATATCTAAAGATTGAAGCTTAAAATATATACAGGTAGCATGTGACACACCGAAACAGAATTAAAACCGGAGTGAAATCACGAGAAAAGTTGCTTTCCGCAATTTCTTTGTATGTACTGTAGCGTCGTTGCAAAATAACGTCGGTTACGCAATTGTACGCCAACATTGAGCGCGACGTCACTGCAAATTTAGGGATAATCGAATTTAGATGCTTCCAATATTCAGATACTGGTCCGGACAGGGGCTTGAGCCCCCCTTCCCAATTCAAAATTGCATCCTATGGGCTTTCGAAGTAAAATTGTTGATTTCTTAGACAAAATTATTTGGGTCGATGAAAAATTGGCAAGTACATAGTCCCCCCCCCCCCTCCAACAATTTACGACGAATTGTATAGTCCGGCATGGTATTAGAACAAATATTTGCATTTTACTTATATACTACTCAAAATTTGCTAAGGATCACTTTTTCTTTTAAGGATAATTTGCTTAAAACTTATCGACCTCCCTAAAGTTTTTATACAAAGATATGTAAATATTCGTACTTGATGACCCTGTAGTAAAACTATCGATTTGGCATGTATACTTTGCACGAGGAGCTCGGGAAAAGACATACCCCCTAAAACGTGTTTCATTCAACCTTGTGTCTTCAAGCACGTTGGTACATTTTTGCGAGTTTTAAGCAAATTTTCACAAATTTTATATTGATTTCCATTTCAATATTCGGTCTTTTCGTAATTCCGGTAATACAGAGTTGTCGTTCCTGCGGGACGGTATATTTACTTCCATTTGCCTGTTTGACAAGCGGCAACTTTAATATTTTCGTAAATTCAATGAGTAATTAAATGAAAATGATTTTTATTGTAACTTAATAATGGAATCTAATAATACCTCTGCACCTTCCATCATTTTTAGATCGTTCGGAGATCTATAACAAAAGAAATCTCCCATAATCCGATGATAGGTTATCATTGAAAATATTTCCCCCGTAGCGTGCCTCAAATCAGGCGAGTGTCGATCTGTGACGTCATGACTTTGCGTTGCTTACTCTAGTCATATGACGTCATAGAAATAAAAAGAGGGGCAACTTTGGGGGAAAAAGATACATGTATATACATGGACGCTGTGAGCGAGTTTTTCCAAACAAATATTGTGTAACTGTTTGTAAGGACATTCCGCTCCACACGGTTTCCACTGTCGGAAAACGATTAAAATCGGAAATAGAAAAAGTGAACGTTAAAGCACAAAAAACCTTGAGGAAAGAGGCGATATTTCTGACTAGAATCTATCGTCAAATTGCTTCCTTTTTCTCAATGTTTTTCCAAACAATCTACTGTGGTCAAATACAGGACGTAAGAAAAAAATAAATGAAGAATTCGTTTTTAAATGTGCCGAAAAAATGACGGATTTTTTAAAACTCTTACACAAACAACAAAATATGGTTTTGCTATAATTTTAATTTTTATAATTTTGCTATTTTGTGGGCATCAAAACAAAGAATTAGATAGTCCTGATAGGGTTAACATAATAAACCATCATTTCAAATTTAATTCAAATTTGAAGCAGGCTGTAGACTATGATACGTAGATCTACTAAGAAGAACAGTTTGGTGTAGATATATAGGCCTATAGTAGAATAGGAACTAAAGAGGGAAAAGCAAAGTCAGCATGTTTTTCTCCATTCTCAAAACTTTGATATTTCGTTCAAGTAGATCTATGTTATTTATTGTTTGTTCGTTAAAGCTTCCCCAAACAAGACCTGGTTTTACTTAATAGAAAATAATTTGGGAAATATTTTGGCAAAATGTATGAGCACCCTGATTACCAGCCTTTTCTCCTTCTGTCTCAATAGACTAGATCTACTTTGATATGTAAGTGTTTGGTGTGTTGGTACTATGTTGCGATGGGATTTCTCTTTCTTCTCTTCGCTGAGGTTCCTTTGTTGGAATCTCCCAACGATCTACGCGTTTCGGCCAATACTGTCTCTCAGACTCGGGTATGCCTAGGCCAGATACGATGTTTGGTTCTAATTCTTGCGACTTATTACACGAATCTAAGCTCGTCTTGCATTTGCCTCTTTCGCTATAGTTTGTGCAGTTCAAAATTTCCAATTTTATCCGCAAAATTATGGCATTTATGAATGCAGTAGCGGTTCTTTCCCACCGATAGCGCTTATTTACATTGACACCGGAAGACGGTATACCGTCCCGCATGAACGACAACTCTGTAACGACGGAATTACGAAAATCCGGAATGGCAGACAGGCGTATAAGACGACATCTAAGTCAAGATGAGGTGAATAGGGGTATTGGCATGCTTATTTCTGGGCTTTCCAAAAGGCATGTTGCTAATACCCTTGGTGTGTCCCTGAGTGTTGTTTTCCGAATGTGGAACCGTTTTATAACGAACGGAAATATTAGGCATTTGCATGCTGGGGTTCGTGGGGTTCGAGAACGCTCAACCAATCAGGTTCAAGACCGATATCTGGTGGTTCAGGCACGGCGTCATCGATTTGACAATGCGACAACGTTACGCAGGGACTTCCAGAACGCTACTGGTGTGCGGGTTAGTACCCAAACCATCAGAAATCGGTTGCATGATGCTGGCCTGAGGTCAAGACGGCCTGCAATCCGCATTCCGTTCACCCGATTTCACGTGTTTAGCATGGGCACGGGATCATGTGAATTGGACCCAAAATGACTGGGCCCCTGTCCTTTTTACAGACGAGTCCAGGTTTTGTGATGACTTTACAGATAGACGTCAGTGGGTCTGGAGAATGCCAAATGAGCGTTTTGCTCCAGTATGTGTGGCAGAACATGATCGGTTTGGCGGGGGCTCAGTCATGGTTTGGGCGGGAATTAGTGCTCAGGGAAAAACGGACCTCCATGTCATTGACAACGGCACGTTGACGGCTCTCAGGTACGTAAACGAGATATTGGATGTTTACGTTCGCCCATATGCAGGCGCAGTTGGTGATAATTTCATCTTAATGGATGACAATGCTCGCCCACATAGAGCCCGTATCACTAATCAATACCTTGAGCAAGCCACAATTGTACGTATGGAATGGCCAGCTAGATCCCCGGATCTAAACCCTATAGAGCATGCTTGGGACATGTTACAGACAGCTGTTTCATCACGCCCTGAACAACCGGCATCTGTACAGGAGCTCAGACAGGCTCTTCTTGAAGAATGGGATCAAATTCCACAGTATAAGGTCAGGAGGCTTATCAGCAGTATGCACAGGCGTTGTCAGGCTGTAATTGTAGCCCGGGGCCATCACACACGCTATTGAAGTGCATAAAACTTTTAAATTTTTGGAAAAACTGAATTTTCTGTATTTTCATGGTAGCACCAAAAATGTTGATTTTTACCCTTGTGTCCTTTTGGCAAGCCTTACTCTTAAAGCAACACCGAAAATTTCATTTTGTTAAAAGAATTGAATACCTAATACAATAAAGTTTTCAGGAACACACAAAAACTGTTTTAGTTGATTAAGATACAAAAATATTACGCTAGAAAAAAGTGATCCTTAGCAAATTTTGAGTAGTATATGTAAACATCGGAAAATGTGTTCTTGGTTTTCAATATGAATTTAAATGTGTGTGTTTGAATCTTGCATGTGTGCCGTGTGCCATCATTACATGCAAAATTATAAAAGTTTGGAGTCGATATTGTTTAGTTTACATTCTTAAATTTTGTAAACATATGCCCTAATGTCATGACCGGACTATATCTATGTTCCATCAATCTCGTCTGAGTCAAGAGACTGACATGGGAACAATTCCACATTTTAACCTCGTTAACGAGGAAATTAATAGAAACAACACGTGGTGGAAATGGTTTATGGCCTGCTAATTGGTTAGAGAAAACACTTGAGTAATGGCAATGAATTTTGTGCTAAGAATAGACTGGTTTTTTGTATTATGTATTGATAAACCGTCGGTTTTGTTATAAAATCTCGTAACTACGGCTTCAATCAAGCGTAGTTACGAGATGTATAACAACACCTACAAAATAATATTGTTTGTCCGAATTTACGGCATGGTTTACTGTAAAATATCGTTTCCCATTGTAGACAGCGCCAATACATTTAAACACGACGTCTAGAATATTAGTACATCAGTCCTGAACTTGTAATCTGTATAGTCGGGAAACGATATTATGGTGCTTGTTTACAATTTTTACATACAATATTCAACACCAATCCACTGTAAATTTGCTTGTAATTATCCCAATATTGCAGGAAACTCATACCATCGACGCATGCAAATCATATCAGCATTTAGAACGAATTTTCCCTTGTTTACTTATATTATTAGATAAATTTGTAAACGGCATTATTTTCTTACTCTCTATGTTAAATACTCTTAATGGATATTGCTCAGTCAGGCACAGGTTTTATTATTAATTTGCTGAGATTATGCAATTTCGCACATTTTCTTACACTTTTTAAAATATGCGACAAAAGTATAGATAAATCTAAATGTAAACACAAAGAAGTGGAAATGTAGATAGATACTTTGAAATTAAATATGTCAAAAACACTGTGGAAAAAAGAAAAAAGCTAGCCACCATTGTATTGTTCTTTTGTCTCAATATTCTCTCAAACATTCCCTTCAAGAAACGTCAAAACAGGGTATTTGATGTGAAAGAGTAAAGATAATTTGCTGACACGTGCAATTTCCCTCGTATTCCTAAATAGAACTACTTCGTGTGCCATAAAATGTCGTTAAATCTCTGGTTTCAACTTCTAAATATGGTATTATGTTCTAGAAATACCATGAACTGGGTTATTATCTTTTAGAAAGTCTTCAGACAAATCTTGAAGTAAATGAAGAAAGGAAAATAAAGTATAGCTCACGATAAATGACCTGGCAGGGCATCTCTAGCTATCAGCTAGAGATGCTCTGTCAGGTCATTTATCCTTAGATTATTACTCTATTAATCTTTCAATCCTTAGATTATTACTCAGCTTTAATACTCATCTTTTTTACAAACAATTATACCTCTTTGCATTTGAGTCAGGGTCTGGCATGTCTTCAGATTAGACTGCGGCCAAATAAAGTCCATTGAGGATCCACACTTCTTAAGCTGAAAGCTGATCATCAGCATTATCGAAATACATTAAAATGATTAAAAATGATAGAGTCTGTTAATTCTTGGGCACGTTTCCACTACAGAAGTAGTGAAGAAAAAGCAGCCATACGTGTACTCCCATCCTGAAAGTTTTTTTTCTTTGAAAATCGCACGCTGATCGAAGCTACGTCTATGATATTCTAAAATGTCATTAGAGGTCTTATTTTCACATAGCAATTATTCATTTATTTGAAAAGAATGTAGAACAAAGTCATGACAATGGCCAATATGAAATGTCTCTCGAATCCTAAACTGACATCAGTTTATTCTCAGTAACAATAGAGAGATTATGATACAGAAAATCGTGTAATGCCGTATGTCAAAGCATGACAACCTGTCAAATCAAGATATCGGAGATTTGTCCACCAATATTCTAGCTTTGTGGCTCAAACGTCGTAACTAATGCTTGAATTTATCGTTATTTACGGTGATTTCAGCCAACCAATGAAGTAAATTTCTACAAACATAAACAAATCTGGAGCTGACAGTATTTTTTCAGAAACTTTAGGTTTACGAACTGAGAATGAAATGCAGAGCCAGAGGCGAAATTTGAAAAGTGCCAGTAATTCCTAATCTGTGTTACATTTCCATTCCAAATACAAATATAAGCATTTTGTATGGTTTAGAATTTTGAATTAATGCATACTTGTGGAAACATTTAACAAAAATGTTTAAAATTACCTCCCTTGCATATGAAAATAGAGTAAACTAATATTTGTAAATTATTTTCTTCTTGAAGCATAATCTTGAAATCCGGCCTGGTGAATCAACTTCTGTGAAGTGTATTTACAAGTGTGTGTAATTTGATGCATTTCGTATGGCTAGAAAGTGGTGTTTTCATTCTCAGTTCGTAAACCTTAAACCTCGGGTTTAGTTTATCAATAGCACAATAGAAAATCACGCGACACAATTATATTATACAATCACCAATAATTCTGTTAAAATACGTGACCGATTGTAATTCGCTTTCTTTAGAAAAATAAAAACACCAGGAAAAAGTCAGATGTGACAGATAATTTAAAAAAAATAACGTGCTAAAAAGGTAATGACGACCGACCCAATTTCGGTGGTCGCCAATTACTTTTTATCGACGGATTTTTAAAAGATCCTTCGCATCTAGCAAATCGCGATTTCCATTGAATATAACAACTGTAATATAACAACTGTATATTGGGGGGCTAAAGACCCTGTCCGGCCAGTGTCTGAATGGGGGTGGGGGGCTAAATTGGAATTTCCCTAAATTGGCAGTGTAAAATGAGGACGTTTCGGCATTTTTGGCCCACTTTTTGGGGGGACTGCTTAATCTCCTAGCCCCCTGTTCCCACGGGTCTGCTTATGACTGTGCTATGGGAGATGATCCGTTTTATTTGATACCGGTTTATATTTCTCCATCTAGTAATCCTTTTCCAAATAGCAAAATTCTATAGTGATCTAAATTCAAAGATGTTACAGACGACAATTTCAAGTGAATGACATTCAAATTTCTTTAATCCTTTTGGGTAGAAAGCATTCTTGGAAATAAAGAATTTGCTTGCCAAAACCTATTTCTTCATTTACCACAATGTTTTCCAAAACCTTTATCTATAAGGTAGTAAAAAAGTGTCAATGTGTGGGAATGAGTTAATTGGTTTGAAGAAAGCATTACAAAAACGTCGATATTCTAGTCACGATCCTAGCAGAGAGACAGACAAGACGGGATAAATGCATTCTAACTTTGTTGATTCAAATCCAAACCCTATGTTGTGAGTACTCATTTGAATCGTCTCGATGAGACGATTCTAATGAGTACTCACAATATAGGGTTTGGTGAATTATTAATGATATATTGCACTTTGAAGATCGAACACCACCTCTTATCTGTAACTCTATCTTATTTCTCTGTCATTTTACCAATATTGCGACAATGTCATGTCTTCGCTATGTGACAAAGACACTCGCATTATCGCGGTGTGGAATCATGTGACACAACAATGGCAGAAAATCTCCAAAAATCTATTTAAATATGATCGATTTGTAAAGAATGTTTGAAGCGGTAAGAGGACGGAAATACCTCAGGGATTAGATGGGCATAATGAATCGTTTTTAAAATTCATTTTAATAAACATACAGCCAAACAAAATGTTTAATGGTTGTCAATAACTTTTTCATCGGCTCATCTTAAAAAGAAATACCCACATCCAGCTAATTCCTGATATTTTTAACATTCTATGCTTAAATCAGAATTCAAGTTTGATCAAGTTTGAACAAAATTATTGTCGATTTTCTGCATTTGTTGTGTCACGCGATTCTTCCCTGTGATTTCTATCGGAGATTGTTTTATGTGGGCATCGTATATTTTTGTTTCATTTTATTATTTCCTTTTTTGTTTAAAGTGACATTTCAGAATTTTTTGTCATAAATTTTACTTTTATTTTTAACTGAAAGAGCATATTTCCTTATGAAAATTCTGAAAATTTCAAGCCAAAACATTGAGCCGTTTAAGAGAAATTTATAATTTTGTGTTAAAATTGAACAAATTGTTGTGGACAACAGTTCGGATTTATATGCAATTTATCGATTATGTCTCAACTTTAAATGCGTGTTTCTCGCTTATTGGCAACAACTTCAAAAAACTAATAGTATTTATAGTCATTAGAATAACCAATCTTGGCATCAAGACATACTTTAAAAAATTGAAATTGGAATGAAATGTCCCTTTAACCCTTTCCCAAACAAGACCTGGTTTTGACGTCTATAAAAGAAAGGACTTTCAAAAACATTAAGACAAAAGAAGAAACTGCTGATAATCAGTAGTTTCTCCTTTTGTCTCAATATTTTCTGAGCTATATCATACACAAATCTCATCTCTATCGACATTCATTTTGTCGCCTGCAACATATTTTATATTGGACCGCCATTAAATTTTGCCGTTTGGGAAAGGGTTAAAGGGTATCTGTTCGGCGCATGTAAATACGTAAGTGCTCGCGAGACAGTTTTTACGTTGGCGTCTGCAAAAATCCTTTGATCTCGAATACTTTTATTGTCTAATATGAACAGCTAACAATTAGTCGCTATTTATGGCATCATTTTTGACATGTATGGTTTCCCTCGCATCTTCAGGGAGGGTATGATGACGTACGTCATTTCCATGCTTTTCAACAAAACCTCGTAACTGCAGCTTTGAATAAGCTGCAGTTACGAGGTTTTTGTTGAAAAGCGAGGATTTTTCGTCATTTTCTATATATCTATGAATAAGCAGATTTTTATTAGTCGGAGAAAATGAAAGTCTAGATAATTGATATCTATTTTGGGATAAATTATAAAAAGGCTTGGTTGATGGTACATCGTCGCTTCTCAACAAAGACCTCGTACCTACAGCTTTTAACAAGTTGTGGATACGAGGTTTCTGTTGAAAAGCAGCGACATGTGTAATTGAACATCTTGCATTTTTTCTTTAAAAAACACACACTCTCACAAGCAGTTGTCTTTATTTTTTCCTTACAAATTACTCAAAACATTACCAATACTACTTTAAAAAAATCGAGATTGAATGCTTACTTGCTATCGTATTTTTTAACCATTTTCCAAATGGAGAGATGTTAGACTTTTCCAATTCCAAACTGTATGTTTTGCAACAGTTTTCTAACATTTTATCGTTAAGAAAATTTTGCGTTAAAATATTTAAACAAATGAAGAAATAGCCGATAGCCAGCACCTTCTCATTCTGTCTGAATATATTCTGTGCTGTCATTCTTATGCATGTACACAAATCATATCGTTATCAATATCCCTCTTGTCTTCTCACTCTGCGGCAGTCTTTAACCCATTACCACACGACAAAATTTTGGGTTGGTCCAAATTCAAAGATGTTGCAGACGACAATTTCAAGTGAATGAAATTTAAATCATTTTGGTCTTTTAGGATAGAAAACAATGTGAGAAATGAAGAAATTGCTTGTGATGAGCAATTTCTTCATTTTCCGCAATGTTTTCCAAAGCTTTAATCTTTTGGGGAGTAAAAAAGAGTTACTGTGTGGTAATGGGTTAAATTGGAACAATCCTACTTTCTAGCGTTTAAGAAAGGGTTAACCCATTACCACACACTGACTCTTTTTGACTCCCCATAAGATAGTGGCTTTGGAAAACATCATGGAAAATGAAGAAAATGCTTGTGGCAAGCAATTTCGTCATTTTCCAGAATAATTATTTTCTTCATGGAAAGAATAAGATATGTAAAATTCTTTTCACTTTAAGTTCTCTACAATATCAGTGAATTTAGACCAGTCTACTATTTCACCATTTGGTGATGGGTTACTGTGAATAAGATTTTGTCGTTTGGAAAAGTGTTGAGACAAGCAATTTCTTCATTTTCCACAATGTTTTCTAACCCAAAAAGAAATTGTTTTTAAAATTACATTAATTTGAAATTTTCGTCGGCATGATCTTTCAATTTGGAACAGCCCAAACATGGGTGAAAAAGTGTTAATCTCATTAATGCATTACTGTCATGTGATTGCGTGACAATTTCTACATTATCATATATAGAATATTGATGAGAATTGTCGTTAAGCTGTGGTGGTAATCAATGCTGATAGAAGAATTTTCTTGGCTTTCAAGACTGCTGAAACACCAAAGAAATAAAGACACGACTTTTAAACTAAAGGGAATTTTGAAACCAGAATTTCGTAACTTTTCAACAAAAACCTCGTATCTGCAGCTTGTTTTAAACTGCAGTCACGAGATTTTTGTTGAAAGGAGTCGATTCATAAAAGCATGTTTTGTAATTGGGCGTTTATATTATCATACAGAATGGTAAAGATAAATCTTGATGTGTGACCATTCCCCAAGCAACATCTGGTTTGACTCTCTAAATGGAAAAGCTCTAGAAAGATTTGAGAAAAAAAGAAAATTGTGATAAAATCATTTCCCTTAACCCTTTCCCAAACGACAATTTTAGCAATGCCCCATTTGAAAGCCGCCTATGACCACAAAACGGACGTTGATAAAGATTGGAATTGTGTACAATAAAGTACAGAACATATTGGAGCACAAAAGAGAAGAATGGTACTGGTAGTTAGTATATTCTTCTTTTGCTTTAATGTTTCCAGTCCCTTTCTATAAGGGATTATTATTATTAATTATTAAATACCATATTTATATAGCGCTTTTATCATACAGGTGTACGTTCAAAAGCGCTTTACAAATTATAAATCTCCTAAAAAAAACTACATAAAACATATCAATGTAGCGTCATTGACCGTAAAATAATTTAAACACAAGAAAGTTCACTTTCCATAGATCTGTACAAATAATTGAGTCTTCAGTGATTTCTTAAAAGAGGAAATTGTAGAAACAGTTCTTATTTCGACCGGTAAAGAATTCCACAGGTCAGGGGCAGCATTCATGAAACTGCGATCTCCGTATGTTTTTGTACGACTTTTGGGTACAACAAGTGTCGTGCCATTTGACCCGGATCTAAGTTCACGTTTTGGTTTGTGAATATTCAAAAGTGATGCAATGTAATCTGGGGCCTGTCCATGAAGTGCTTTAAACGTGTAAGTCAATATCTTAAAATGAATTCTGTATTGTACAGGTATCCAGTGTAATTCTTTTAAGACAGGCGTGATATGGTGACGTCTCGGAGTTCTGGTGATAATACGAGCTGCCGTATTTTGGACTATCTGTAACTTGTTCAGAGTTTTTTGGGGTAATCCAAAAAGTAATGAGTTGCAGTAGTCCAACCTTGAAATGACCAACGAATTTACGAGGGACTTAGTAGCATCACTATTTAGATATTGTCTGATATGTCCAATTTGCCGAAGCTGAGAATAACAGGATCTGGAAACACTATTTACATGCGATTCCATATTCATTTGTGAGTCAAAAAAGGCACCAAGATTCCTGACAGACAACACCGGTTTTACCTCGGAATTCCCAACTTTGATTGATATATCTTCAATTTGGTTCGAATGTTTCTTCGGAGCAAAGACTATCATTTCAGTTTTATCAGCATTGAGCTTAAGCATGTTGTGGTTCATCCAGTGAATGATATCGTTTAAGCATAGCTCAACACGTCGGACTGCTTCATCTCTAGAAACATTGTCACAGGGTTTGAACGAGAGATAAAGTTGCGAATCATCTGCATAGAAATGATGTTCAAGGTCATGCCTTCTACAGATCATCCCGACTGGCTTCGTATACATGACATAGTTCTTAGGCCCAAGGACGGATCCCTGAGGTACACTGTATTTCATTAGAACTGGGTTTGATAAAACACCATTTATGTAAACCGACTGATGTCGGTCCGTTAGATATGACTTCATCCAGGCAAGAGGCTTACCGGAGATATGAAAGTCATGCTCTAAACGACGAAGAAGAATGTTGTGGTCTATTGTATCAAACGCTGCCGACAGATCAAGCAGTACAAGGATAGTGATATTGCCCATGTCTAGTGCTTTCAGTATGTCATTTTGAACTTTAAGTAGAGCTGTTTCAGTTGAATGAAATTTCCTATAGGCTGACTGGTGACGTTCGTGTAAAGTGTTTTCAGACAGGTGTTGTTCTATTTGAACGTCTACGACTTTTTCAAGAACTTTCGAGATGAACGGTAGATTCGAGACAGGCCGGTAGTTCTTAAGCTCATTTTTGTCAAGGCCGGGTTTCTTTAACAAAGGTTTGACGTGTGAACTTTTAAACTGTTTTGGCACATATGATGACGCCAGTGATGAATTAATTAGTTTTGTTATGAGCCCAACAAGATCATCAATGCACGATTTAAGAAGCCACGTAGGCATTGGATCTAACTCACAGTTCTTATTTGGAGATTTGAGTATGATTCGTTTAACTTCATCCAGTGTAACCGGTCGAAACTTGGTCAGATTAGAAGAGGGTTGATCAATTTCGGACGTTTCCAATAGTACTGTTGGCGATGAACTGGAAGAAATTCCATTTCTTATGGTCTCAACTTTGTCGACGAAAAAGTCACTAAATTTCTGAACAAGGGATTGAGTAGATGTACCAGATGGTAGAGTAACGTCGTTCGAGACACCAAGAAGATGATTTGTTACTTTAAATAACCTCTTCTGGTCACGCCCGCAAGACTCGATCTTCTCTAAGTAATGTGCTCGTTTAGTTGATTTGAGGAGTTTGTTTACAGTTGAACACTGGTTCCGGTAAATCTCGTGATGAACAGTTTGATTGCTCTTACGCCACTGACGTTCAAACTTTCGCTTTAAGTGCTTTGCATCATGGAGCTCCTGTGTATACCACGGACAGCCAGGCCTCAGTACAATAGTTTTAGTATGCAAAGGGGCATGTTTTTCAACAATTAATTGAATTCCATTGATGTAAGCTTCCAGTAGAGTATCCACATCATTCGACTGCATAGCACAACGCAGTATTTCTGATTCAGCTATATCTTGTTTAAAAGTATCTATGTTAATTGAGCTAAGACGTCTATATGAAACAGTTTTACTAATAGGGCTAGGTCTTGTTGCCTGTACGTTGAATTCTAACGCGTAGTGATCGCAGAAAGCATTACCGGTATGATCAGAGATCCCCGGGTCAGTAACTTTTATGTCTGAAAGAATATTGTCAGATTCTCTTGTGATAATAACATCCAAAGTGTGACCATTTATATGTGTCGGTTGGGAAACATACTGTTTTAATCCACACGATTCAAGAACGCTAATCAGCTTTGCGGTATCACGGTCCGTAGGAATGTCCATGTGGAAATTCAAATCTCCTGTAATTATAATATTGCTGCTTACTGTTGTATATTTTGCTAAATATGTTGGCCACTCGTTTTCTAGGAAATCCTTTGTACTAAGACCATTTTCACGTGTGGGGGGAGGTCTATATATAACAGACAGTCGCAGGGAGTAGCCATTTACAACAACATTGCAATCTATATATTCAAAATTAGAATATAACTTGTCCTGACTTGACTCGACGACACGAATTTCGAGAGCCTTAGAATGTATAATAGCTACACCACCGCCTCGTCTACCAGTGCGAGGGACATGACTTATCTGATAACCGTCAGGTAATAATTGACTTATGCAGGCCTTATCAACTTGTGTCCCAAGCCATGTTTCGGTAATAGTAATTATGTCAAATTTATTTGAGAGGATGTAATCACATATAGATAAAGTTTTAATGATGTAAAAGCCAAAAGTCTTTTTTGAAAGAAACATAAATATGCTTCAAAATTTTCTGTCTTGTCCAATGGTAATCGTAGGCCTATCGTCAACAGGAGTCACTGTGGGAAAAGATAAATCAGGAAAAAAATCCAACATCATTGTATGTAAGTGGGAATAATGGTATAAAAGGTCAGCATTTGAGCGTTATTTGTAAATCGTAGCTAACCATAAACAATCATTTAGTGGCGGTCAACAGCCTATTTGTGCAGGCGAGAGAAATGTGCGGATCGATACGCTTATTCCATTTATTCTGTCAATCTGAGTACACGGGTCGGTCATTCAGAATACGCGAAAACTCACCACAAGACGTGAACAATCTTAATTACGACTATCTTTTTTACTTTCTGTTTTCTTATAATAGATCAACGTCTGTAGAAAACGATTATATAAAGCAAAAAGATATACGAACAAAGCAACGTGTCAGTTGATTTCTGTAAACGAAAGCACAGAAAATATTTCTTAAAGACAAAAAGGAAAAAGCTGGATAGCATTTTTATAATGCTTTTGGTGCAATGCAACCTTTTTTCCCATAAAGGAGAAGAAAAAATGAGACTTTCTTTGGTACATGGCGAGAGCTTGTTTGCAATGTATTGTAAAATCTGCATTATTGTATATCGACATTTACAAAAGCATTTTAAAATAATTATTGTTTGGTAGTAACACTGAACTTTTTATCTGAAACAGAACCAAAATCCATGGCAACACCTCATAGTATTGGGAAGAATTCAAAACATAAGCCAGGCCAAGGTCAAAGGGGAAAGGAAATCAGGAGGATTCCGCAAAAATACCACAACGACTTTTTAGTGCAACATGAATCTAGATCACGCAGTCTTATCTGGGCCCTTCATGTTCTGTAGCAGCTGCTTCTTGACCAGGCCCTGGTTTCTCGAAAAAACTTAAGTACAAAACTCATGAGAGCAGGCTCAACTTCAAAAGAATTCTCTTCAACGTTGAAGGGTATTCGATTGAAGTTCACGTGGATTTCGTGCGATTTGAGCACGGTGCTCAGATTTGAACTGAGAACGTACTTCAGTTTGTTTTGTCAAGAAACCGGGGCCTGAAGTAACTGTAATATATTAGCAACATTCCATAGCAGAAGGCCTATGGACTATAATACGATTTTTGTTAAGGAAAGACTTATAAAAGCCATTGGCCGCTCGTGCTTTACTTGCTTTACTGTTTAAATGAAGTAGGGTATTTTCCAGGCATTGATCTATATTTTCCGACAATTTGTCTGGTAGTTTTCTGTAATGTGTATTCCCAAAGGTAGAAATTCATATCTTCTCTTTAATGCCATAACGGTAGTAGCGTGACAATGTTTCTATTATCATATGTCAACCTGTAATGTGCGTGACAGCTCAAAAAATCAAAATATTTCTATGGCTTTTTGTTCGGTTATATAGGCCTATAGGCCGAGTATATCGCTGCTATTCAACAAAATCGTCGCATATCGTCGTTGTAAATGCAAAACCTCGTATCTCGTCTTTGGAAAATTTCAACAGGGAGGGAAAAAGTGTAATAACTTTTCCCAAGCTGAAATGTTTTACTTGAAATTTGGACATATTGTTCACAAGTAATGTGTCATTTATACTGATCAGTAAATATATCTCGAAACCTGCTAGAATTGTCTAAACTAGGCACACAGGTTTGTACTTTGGAAATCGCAAGAATCGACATACGAGGTTTTGCATTTACACCGACGATATACAGATTGTTTCTAAGCTATAGATGCGAGGATTTTGTTGAAAAGTGACTATACAAAGTGTATGAGCCGAGATCTCGACAAGGTGGCCTTATCGCGTTGTGCAACCCACGTGACTTGTGACGTCACGATTCGACGTTGGTGGGAAAAAGTTCATCTTGGTGCCCTGAATGCACAAGCTTTGCATTGTTTACTGAATACATCAGGTTTAATAGCATTCGTCAAATGACACATTCGGATTGCGCATGAAAAGAGAAATAGTGACGGTCACTTTCGGGTTCTGTGTAAGCAATTTCCACTCTTGGAATTCTAATACTCCAGAATTTAATTACGCGAGTGTACAAGCTGTCATGTCAATATTTTATCTGTTACAAAAAAGACAAAAGCTTAAGGTGATCAATCCAAATTTCACGATTAAATTGTTATTGATAAAAGTATAACCTATTTCTGTTATAGTGCAAAAATGTTCAGGCATAGTTCGCCCTTTCCTGCTTCAAACTGATTCATTCTATATTAAAACAAGCTGCATTTACGATTTTTTTGTTGAAAATCATCGATATACCAAAGGGTCATGCACAGTGGACACAAGGCCAGTGACAACTAATACCCTCACGTAAATCACAACTAGGATATTGGAATTCATCCAGGAACTAAAAATTGTACAGAACCCCCAACGTGACCACCATAACCATACTTTTCAAACAAAACTCGCAACTGCAGCTTCTTCTAAGCTGCAGTTACGAGGTTTTTGTCGAAAAGCGGCGATAATTTATCCCGGATATTTTCTGGTTTGGAGGTGTGCGTCGTTTAATGATTTTTGCCAAGTGGTAGTGACATATCACAAATTATAAACTAACGTAGTATCAAGCTCAAATATTTCAAATGCTAGAGTTTTCTTTTTATGCATATGTTCGACAACCTAATATTTGTAAATTGATATTCACAAACAAATCTGTTAGCCCACGATTTTACACAACAATTTATCATCAAGGATAAGATTCTGGCAAATCGCAGATAATTATATGTTTATAGTCAGGTTTTGTTTCAAGTTTTGTAATAATCAATATCTGCACAAAGATTGTCTTGATATCTGCATAGGTTCTTGGATAGCAAATGTATTCGCCACTTCTTATCCCATCCCTAATGGGATTCCCGTAACGTCGGAATTATTCGGGCGACGTCGAAATTATTCCGCAGTGGAACTTTCATCCGCCGAATGTTTACGACCGTGCCCGAATAGGTTCGGATACGTAACGACGCCGCTCGAAAAAAGCCGATGTTTGATGAATCTCAAAATGGCCATATTACGGGTATTCCACCTTAAAGCAGAAAATTGACGGATCCGATGTCGAGATTACGAGTGTTAATTAAATGAAGTCTATTTTTCAGACTTCATAAAACTTGGAGCAGTCCTAGATTTTTTGTTTGGAGAAAGGATAATGA
Organism: Fragum sueziense; assembly: GCA_963680895.1. NCBI lineage: Eukaryota > Metazoa > Mollusca > Bivalvia > Cardiida > Cardiidae > Fragum > Fragum sueziense. The sequence continues at coordinate 698,456 of OY804593.1, read as the reverse complement.
CTCTAGAGATCACGGTGTATAATCACGTAACTAAGAATTTCCGATAATATTCTATATCTTTTTTAATACTTGACCAATTTGATTTCGGTTTGAAGCAGAGAATGTGGGAAAATGCCAGGAATAAGCTGGACGTATTCGATTTCTAAAAAAAATCAACTAATAACAAAGTTATTGAAGATAAACCAAAATTTTGGTTTATCTTCAATAACTCTTTTATCAGTTGATTTTTTTTTCAAAAGTCCAACACGTCCATCTAATGCGTGACGTCTGTCCACATTCTCCGCTTCAAACCGAATTCAAATCGGTCCAGTAATTACAAAATTATTGAAGATTTTCTGAAAATATTGTATCACGTGATTATCCACCGTGAGAGATAGTCCCTATACCCTTTAGTTATAAATCATCATTTTTCGCTTCACTGTGTCATTTTCTACCATTGATTTCCACGTGTCAACGACAGCACGAAGTGTTTGTTCCCCGTGAAAAATATTTTTCCAGGAAGACTGGAAAAGTTTCTTTTTTAGAAAAGTGCGGTCGCTAGGATTAGCTTAACCCTTTCCCAAAACGGCAAAATTTTAGGACGGTCCAATTCAAATGCGTATATTGTAGACGACAAAATGATGTAGATAAAGCTTAGATTTGTGTACAGTAGGCCTATAGAATAGAAACCATTTAGGCAACAGAGGAACATGCCGATTATCAGCATTCACTTTTTTGTCTCAATGTTTCAATGTTTTTTCTTGCATGTTCTGTTGAGAAACGTCAAAACTACCCATTGTACTGACTTCCCTGATGGAGAAATGTTAAAGAAACACACATGAAAATGATGTTGCTTTTCAGCGTTTGTTTTCTCACAATGTTTTCCGTGGTATACTATTTCAACATTGAACATATTCCGGTATTTTGGAATCTTCCTCTTGGTGTCTGCACAACGTTCTAATTTGAATGAGTCAGAGAGTCTTATCCTGAGATAATGCGTTAACCCAATAACAGACAAGAACAATTTCTTTCTAGTCCAAATTGAAAGGTGTTGCAGAAAACAATTTTAAGTCAATGAATTTAACAAGTTTTTGTGCTTCGTAGCAGAAAGCATTGTGGGGAATGAAAAAATTGTGTATTTGCTTGATACAAACAATTTCTCCATTTTCCACAATATTTCCACATTATTTTATCTTGTGTGGTGATTAAAGGCGTCAGTATGGAATAATCGTTCAGGAGATAAATCCCATGGCTATAAATCATAATTTTTCGCTTCACTGTTTCATTTTTCTTTCATTAATTTCCGCATGTCAACGCAAATAACACGGAATATTCTTCTAAAAAATGTTTTCCCAAAAGATTCGGGTATTCTCTTGTAGCAAGTTTGAGGTCCTTAACCCACTACCACAAAATGCCTCTTTTTGACATTGATAATGGCTTGGGAAAACATTCTGGAAAATGAAGAAATTGCTTGTGACAAGCAATTTCTTTATTTCCCACAATGTTTTCTGAAGACCAAATAATGTAAAATTTCATTCATTTGAAATTGTCGTCTGCAACACATTTCAAATTCGAACAGTCTAAGAGTTTGTCGTTTGGTAATGGGTTAACATGATGTCGCTGTTCTTCAAAAACCTCGTAAGTGCAGTTTGTTTAACCTACATCAGTATAATGGCACATTTTGACGTCAATCAAGAATCGTGTTACGGCAAACGTTGTGGAAATTATGAAATTATTTGTGACAAGCAATTTCAGCATTTCATTCAATGTTTTCTATTAATAAACTAAAACGAAAGTCAAACTACATTAATTTTAGGTTACTAGAAATTCTTGCCTTCAAAATCTTTGGATTTGGAACAGTGTAAATTTGTGTCATCTGCTAACGTTTTCCTGTTACAATATGTATGTACATACAAATGATACAAATGTATTTTGCACTTCTACAATTCTGAAAGTTGGTTTGTTTGTTTGTCTACAACACATCTCTCTAAGTTTTTGTATTTTAGGAAAGGGTAAAGGCCATTATAGATTTTTCCCATTAGTATAAATGATAATTTTTTGCTTCACTATTTCATTTATCTTTAATTCATTTCCGCATGTCAACGCTCACACGGTATTTTCTGCATAAAAATACTCCTTTTTCCAAGAAGGCTACGTCGTTTCCTTGTTTGAAATTCTTGGTATGCATGATTGTGCCTGTGGGAGATAAATAAACCTCGTAGCTCAAGCCTAGTTAAAGCTGCAGTTACGCGACATCTCACTTATTGAATCTTTTCCAAAACAATCATTGGCCTTGATGTCCGTATTAGAGAACGTTTTGTAAAATAATTACCTATTATTTCCCCCCACACTCATGAATTCTTTTCCCAAACAGTAAAATTTGAGTCGGTGTGAACTGCTGCAGATAAAAAGAATGTTTGAGCATAATTAGCCAAGAAATCTTCGTGGTATAATGAGCAAAATGCTATGTCAAAATTTTCTTATTTGGCTTTACTTTATTCTCTTACTGGAGAGCATACGAAGCAAGTTTGTTTGAGAAAAAGTTATAAGGTAGATTACACTCTGACACAAGCCACTTTTGTAAGCCGGAAGTAGTTTCTCCACTTCGTTGCTTATGTCGACTAAGGCTAGAAATCCTATCATTTTCAGTATTGACATAATCATTTTGATATGTGGCATAATACTTTATGTATGGCATGTTTGGGGTTTTTTTTATTATTATTATTATTATTATTATTATTATTCTGAATGTTTGCCTCTCTTTATTTTTCGAGAGACAGGAATTCAAATATACAGTCATTTATACAAAAATGGTAAGTAGGCAGTAACGAATAAATATCACGAAAAGAGCAGGTTAGGGACCGGCTTATGAGGCATGTGCCTACTCCATATCAACGGCCGTCGGTATAGGTCCTGATGTTGCTTAGGAAGGTTCATTTACCAGTGTCTGATGGGCGTTCAAAAAGAGCCCATTTATTTGCATATATACGTTATGGATCTCAAGACTTCAAAAGTTTGAGGATGTCAAAGAGGCATACTGCGAATGGTTGAAGGTTGAATTTGAATTGCAATATAGCAACTGCTTATAGAACCGCTGTTCAAAAATTAATTTAACGTCCCTCGCCCAAGGCCTTTAACAATGCTAAAGTTGTAATTGAACATTTTTAGAACAACTAAACGTGTGGATAACATACAACATGATAAGAGCATAATGATTTATGAATATTTCACGTGACTTGTAATAGCTAATTGACTGTATCATGATGCAGGGTTTAACGATCTGGAACCATAATGGGTTTCGGTTATTATCGACGATGATCGGGTATTTACGGCACTCGGTTATTTCCGTGAAACGCACTTCGGAAAGATTCGATTTTGTTCTCACCTCGGTTTACTTTCACGTAAATATTAATATATATCGGCCGTGTAAGCTATTTAAAGTGTATTTTTCTGCATAGATAGAGATAATTCTCGTATTTCTTGTTGTTAGTAGCATGAAAAATGCTTAAATATTATCGTTCTGAACACTCTGGCGGTTAAACGTATATCAAACGTACATTCATTCCATTAGAAAAGGAAATACATGAAAAATACTTTTTCCATGCTGTATTCTATAAATAGCAACAAAAAAGAAAGTGAAAGTACAGCGAAATAGGTAACGATTTTATCCAGTTAATCGTGACGTTATTTCGGACATACAATAGTAATTCGTTGGAGCTGTTATGAAATCTCGTAGCTACGGCTTAAATCAGGCCGTAGTTACGATGTTTGATGATAACACTGACGGTTTATCAAAACATAACTTTAAACCCAGTCTATTGTTAGCACAAAATCCATTGCTATTCACATGAATTTTCCGTGGTTTGTTCAATTTCAACATTTCCTTTCATAGATATTTTGATATTTTCAGTAATTTTGGGGTTATCAAGGCTTTAAACGGTAAATTTAGGCATCGACAGTGGTGACGAACAGATTTACGTCAACTATTTTTTATCGTAAAGATACGGAAAAAACTTAGGAAATTCTAATCTTAGCTGCGAACATGTTTTGTAAAACGCGATTACGCAAAAAATTTGAACTTCCGTTCAAATCTACGGAAATGATGTGCGTAATTTCGTTGATAAAACGGGGCCCAGATCACTGGTAGAAATAACTGAAAAACACTAAGATAAATGAAGAAATAACTGTTTTGATAGGCCTACAATTGTTATGAATTTACTGATTTTGTTATAAAGAGCAAAGCACTGATATATCCTTCTCTTAACAAGTCTTGTTTTGACGTCCATTGTAGAAATAATTTGAGAAAACCTTGAGAGAAAAGAAGAGGTTGTTGATTATCATCAATGTGTTATCATCAATGTGTCCCTTTTCCTCAGTGTTTTCTGTTCTTTTGGACTGGTACATTTTTTTTATATGGGGGGGGGGGGGGGGAGGGGGATGGGTTATGTATGCACCAATACACTTGATTGATTCAAGATCTATACGAATAAATGCTTAAGACCAGGATTTGATATGGTATCAATATTGCGTCTTCTGCCTTGATTTTTTTTATTATAGTCCAGTCAATATAATGACACATGTTTACAGATTTTACAGTAATAAACAAAAGGTAATCCTTGTTAATTTTCAGTTCAACGTTGCATGTCTTGGTTCAAATCTTGAAGGTGTAAGGGACCTGCAAGATTCGAACCATCAAATGCAAATTTACAGTAGTTATGACTTTGCTATTGCGTTTTTTGCAAGGGTAAATTTTGTAAACATGTGCCATAATATCGTTAATTAAAGGACTATAGGTATGTAAAGACCCGGTAATAAAAGATACATGTTCGTGTAAGATTAGCTTAATTTGATTAGAAAAGGAGTTCCTATACAGTAGTACATGACACCAATTTCAACCCTCTTCCACCCCACGAATCTTATATCACGGCGGGGAATCACCTGACATAATATTTTCGATATTTTCCAACTATTCTGTCAAAAGATGACCGATTTGAAAAGAAGAATTTAAGCAGAGACAGCGGGAACACTCCGTGACTTTGCTGAATGTCAAGGATAATCTTTGAAAAATCAGCTGATATGAAAGTTATTGACGACCAACCAAAACTTAATCTGGTCGTCAATAACGTTTTTATCACTTGATTTGTAAAAGAGTTACCACCCATCTGATATCGGGCGTTTTATTCTTTTTTCTGTTTCAAACCGATTTCAAATTGGTCAAGTATTTACAAAATTATTGACGATTTTCTGAAATTTAGTGTCACATGATTCCCCACCGATGTATATAATGCCCTTGTTTTGTTAACAATAGTTTATGTAGTAACTACAGGGAAATTTGGCAATGAATATTTGATAAAAATAAGTTCTTTATATAAATTACTATAAAAAATAATGCGCTGTTACATTTGACCTTACAGTGAATATTTGATGGAATTGAATGACCTATTTTGGATAATTTTGTCCTTGTTTTATGCGCCCCTACTAAGTTTGAATTCATAAAAAACCAAAATTTAACGGTAACTTTTCCCCATTCTTGTTTTATTTGCACAAGTATAAATTAGAGATAATTTTGGTGTAGGTCTCATACCCTGCCAGTCAATATTACAAAAAATACAGATCAAAGAAAAATGTTCATTTTTCTTAAACATGGATAAAATTCAGTCGCAAAATCATAAACCTTATGTATAATCAAGTGTTTTTTTTCTCAATTTTGTTTTTCACAGTTTTGTATTTAGCTTATTTATGTTACATACATATCTGTTGTTGCATACAAGCTGGAAAATGTCAGATATTATCATCTTCTGGGGAAAAAATGTGAGATTTACGGAGTTGGTGCTTCCCCTTTTCCCGCCTTTTTTGTAAAAGGGGGTCAATAACTAAAAAAATATATAAAATTCCAACATATCGGTAAAAATTGTTTTAAGTTTCATTTTACCTCCGTCTTATATCATAGAAATAATAAATAACAATACTTTTTGTATTTTCAAAAGTGTCTATTATGGTTCCAGATCGTTAATGTCTGAATTATTTCTGTAACGTTTATAGACACTTTCACCCTATGTCTTTTACCGTATCGTTTTTCCTCCTGACGCCTTTCAGCGCATATCGTCAATGCCTGTAGGAACAGGGGGGGGGGGGGGGGGGGGGGCTAACGGGGGGTGGCTTACTTCCAAAGTTGTCCAAAAATACAAAATTTTCTTAATTCTACACTAACAATTTTGGGAAAATCCAAATTAGCCCCCCCAATAATCAGGACAAGCGCTTTAGCCCCCCCCCCCATATGAAATTGCTTCCTGCGGGCCTGTCGTCGGTGTTATTGCAAAATGTTTTTATCAAGCTGGAGTTACGAGGTTTTGCAATGACAACGACGATATAAGAGCCAAGAAGGGTTTTTAATACTGATATAGCCCTCGATAAATGACCTGGTAGAGCATCTCTAGCTATTAGCTAGGCATGATCTTCCAGGCAATTTATCGCAACTATACTAATACACTAAGTAGCATCAGTTTTGATAATCCATCTATGAAATGCGTAGTAATTTTATCCCAATCTTGAAAAAGTTGAATACCAAAGTAGACAGTCTAAGCTTCGTAGAACCTGACATGCATATACCACGACCTTTGACCTGGTCTGGAACTCCCTGACAGGGTTCAGACTACCAGAAACCCCTGCCCACAAGAGTGCGTATCCCCTTGACAGGGTTCAGTCCACCAGAAACCCCTGGCCACAAGAGTACGTATCCCCTTGACAGGGTTCAGTCCATCAGAAACCCCTGGCCACAAGAGTACGTATCCCCTTGACAGGGTTCAAACCATCAGAAACCCCTGGCCACAAGAGTACGTATCCCCTTGACAGGGTTCAAACCATCAGAAACCCCTGCCCACAAGAGTACGTATCTCCTTGACAGGGTTCAAACCATCAGAAACCCCTGCCCACAAGAGTACGTATCCCCTTGACAGGGTTCAAACCATCAGAAACCCCTGCCCACAGGAGTACGTATCCCCTTGACAGGGTTCAAACCATCAGAAACCCCTGCCCACAAGAGTACGTATCCCCTTGACAGGGTTCAGTCCGTCAGAAACCCCTGCCCACAAGAGTACGTATCTCCTTGACAGGGTTCAGTCCGTCAGAAACCCCTGCCCACAGGAGTACGTATCCCCTTGACAGGGTTCAGTCCGTCAGAAACCCCTGCCCACAAGAGTACGTATCTCCTTGACAGGGTTCAGTCCGTCAGAAACCCCTGCCCACAAGAGTACGTATCTCCTTGACAGGGTTCAGTCCGTCAGAAACCCCTGCCCACAAGAGTACGTATCCCCTTGACAGGGTTCAGTCCGTCAGAAACCCCTGCCCACAGGAGTACGTATCCCCTTGACAGGGTTCAGTCCGTCAGAAACCCCTGCCCACAAGAGTACGTATCCCCTTGACAGGGTTCAGTCCGTCAGAAACCCCTGCCCACAGGAGTACGTATCCCCTTGACAGGGTTCAGTCCGTCAGAAACCCCTGCCCACAGGAGTACGTATCTCCTTGACAGGGTTCAAACCATCAGAAACCCCTGGTCACAAGAGTACGTATCTCCTTGACAGGGCTCAGACCACCAGAAACCCCTGGTCACAAGAGTACGTATTTCTCCGTTGCACCGTGGATTCTTATGATTTTGTCAGATTTTATCTAACTTTGTGTGTTTTGATTTGTTTTGATATTTTTTCATTGCTACATAAAACGACCATAAACGAGTTTGCTTTTTTTGTTTTGTTTGCCATTTTTGAATAATTATAAATGTTCACAAATTTGTCGTTTAATTTTTTTTAATGATCAAAGCTATTTTTGTACAGAATTCGCGGATATACATTACAAGGTGAGTGGGTTGATATTTTTCAAAACCCCATGAAAAAAACTTCGCGAAGAAAAATTATCGAGTTTTTAGCAGTGAATGGTGTTGTCAAACACATGAAAGATGTGAACTTTTATTAAATGACGGTCATTCCCCTGCGACATTGACAGACACGATCGATATCGTGATGTCTAGTTGATAACACATAGGCGTGGTTAAAGGGTCAACGTACATGTATTTCATGTGCCAAAACGATATATTTTATTTCAATATTATTTTGTAATGGAGACTAGGTACGAAGTACGGAAAGTATTGAGACAAAAGGGGAAAATGCTGGTTTCATTAAATGATGGTCATTCTGCTGCGACATAGACAGACCCGATCGATATTGTGATGTATAGTTGATAATAGATAGTCGTGGTTAAATGGTCAACGTATTTCATGTGCCAAACAATTTCTTTTATTTCAATATTATTTTGTAATGGAGGCTTACTAAGATGTACAGAAAATATTGATGCAAAAGTAGAACATGCTGGTTTCATTATATGATGGTCACTCACCCTCCTGCGATTTAGACAGGCTAGATCGATATTGTGATTGCAGTCTATTTTGACATCACGTTGATATTAGAAAGGCTGGATTAACCCTTTCCCACACGAGAAAACTTCAGGGTGATCCCATTTGAAACCTGATGCGGACAACAAAATAATTTATGTCGCACACAAAGTAAAAATTGTGAATATTAGAATATTATAGCACAGAAAATATTGAGACAAAAGGAGGAAATGCTGATTATCAGCATTTTCTTATTTTGTCTTAATATTTTCCAAAGACAATTCTAATTTGGACGCCAAACCATGTCTTGTTTGGGAGAAAGATAAAAGGGTCAGAGTATTTCAGGTGCTAAACTCATTTGTTTATTTCAATATCATTTCATTACGGAAGCATATAAGTAGTGCGGAAAATAAGATATTGAGGAAAAAGTAGAAAATGCGGATCATCAGCATTTCTCTCTTTGTGTCAGTGATTCCCTAGCTTTTCTTCCATAAGGGGCGCGAAAAGCAGATTGTCTTTAAGAAACAGTAATGGAAAAGGCTGTGAAATTTCATTATGTGACGGTCATTCTCTTGCGACACAGAGATGCCAAATCAATATCGCGAAAGCTTGCTCATTCAGACCTCCTCCAATATTTTTTCTAATCATATCTCGGATGTACTGGTAATTTTAAGATAAAATGTAAACATACCATTCATTGCTGGAAGTAGGTGTTATTTCACTGAAATAAGTAATTACAAAGTCTTGTCAATAGGGTAAAAGTTAGTATCTTTTTAATGACGAAAACAAACAAATATGCCTGAAATCGAACTGTGATAAAGAATACTCAATGTTTTCGAATTTTAAAATGACATTTCACATTTATTTCATTTTTTAAAAGTATGTCTTGATGCAAAGATTGTTTATTCTAATGCGTAGAAATGCTATCAGTTTTTTGAAGTTGTTATTCATAAGCGAAAAATACGCGTTCAAAGTTGAGACAGAAATGACAAATTCTACATAAATCTGAACTGTTGTCCACAACAATTTGTTTAATTTTAGCTCAAAAATATATATTTCTCGTAAACGGTTCAATATTTTGGCTTGAAATTTTCAGAACTTTCATAAGAAAACATGCTCTTTCAGATAGAATAAAAGTAAAATTTATATAAGAATAATTCTGAAATGTCACTTTAAGGTTCGGATTTTGTTTACAAAAGTTGAGAAAACATAACACAACAAAGTCAAGTAATTGTTACCCTTGTTTATTTATTCAAAAACGTTTTTGACGACTAAGTAATGTTTTCTAAGATCCACAACATTTATAGCAAATCCCTGGTGTATATTATTTCCATTAAATATACGAGGTCTATTGACAAATACCGGAAATGGTGTATCACGTAATCACGTGATTCCCTGACGTAATCTTTGTCACGTGGTCCTCTCTTAACTCAACAAAATTTTGGCCTAGTCTAAACTCATAGGTGTTACAGACGACAATTTCCATTGAACAAAATTTAACATTTTTGGTCTTTCTTTGTAGAAAACATTGTGGGAAATGAAGAAATTGCTTGTCACAAGCAATTTCTTCATTTTCCACAATGTTTTCCAAAGCTTTTATTTTGTTCGGCGTCCAAAAGCGTCAATGTGTGGGAAAGGGATATACAAGAAGAAGTTTGAAAAAGACGTTACATGTATTTGACAAATCATCTGGAAAGCTGTAATCAATCATTGTATCTTTTTATTCTAATGATAAATATAATATTATCATGCCATGTATCGTTCTCTGCTCGATTTAGACAGAATTTATGTCACGAGAACAAATTATCAGATGAATTGTAACAGCTTAGTCGCTTTTCAACCACAAATCATTACTAGACATACTGCAATCAATCATTGAATTAGATCTGATGTCTCACTATTTGTCATATTCAAGAAGTAAAGAAAGACTAATTTAAAAAAAAAACTCCTGAAAGTTGTGATTAGTTGGCGCATTTTTCATTCTGATAAAAAACAGTATCATATCGTTCAGAATAGAATCTATGTCACGAGAACAAATTATCTGATGAATTGTAACAGCCTAGTCACTTATCACACACTAATCAGTTCTAGATGTCTGCCAATCACGTAATCGATATGTCTGATATCTAACATAACACTGCAATAGTAAAAACCCAGATTTTCCTGATTTTCTTCAGTCTTCGATTTCAAGAATGGGTTGTCCTTTTAACTAAATTGATGCTATCAATTAAAAAACTCCTTCATGATATTATGGTTTTCTATAATATTAAATTATATCATTAAAGAAGCAAACTCACCATAAGCTACTTGAACGATGATACAGCTCTTTCATAAATGTTATCATTTTACGCCGAAGCGAGGTTCAGAGCAGTTTCGACATATACAGGGAATTCAATCTGACATTTACTCCAGTTGGGAAATCCAATCCTGATTAAGTGACGTCGCTAATTGTCGAATGTGTATATCTGACGAATGTACAATTTCCGTGATACAAAAAAAGTTTGAAGGAACATTTATAATTTTGAAAATATATAGAACTTTTTTCGCATTTCCCCATTTTTTATTTGCAATAAGCTTCAGCTGATTATCGTACATGTATGATAGTTCATGAGCCTGACGATATGTTAATTTTTGGTCTTAAGCTAGTCTACCTCTAATGAGATTCGCGCGACGTCGTGATTATTCGGGCGACGTAGGGAACATTCGGCGGTGGAACTTTCCACCGCCGAATGTTTACAACCGCGCCCGAATAAGTTCGTATATGTAACGACGCCGCTCGAAAAAAAAGCCGATGTTTTATGAATCTCAAAATAGCGGCATTACGGGTATTCTGCCGTAAAAAAGTATTTCCGTTGAAAGATTAAATGACCCAATAAATTTCGGACTCATTTCTTTTTAGATTGATATCTGTTTATTGTTTAGACAATGAAATAACTTAATTCTCTATTTTGACTGTTCTGTAGCCAAGAATCCCCTGTTCATTATGACCAGATGTCTATAAGAATTAATTGGAATAAACACAAGAAAGCTTTAACCCTTTCCCAAAATGAATCTGATAACCATGATAGAGAAGGCGTGTATGACAAAAGAAAATGCTGATGACCACAACATCATGATGACACAACATTTTCTGCTATAATAATGCACAATTTCCATATAGAAGGAACAGCCATGTAGGACCTCGTCTTCAGCTCCTTTCAAAATAGACTGGTTTAACATCTCGTCGTTTGGGAAATGGTTAATCTGCTATAATTACAGGTTAATTATTCAATGTATGGCATGTGGTAATTATATAGAAGACAGACAAAATGGACCATGTGGGTAGTCAATTAAAGTAAACTTCGAATTAAAGTACTGAAAGTACTGTTAGAGAGCCGGTATGACACATTTGTCCTTGGATTGTGGTTATATTTTTGGGCCGTTTGCGTTGTCCAAAATTTAGGTCACATGACTTTCAAGACCGCATGACCTGCATGACCCAATTGCGAATTGTGGCAAATTACTACACCGGTCTCTTTTCGAAGTAAAACTTCTTTACTTAGTTTTTTAATAGATCATACAGGCCACATATCTTATATAATGACATGTCTGATTGTAGACTATTCTAATTGTTATTCAGATCTCTTTGTCTTGTTTGGGAGGAACTATTTTCCAAGAGTATAGTTCCGATGTTGTGTAGTTTACCAAGCACATTGAAAGGCGACAACATTAGAGAGGCTATGCTCTCTATAAACGGATTAGACTTGGCAGAGGTCAACCAAATGTCGTTTCTGGAAAATGAACATTATGTGTTAAGATAAGAAACAAACATTCTAGATTCCGAGAATTATATCAAAGTTAGAAGCATCGACCTTAGTCAGTCTGCAAAATTAGGTTCGATACTTTTCAAACTAACCAGAAGGTCCGTATTAGCATGACGAGTTTGCATATTTACTTAAACGAAAGACATTCAATCAGTTGAAGGAAGAAATCCGGACGCTGCTTTTTATTTGATTTGGACGCTGATTGGAGGCTTGATTGACTCTCATACACTTTAACCCCAGGCATAACACGAAAATCGTTTGGAAAACAAACAATTTCTCGAGTAATCGGGTCTTCTGCATACAGCTGGTCCTGTTGATTAGTGAATATTCCTGTGATAAATAGGAATACGATAGGAAATAAGTGACTTGTACTCTCGGTGTTGTATTCAAGACAGATACAATAATTACAATACAAAGAATAATTTGTAATCACCTAAACAATTAAGATACAGATAGAAGAGAGTAAAATACCACGCTGCCTGTTTCACAAACGTTTACAGTCTAGATGAAACTTCTTTGCCAGGAAGGCTATCGTAATTTTAGTCATCAAGCTTATGAGCTATTAACTTTTAAAGGCTAATTATTGTAGGTAATTTCAAAATATACTATTCAATTATTAGTTTGGTATCGCCAAAGTGGGACATTGTAAGGTTCTTCCTGGTCCTGATGTATCAACGTTTACCATTTCACGCTACCAAGGCGGGAATCTCTTGACTCAACAACAACAACAATTTAGAATATTGTAAATAAACCGTCGCTTTTCAACAAAAGCAACGTAACTACAGCTTTAATCAAGCTGTAGTGACGAGGCTTTCGTTGAAAAAACCAGCGAAATATTGGTTTCAGGCAAGGAACAGAGAATGTGCAAAAACATTAGGACTTAAAGCTGTAGTAACGAGGTTTTTATTGAAAAATGATGGATCTTATGAACAGTACCTAGTAAAAAATGTTGTGTCACGTGATTGCCGACCTTGCCTTATATCAATTTAAAATGTTTCGAAGAATCTTTGTTTACAGACGTTTACCAAGTTTATATGTTTATCAGATGATCAATTAAATTCAACGAAGATACCGTAGATCAATCGACACATTGGTAAAACTTCAGTAAACATAGTATATTCACATTATTTATGGCCAGCCAGATTAAAACAATTACATATTTTACTTTTTTCATACATTTCGTCCGACATTTAATTTCCTATTCACGTCTGTTTTTTTGGATTAATATCAATCAATACAGTGTTTAGACAATGAAATAACTTAATTCTTTGTTTTGATTCTCTTAATACAAAAAATCTCGTTTTCATTAAGAGCAGATGTATGCAAGAATTCGTTAGCATAAACACAAACGGCAGAAAATCACGTGACACAACAATTTCAGAAAATTGTCAATACATTTGTTCATACTTTACATATTTGAATTCTGTTTGAAGCACAAAAGTCAGTAAAACACCAGATATTTGCTGAATGCAAAGGATCAAAATATTAGTTGGGTCATCAATACCTTTTTAACAGCTGATTTTTTAGATCTAGGTCTACCACATCCAGCTTATTTCTAGCCTTTTCCGCTTTCTCTGCCTCGAACCTTGTTCAAATTGGTCAAGTATTTACCAAAAGTAGTTTCAAACAACCCACAATTGTTTGTCGTTTTGGAAAGAGTGTAACTCACTGGTGGTGAACTCGGCCAAAGCGAGGGATGTTTTTTTCACGATCAATGTATTCCGTCGGTGTTGTTTTAAAAGCTCGTAACTACGGCTTCGATAAGGCCGTAGTTACGAGATTTTATAACAATACCGACGGTTTGTCAATACATAACTGTAAACCCGGTCTATTTTTAGAACAAATTCATTGTCATTAGAAAAAAATCTTTAAACTCATTATCAATGCAAAATATCTATACCTTGTTGTAGCGAAAAACGTCCCTCGCTTTGGCCGAGTTCACCACCAGTGTGACTTCAATGGTATTGTTCCAAATGTCTATGTAATGTCACTAGACTATGTGTCTATCATTTACTTGTTCACTAGATGGCATTGTTGTGTAGACCCGTCAAATTCAAAAGTGTTTCAAGACTTCAAAATGAATAAAACAATTGTTGAGTAAACTGAAACTTTGAAAGCTCTTCACAGAGATTACATGTTAAACTCCAAACAGTGGTTATGCAGAGGGCGGAAACCACGTGTATATAGTATAATCGCTTGACCACGGTGGAAAATCACTGGACTCAGAATTTCAGACAGTCATGAATGTTTTTGTAAATACTTGACCGATTTGAATTCGGTTTTAAGCACAGGGAATTTTAGCGATTTTTATGTAGACTCTTTCTATTAAAGACAAGGGGACCAAGTTTTCATGTATAGAACATAATACCCATTCTCGCAAAACACCCGTTACGACGCCAATTTTGGAGATAGTTATACGAGATCTTCACTAATTAACTCCTTATATATTTATTTAGCGAAAAATTTGGTGGTCTGTACGCGTAACGATCAGAGTTTTTCGTGACAGAGGCCGGTTTCTCGACGAAAGGTTCAAAAGTGTCAACTACGACGTGTCCGCGTGACCCCCGCTTGTAGGACTAAATCTGCTAGTTTGTGCATGATCGTGGCCAAAACATGCATTAAAACGATAAAATAAATTAAAATCTTTCACCAACCTTCCTTGTTGAATAATATCACAAAGAATTCAGCTTTAATTTGTTGAATGTTTTGCCGACTCAACGGATTTTAGATTTCGGAAATTTTAGGCGCGTTCGCTTGGGATACTCTGGTGAGTGTTTTTATCGCAATGTTCCCCCTGACTTTCGAACGAAACAGAACGGTCCAGTTTTAAATTTCAACAAAATTCTCCAAAGCAATTCTTTAATTCGTATCTTTTTACGCTTATTGAAAACAAATTTTATTTTTTAACAAGAAAAATAATTACTCGAGTAATAATGAACGTGTGACTGATGGAGGGCGAGTTCATCTCGCTGTTGAGCACACTCACTCAAGTAATTCTTTTTATTGTGAGAACAAAAAAATCATCGACAGTTATGCTAAATTAAGCTTGAAAAAAAATGAGAATTATAGCATTGCTTTGGACAATTATGGTGCAATTGAATAATGAACCGTTCTGTTTCGTTCGAAAGTCAAATAGAACATTGTGACATAAACACTCACCAGAGTTACAACCGAAAGCGCTGACATCACGCTTGTGTCGTACATGGCAATTTCGAACCTTTTGTCGAGAAACGGCCTCTGTCACGAAAAAACTCTGATCGTTACCTGTACAGACCACCGGATTTTTCGCTAAATAAATATGTAAGGAGCTTATTAAAGAAGATCCCGTGTAATTATCTTCAAAATTGGCGTTGTAACAGGTGTTTTGTGAGAATGGGTACTATTTTCTATACATGAAAACTTGGTCCCCTTGTCTTTAATAGAAAGAGTCTACATAAAAATCGCTAAAATTCCCTGTGGTTTTAAGCAGAGAAAGAGGTAAAATGCCAGAAATGAAAAAAAAAACAACAATAATCAGATAAAAAGTTATCTTAAATTATTATCAGCTCGGCTTGATACGGAACCACCTTTATACATTTTTTTCTTTTGTCCCTGCACTCATCTGTCAATCGCATGTTAACCTATGTAGGAATACAAGGGTTAGGGTCAAGGTTAAGATAAGAGTTTGGCTCAGGATTAGGGTTTAGCAATGTGACATAACATCTAACATCAGATTTCTGACGCGGTTTGGAATGCTCGAGTCTTCTGACAAAAAGCGACAGCCGTCTCTATGGCACAAACCCTCGTTGTATATGTCACCAGACTAATGTTGTCAATATCTTGCAAAATATACTGTTTTATTGAAATAAATTCAGAGATATTGCCATTTCTAGGACACCCATCCTCGTTGGATATGTCAAGGTCACCTGACTAAGTTGTCCAGTTTTTGCAAAAGTATACACTTTTATTGAACTAGATTCAGAAATATTGCAGACGTTCAATATACGCATGTCATTCGAATGCAAATGGAACCCATTGTTAATAAAAACTAAGCCAGACGTTTCTTTATTAGTTGAATCTCAAGAGTCGATCTTCCATTGTGTTTCTGTTCTATCTAGACTGGGTGACTGTGAAATAAATATCAGACACGCTCTGGAAAAAGGGATCCTTATGTCATTTGAGATCAACGTGGATCTAGATCAGCCTGCGTATGCACACAGTCTGATCAAGATCCTCGTTATTCTCAAATAGCTTCTTCGTGACTGGTAGCGTGTGTAAAGGAACATTTTGTGCCATTTTTATTACTGAACTTTGATAGAAATATGCTGATCTTAAAATATGTTAATCAGAAATGGCTATTAGAGCCTTTTTGCAAGATTTTGACGCTAATGCATGTATTAACAAGATGACTAATGCAAGGCAAAAAGGCACTTTAAGGTAGAATACTCGTATTGTCGCCATTTTTGGATTCATAAAACCGAAGATCAAATGTAACTGTTCCAATCTACACAACATAGATTTTGCTTAAATTGCGCTTACGAATATGAATGTTTGTTTCGGCGGAGATTATCCATGTTGGAGTCAAATGCCATAAGGTCCCATTTCCAGATAATGTCTTTAAAGTAGTACACCCTTAATGAGATTCGGGCGACGTCGAAATTATTCAGGCGCGGTCGAAAACATTCGGCGGTGGAACTTTCCACCGCCGAATGTTTACGATCGCGCCCGAATAGGTTTGGATACGTAAAGACGACGCTCGAAAAAATCCGAAGTTTTATGAATCCAAAAATGGCGACAATACGAGTATTCTACCTTAAATCTTATTTAATTGGAGTATTTTGTGATCCAATTGACCTGACGCAGCTTACCTTTAATTATCATAACTTACACTTTCGGGCTGTTTCCTACTAATAGTTATGTCGTATATTCTTTATATGTCCGTGTACTAAACTTTCAGTATATTCAATATTCAGGTTAAAATACAATTATGAATTGTTAATGTTTCATAGTAAAGTATAAATACTGAATATTATGAATAGTATGTAAATAGGCTATCATAAAGTTGGATCGGACAGAGTATCGGACTTTATGCATATAAGAGCCGATCTTTGTCTGATCGAATTCTCAGTTATCTTAGAGTGTTACTATTACATCTGCAATTATTATTGCTACCACTCTTTTCAGAAACCAGTCTGGTAAGATAGGGATCTAAATGACTTCAATGCCATTTTGACCATTGTAGTTATGTTTTGCACATCAACATCATGTGCCCTTCTGATAATCACTGTTCATTGTTACACTTCATGTTTGTATGTTGCTATAACAATAATTTATATAAAGCAATAAAGATAAAGATATTTTATATATGCTTGGATATTTGATAAATATGGATATATATTGCATGAAAGTCAGTGACATGTCAAATAAAACAAGTAAATAAAACAAGAAATCTAGACAGTAAATTGATCATTTATTAAAGTAGGCCCGCACTCTTGTACGTTTGACCTAGAACTTGTTGATTGAATTCAGCGAACCAAAAGTCATCATGTTGTCCGCAAGAGTACTTGTTGTCAATTTTCCGTTCTTGATTGGATGTCCGTGTACTCTTGGATCTAGATTTGTGTGTTGGATAAATTGTAGAGTCTACTTCTGTGCAATAAAAGACGTAATTTATCACATTGTCTTTATAAGATCAACATATTTGGTTTCATAGTTTGTCATTTTGTAATGGTTTGAACAATAACAAATTATTGTTATAATACAAGAAGGACATTGGGGTATAAGTTGCTGACCTTAGTCTGCATTGAAACATACTTTGTGGTCGCTTTTCTCTGAAAACCTTGTACCTACAGCTAAAGCAAGCAACATTTAAAAATTATTTTTGTTTGTTTAAGAAGAGAACAAAACTATGCATTTTGTCATACCTTGTATAGTAGATTCTACGCGAAATAGGCTAAATATATATTCAAATGCGCGCAGTGCGTTGAATATTTATATCGCGTAGAATCTACTATACAGACTCTATCTGGCTTAGTGTTTGCTAGCGATTCATTGTAGACAGGGCGTGGCTATGTATAGACGTCAAATATATTGCAATTTCATTGGTCCAAAAAGTAGGTCGAACACTAATGCCGAATACGGTCCAGGTACTCTGTTGACAGCTGGCAATAGAAAGGGGATGATTAATAGCAATTACAAAGAAAGAAAGACAAAACAAATAATGGCGAACCTGTAACAGAACATGTCCAGTTGTGGTGAAGACAATATCCGGACACTGTTTACCATGTTATTTGATTTAAGACCGATTGGATACTTACATGACTCTCTTACATTTCACACTTTCTGAAACAAATCCCTGTTTTAACGTCCCTATTTATAAACAAAACCTGGGACAAAGGAATGAAAACGCTTCAACCATTAGTGTTTTCTTCTGTTGCCTCAACATTTTATGCCCTATACCATACCCACGTCCATTTTGTCGTTTGCACCATCAGGAAATTAGAACTATATGTCGCTGCTTTTCTACGAACACCTCGCAACTGCCGCTTAAAACAAGCTGCAGTTACGAGTTTTTCGTAGAAAAGCGATGATATATTTGTTGTCGTTTGTGAGATCGTTAACTAACCATGGACTAAACAACAGTTCACATACTCATGTCTTATGCATACGACTGGTTCATGTAATTAATTGGAATTTCTGTGTTGATTACAAAAGTAACAAGAATGGCAAAAGAAACAAATGATAGCGAAGCTGTACATAGCAGTGTTGAAAATACACAATCCGGACTTTGTTGACTGCTTTATTTGATTAGAAGTGTTGATTGGATCTCCCACACTTTAGCCCCGGGTCAGACAGAAACAACGTATGGAATACAAACAATGTCTCACATAATCAGGTTTTCTGCGTGCAGCTGGTCTGTGTGAGTAATGGGTATTTTGTGATTAACGAGCACAAACTGACCGGAAGAACTGATTTTCTTCAAAGATCGACAGTAAGCTATTAGTCTACCTAAATCTCACCCAAAATGTGACTTGTGTAGGAACTTTTTGTTAATGCTCGACCTCCATGCCTAAATGAAACTTCGATACGTATGGAAGATCACTAGGGCGGAGGTCACTTGATAGAGGTCCTTTTAGGGTCACAACAGGGTCAAAGGTCAACTAAGTGCAAAAATAAATGGTATAGCAAGAAAATCCGCCATAACTCACTTAGTTTTGGGTCGAGACTAACAACTTTGGTATCAAAATGAAGCTGGGATATTCATCTTTAATTTGCAGTATAGATATGCAAATCAGCTAATTTGCATAATTAAGATTTTGAAGATTTAATTAGAAATTTCGAAGACTTTTTGGTCATTTTTTATAGCATAAAGTTGGAACATAAGCTATAACTCACTAAGTTTGTGGTGTAGATTCACGAATTGGATGCCAAAATAAAGCCTAGACATCTGTCCTCAAGTATAGTTAAGCAAAGTAAGTAAATTACATATGTATGCTTTTTAATTACTTTTTAATTAATTGATGAAAATATCGCCAATTTGTGAATATTTGATTCACACAGTAATCAGACTTAAAGGTATCACAAGAAAATTCTTTAAAAATCAATCATTGGGCCAATTCAAACCAAACTTGGTATGAATGTTTTTTGAGTGACACTATTGAAGATGTGTTATCAAAAATTTTGATTTGACAAAAAAGTGGGCGTGGCAGGGCGGGGCTTATCTGCCTTAGAGAAATCACAAGAAAAGTCTTTAAAAATCAACCACTGTGCCAATTCCAACCAAACTTGGTATGAATCTTCTTTGAGTGACCCTATTGAAGATTTTGTATCAGAATTTTAATTTGACTAAAATGTGGGTGTGGCAGCGCGGGGCTTATCAGACTTAGAGAAATCACAAGAAAATTCTTTAAAAAATCAACTATTAGACCAATTTGAACTAAACGTGGTATGAATGTTCTTTGTGTGACCCTTTTGAACATTTTTATTCTTCACAAAATGTTGGCGTGGCATTGCGTGGCATTGCGTGGCGATGCTCATCGGACAAATCATAAGAAAATTAATTAAAAATCAACCGTTGGGCCAATTTTAACCAAACCTGACTTAAATGTTCTTTGAGTGACCCTTATAAACATTTGTAAACAAATTGTTTGATTCATTAACATGGCAGGATGGGGACATTTTCAACACGGGGAAATCATGATTTAAAAAAAGAACACTGTGCTAATTTATACACAGCTTTGATAAATCTATTTGAACATAATTGTGATTAAATTGATCTTGCAAGAATAGTTTTGCGTTAAGCCTAATCAAAACAGAAAGTCCCTAGTTATAAGCATTTGCATTTGACAAAATTGTCATTTTCGCTCATGCCATCTTGGTTAAGATTCATGGAGGGTATTGTATATGCTGCATAATGAACAACTTCCCGTCACAAACAGAATAAAGCATGTTTCTGTCTTTTTACAGAATCAGATTGAAATACAGTATACTAGAGAGTGTGTTTTCCATGGAAGCGTATCTTTTAAAAAGTTGGTTGAGGGGTAAGGCTGGAGAAAAAGCAATATTTCACTGCATTCTGAGTGTAGACTACCAATTACTACGTCAAAATTAAGTTTTTGCATCCGTCTTTATTCCATGGGAATATTTATACAAAGTACCTAACTTGCAATAGCTCAACCGCATTTGGGTTTTGAATAGTTAATATGAATTTTTGATAAAATTGTCTTCCGTTTGTGAATACCTGTATATGCACACAGTGCATTTTGAAAAGTTTCTTGTAGGACTCAATCACCATATTATCATATTACATATACACTATTCAAAACTCCTAACCGGCCACTTTGCTTTTCGAATTTTTGAAGTGTTTACAAATATCTGATTGGAAAGAAGTTTTCTTTTATGGAAAGGGTGACCATTTGAGGATCATTTCGCACAAATGTCGCGTTTTAAAAGATTAATGTGACTCTATGACATTAAGTGAAAGACAAGGACCCCCGTTTTTGAAAATCACAAAATCTGAGAAATTCGACAGAAATTCAGATTTATGACGAAATAAAATCTTGATATTGTCGATTTTTTTTCTATCAAAATAGCTTGTAAATCGACAAAAAAAAACAAAACATTATTTTCGCAGAAAGAAATTAATTCTATTCAATATTGCCCAGATATGTACCGATTCTCAACAAAATAACCCACCCACCAATGTTAAAATCGATGAAAATAAAAATTAGGGGTATATTGGTACTTGTGTCAATTTGAAAATATTTGAGACGGAATATTGGCAAGGTTTTCATCTTTTTAGTTCGAAAATAATTATTCTATACAGTGACTAACATTGATTATGATTATCGCGTCACTAAATGTGTCATTTGTGACGGAAAATAAGTGGCCGGTTAGAAGTTTTGACTCGTATATTATACATATATCATTGATATTATGCTGCCAAAAATTTAGAATTTCGTGATTTATAATCTTCCAATACTGTATGTCTTTACATTTGTCTGTATAACTTATTGCGAGCACTTAAGCCTACTTAAAATATCTTATCGTTTACATTTCAATAGCTTAAATTTGGTATGTAAGTAAACATCTTTTCGTACCAGAATTGGTGTCATTCATAAAATTAAGGTCAAATATCAGGGTCAGATTAATATCCCTAAAGAGGAATCAGTTATGCCAAGAGTAGACGCTGCTCCGTTATTACACAGTTGATTTAAGGTTTCCTTTAACAGTAGACAAAGTTGCAAACTGTGCTCATTTTCTTATCAAAGGAAATATGCCTAAATCCATTTTATCACAATTTCGTGACATTTAGCTGTCAAAGTGACGAATTAGGTGATCATGAATTTGGTCATCATGGATTTCCTTGGGATGTTTGGCATGCATTAACTGCTTGTCTCTCTTAAACACACTAGTCATTGAAAGTACTTATGTTGGCGAAAAAAATGTCGTTTTTCTTTTCTTGGTAGAATCTAAAGCCTACAGATTTTTGCATACAAGTGCTTTGGCACTAAATATTATTTTAGAATATCTGCTCTACCCCCATCTTATTGAACCTTTGATTGTCACAGGGGCTGGCCCCTTGTCATTTAAAGGGCTGGTCTCTTGTCATTTAAAGAAAATGCGCTAAGTATTTTGATAAGATTTGCATTAACCTTCTATTCCAGTCTGTTTTTGATCATATTTGTATGGACAGTCTTTAGTCAAAGTACCTCCTGGTGACGAACAAACATTCTCTTATCTCTGTAGCTAGAAGTGAACCATTAAAGTCGTTATATGCCCCTCAGAAGCTTCTCCAGATACCAACTATCACTCAATTATTGACATTCGAGTACTGAGAAGTTGATAATCTTCAGTACGTTAATGGCGGCGGTAAGGGAGTAAATCGGGTAAATACTAATTTCAAGATTCGTCTATACTTTTAAGTCGATACACATAACTTTAAATAGTCTGTGTCTAAATTTCCAATTGCACTCTCAAAAATGACAATAATTTTATCAATCATACCTGTTATTTATTTTGCATAAAGCTATGCTGGAACATTTAGATGGGTGCCTAACCTTCATTTTGATATCATAACTGTTAACCTAAACCCAGAACACAGTGAGTTATATCTGCTTCTCTAGCTATATCCCCTTAAACGACCTTTCAAAGATATGTTTTTTATGGAAAACGCACTCTCTAGCATATCGAAGTTCAAACTGATTTCCGAAAAAAGACTTCAAAATGCTTAATTTTTATGTTGGGCGGGAAGTTGTACATAAACCATGTGATTTACTAGTATTTCCAAGATGCTTGAAAGCTCTTTATGTATCTAATATTCACAAATTCGTGATGTGTTCATCATAATTCTAAAAATCTATTGAAAAATCATTTAAATCGTGGACATGCAGATATGCTTATTCGCAAATTTTAAGTTAAGTATGGATCTCTAGGCTTTATTGCAATACCAAAATTGTTTGTGCACACCGCAAAGTTCGTGAACATAAGCTTTTTTCTTGCTATAAAGGAAACAAAAACAATGGAAATTTCATGAAATTTCCCATTAACTCTTCAAAATTATACATTTGCAAATTAGTTGATTTGCATAACTACTGGGTTGCATAACTGTACCGAAAAATAAAGATAAATGCCTATGCTTTTATTTGATACCAAAATTGTTAATATATACCAAGAACTGAGCTATATCTGATGTTCCCAATGTACTCCATAAAATTGATGATAATTTCATCAGTTATTCTAATAAATTCTACAAAGTCATGATTATGCAAACCTTTTTTGCATAACAATTCTGAAAAATAAGGACGGATGTGTTAGCTTCACTTTATAACGCATCAACTGTAAGTCTAAACCCGGTATTAGTGAACTATAGCTGTTCATCCTGCTATACTCTACAGTCACTTTTACAAGACATGTTACCATGGAAACCACACCCTCTACGATACTATAATTCAATCGGACATATCTAAAAATGCATCATGTTTTTGATTGGATGTTTGCATAAACAATATGATTAAATCGACCCACAAAGCTTCAAGGCACCGTGTGTATCAAATACCGGTATTCATAAATTGACGATAAAAATCTTGCTTATGCAATTTAGCTAATTTGCACAATCGAACTTGAGGACAGATGTCTAGGCTTTATTTTGGTACCCAATTCGTGAATGTACACCACAAATTATAGCTTATGTTTCAACTACATTATAAAGAAAATGACAAAACAATCATCCAAATTTCTAATGACATGAGTGAAAATGGCATTTTTTTTCAAATACAAAGGCTTATAACAAGGAACTTTCTGTTCCGATCAGGCTAGAAGTAAAACATTTCTTGCATAATCAATTAAGTTACAACTTCGTTCAAATCGATCAAACAAAGTTTGGTATAAATTAGCACAATGGTTGTTTTTAAAGTATTTTTTCATGATTTCTCCAAGTTGATAATGACCACACCCTGCCACGTCCTTATTTGTTGTTGATTTCAAACAATTTGTAGCAAATGTTCAAAAGGATCACTCAAAGAACAATCACGTAAAGTTTGGTTCAAATTGACCCGATGGTTGATTTTTAAAGAATTTTCTTTTGATTTGTTCAAGTTCGATAAGCCCCGCCCTGCCACGTCCACGTTTTTTGACGAATCACAATTTTGTTTAAAAAATGTTCAAAAGGGTCACACAAAGAACATTCATGCCAAGTTTGGTTCAACTTGGCCCAGTGGTTGATTTTTAAAGAATTTTCTTGTGATTTCTCTAAGGCAGATAAGCCCCGCCCTGCCACACGCACTTTTTGGCAAATCAAAATTTTTGATAACACATCTTCAATAGGGTCACTCAAAGAACATTCATACCAAGTTTGGTTTGAATTGGCCCAATGATTGATTTTTAAAGAATTTTCTTGTGATACCTTTAAGTCTGATTACTGTGTGAATCAAATATTCACAAATTGGCGATATTTTCATCAATTAATTAAAAAAATAATAATTAAAAAGCATGTATATGTAATTTACTTATTTTGATTGACTATACTTGAGGAAAGATGTCTAGGCTTTATTTTGGCATCCAATTCGTGTATCTACACCACAAACTTAGTGAGTTATAGCTTATGTTCCAACTTTATGCTATAAAAAATGACCAAAAAGTCTTCGAAATTTCTAATTAAATCTTCAAAATCTTATATATGCAAATTAGCTAATTTGCATATCTATACTGCAAAATAAACATGGATGTCCCAGCTTCATTTTGATACCAAATTTGTTAGTCTAGACCCAGAACTATGTTAGTTATCGCGGATTTTCTTGCTATACCATTTATTTTTGCACTTAGTTGACCTTTGACCTTGTGGTAACCTTTAAAGGACCTCTATCATGTGACCTCCACCCTAGTGATCTTCCATACATATCGAAGTATCAATTAAGCATGGAGGTCGAGCATTAACAAAAAGTTCCTACGCATGTGTTTTCTAGGGCCTTATTTCTATAATTTAGGTAGACTATATTAAGATATTGTTTGTACATTGTTATTTTGTCCCTTGACAGCAAGAAGTGGCTATCAGCAGTTAAAATTTAACTGCTGATAGCCACTTCTGGCTATCAAGGGACGATTTACATACAACTCTTTTATAATACATATAGATTTTGGGCCATTCATCGTCAGAAAATGGACAAACGCACATCAGAATTGACGAAATGTCAATATTGGGGCTACCCTTGCAACGGGAGAAAATGAATTTCCGTCCAATCTCTTGGAATCGGGGTTTGGATGGGGCTCACAAATATGTGAAAATGGATAAAGGGTTGTATGACATTCTCCGATTTTTGGACTCACCTTTCTTTCATCCGCCGATTTGTCGGTTCCTCTAACTGCCAACCGGATATCCTCTAAACTTTTTTTCATACACAACAGAATGTTGGGATTTAGTAGATAAGCGACCGTGATACATGTTCAAAGACTTTGAACATGTAGATGTCCACCAATAATCAATTTCAAAATATTTTGACATGTCCCTGTGCCGAAAATGACGTTTACAAAAATGTCCGTACGATAAACATTGACTGGCGAACAGTTAGAAACATACTCGCCTAAAGAATCTGGGGCCCGTTTTACTAACGAACTTACGCAAGAATTTTTCGTAGATTTGAACGTAAGTTCAAATTATTTGCGTAAGTGCGTTTTACTAAAATGTTCGCAGCTAAGATTTGCGTAAGTTTTTGCGTAACTTTACGATCAAAAAAAGTTTGCGTAAGTTATTTCGTAACTAATGCCAGTGCATCAATTTACCTTTAAAACGCCCCGTAATGCATGTTAAATGATTCAGAAAACTGAAATTAAAGCCTAATTATTGTCATCTCTTTTATCCTCGATTAAATTTCTTTAATGAGCCCCTGTGCACCCCAAAAATTTATCGTGTGTTGTGGTGACGTAATGATATCGGCATATGCTGACCTCATTTATAACGTGTAAAACAACCGATGTAAACAGCATAGAAAAGAGTGGATTTTGTTGACAGGCAATGATAGAGATGAATGGGATTGGGTAGTCAACTTATTTCAAGGAAATGATAGGCCTGTATTATGAATCGAGGCCATTGTTATCTTTGGAATTTGCCACCTTACCAAACACAGCATTTGACGATTTCTCGTGTGAAAATAATATGGAAACTTCACTTGTACAAACACTATTCAAGGACACTTTGGACCGAGGAAACTTAGGAAAGTGATTGTGGAATTATTTTTATCCGACAACCAAATGAATTATCGATGGTAGGTGTTATGACTTTGTTTGAGTTTGATCCGTTTTCCTGTTCAAGTTTTGAACAAAATGTTAAATTTGTTCTATGTTTCTAATACGAGTCCACACTGACAACACACGCCCCGTGACACGGGCCCAGCCCAGACATAAATATTAAATCGCTCAATTCCACGCTCATTTTAAGTTAACAGTATTTCGTCAGTACTTGCAAATCGAAATTATGCTTTGAGATTTGAAATGAACATTCTTGAGGTTGAACAGATAGCGGCAGCCTCGGTGCTTTTGCAAATGTTCACGGCCGAGTGCTGCACTCAATGCTGTGCAGGCCTGTTTCAGTATTTTGCAAGCCTTTTCCATTATTTATCAACTTCTTAACGCTAGTTATGAATAAAAACACTATACTGCAAAGACAACTTTACAAGATTTGTTATTTTTGTCGGAAAACTAAACCGAGATGAGAGCAAACATGTCCGCCATTGTTGTTTTATTTTTAGAGTTACGACAATTTTTTTCTTACGTTCAAAATTTTCTTACGATCGTTTAGTAAAACGCACTTAAGAATTTGCGTAAGTTATTTTTGAACGTAAAGTTACGCAAAAACTTACGCAAATCTTAGTAAAACGGTATCCTGGAGCATAGTCCGTTAAAGCCTTTTGAAATAAATGAAAGGAAGTTAAAAAATTACACTGCTTAACATGGTTTCCGTAACATTTGAGCAATTTGGGAATGCTTGATTCCAAAAATTACCTATGGCATGTATACGTACTATATGTTCCGAACTGTCGATACGCAAATATGTTGTTGAGAATATATACTTAGTACATTTAAAAACGCAGAGTTTTCAAAGCCTTATATCAAGATGTTGTAAGATGTTATAAGAAATGGAAATATGTGTTATGAATCTCCCACAAGTTTTTAAACGTGAATAGAAAAGAATAAAGTTAGTAAACATGGAACATTTTAAGACGCCTTAGCCAAAGCGTTAAACACGTTGTCGCTACGTAAAACTGGTGCACGTGAAACTCGAGTTAAATTGCAACATGTTTATAAAGTTTGTCTATAGGGACACTATAAAAACAAGTTTTATCGAAAGAATCTCATTTCTATCAGTATGAATCGTCTTCTTGAAAATGTGAGGAACCAAGTTTTTGGAACGCATTTGCTAAGTTTTTCAAAATCGGACATTTCACTGCACGTAGGGTGCTGTAACTTATTAATATCACGACTAACGACACGAAGACTCCGCCACATACTGTGGTTACACACTACTGGACTGTTATGTACCCTATAGAACATGCTTGGAATGACCCGAAGAGACGCGTGTATTTACGCACCCCACCACCCAAAACGTTGCAAAAACTTCGTATTCCTGTTATTCAAGAGCTGAACAAAATGTCACAAGAGGTTTCATTGCGAAAAAAGTCCTTTCTATGCCACGACGATGTAAGACTTTAATTCAAGCTTTAGGTGGGCACACTTGTTATTAATTGATTTGACCTATCTCAATTAAAAATAATCAATTTTTATTCCGATGTGCATTTAAAGCATCTTCTACCTTTAGAGTTTATGGAATTAAATAAATCAACTAAAATAAACCCGCATTACATAGCCTTTGCTTGTCATTTCCATCCTTTAAGAGAACGAAGTATCTCTGCGGAATTAAATGTACTCAGTATATTTCACATGTTAACTACTTCAATCTGTATTGTCTAGCTGTTTAACTATCTGTCTTCAATTCATTTTTATTCTGCGTCATAATGCTTGACTTCTCTTATTTAAAAGGTTCACCAGACGACAAAATGAACAGGCGGAATGGTAATGAAGACGATATTGAAATTCAGTCAGACAATATACAATGTATACATAATTAATAACCCATTACTGCACAGTGACGCCTTTTGACTCCCTCAAAAGAAAAAAAATGCTTGGGAGAACATTGTGAAAAATGAAGAAATTGCTTGTGACAAGCAATTTCTTCATTTTCCACAATGTTTTCTAATCCAAAATACAAAGAATTCTCAATTTTCATCAACTTGAAATTGTCGTCTGCAACATCTTTCAAATTGGAACAGTCCAAAATTTTGTCGTCTGGGAATGGGTTAAGTCTCTAGAGTCGTCCCCGAACTGCATATATGTCACGTCAGTGAATTTCACACTCTCTTTCACAGAGGCGCTTTCATTCCGCCTCTGTCGTGGGCTGCAGAAGAATATGAAAAATAACTTTAGGAATAATAGATGCAAACAGAATAATATTTTCTTTCTCTAATGTATGATAAAGAAATGAAACTGTTACACATTAATTAAAGACGTTATGCTTCTGAAGACCACGATTCGTGGACTCTAGCAGAGACAGTCCCTTGCAGAGATGATTTGTCAGAGCAACGAACGATCACTCTGCGGGGAGAATGCGAATTTCATTGTTTGGACCTACTCTGTTATATAGGTCCCCATAAACGACTTCGAAGAGCATAATGTGGCCATTTTGAGATTCATAAAACATTGTCTTTTTCCGAGCGGCGTCGTTACGTATCCGGACCTATTCGGGCGCGATCATAAATATTCGGCGGTGGAATGTTCCACCGTCGAATGTTTTCGACCGCGCCCGAATAATTCCGACGTCGCGCGAATCTCATTAGGGGTGAACTACCTTAATAGCTACATGCAGAGATGCTATGGAGACCTATACCAAAAAAAGATGTACTTGTTGAGGAAAAAAGTCGGAAATAACAAAAAAAAAAAACTTTGTCGTAAACCACTTTATCAGCTTTAGAGCCTTTTTATGTACCATAGAGAACTTACGAAGCTCGTAATGTGACTTCTGGGTTAGCAAGACAATTAACAATTAAATTAGTCTCAAGTGTAGAGCTTTTATTGTGTGTCAGATATAACCCTTGTTCAAATAGAAACAATAGAATGTTGCAATGTGAGAGCTCCTTCAGTCAACAAATAGGTGGAAAATTGAATCCATGTAAACAAACGCGATGAAAATATTGATGTAAAACGAGAAACTATTGGTTATCATAACTTTATTCTTTAGTCACATGTTTTGTAGAACACTCTCTGTAGAAACGTGTTTCTTAGAACCAGGTCTTGTACGGAATAGGATTGACTAGACTGTGTCTGCCATTGTATCTTTTACCAGACGACATACTTTTTCATTTACTTCTGCTTTTCAACGAAAACCTCGTAACTGCAGCTCTCGTAACTGCAGCTTAAAACAAGCTGCAGTTACGAGGTTTTCGTGGAAAAGCGACGTTACTCTGTCATACAAAAATTGAAAAAAAAGGCGAACAATTGAGACTATGATTTTGAGAAAAGGACTATTCTTCAGGTGATATGGATACGAGAAAAAGTCGACTGGCTACATTTTATTTGTGGACACGACAAGTTCTTTAACCCTTTTCAAAACGGCAAAATTCTAGGGTTATCCACTTCAAAAACTGCCATGAATGACAAAATGGAAGTTATTTTAGATAAAACTTGTGTAAAATATGGCATAGAAAATATTGAGACAAAAAGGAGAAATTGTTGGTTATCAGCAGTTTCTTCTTTTTTTTTTCAATGTTTTCCCAAACCTTTTCTAATAGGGACGTCAAAACCAGGTTTTGTTTGGGAAATGTTAAGGTATACCATCCATTTGTAGATACCAAACACGTTCTGCAACTTCTGGCGTAATCCATGGCTATGGATATTGACGATGGTATCCGAGTTTTGAAATAAAACCATTATAAATATCCGAGCGTCATCCGTGATTACGGAACCAGACGAGGGACGCCCTCGTTAATTTCCGTTGCCACGGATGGCCTCCGTAGCTGCACGAATTGTTTGGTAGATTATGGTGGATGGGAAACCTTAAATCAAATAACAATAATATCGACGACAATAATCATAGTTTTACTTTTGTAATGTGTCAGTAATATGTTAGATATCAGACATATCGATTACGTGATTGGCAGACATCTAGAACTGATTAGTGTGTGATAAGTGACTAGGCTGTTACAGTTCATCTGATAAATTGTTCTTGTGACATAGATTCTGTCTGAATCGAGAGGAAAACGATATGATACTTTTTTATCAATAAAATGAAAATATGCTTACTAATCACAGCTTTCAATATGATTTATTAAGGTAGAATACCCGTAATGTGGCCATTTTGAGATTGATAAACCATCGAATTTTTTCGAGCGTCATCGTTACATATCCGAACTTCTTCGGGCGCGGTCGTTAACATTCGGCGGTGGAAGTTGTTTTCGACGTCATCCGAATAATTCCGACGTCGCGCGAATCTCATTAGGGGTAGACTACCTTGAATAGTCTTTTTTACCACTTTAATATGACGGATAGTGAGACACCAGATCTAAATAAATGCTTGATTGCAGTATGTCTAGTAATGATTAGTGGTCGATAAGCAACAATGCTGTTATAATTCTTATGATAATTTGGTCAGAAAAAAGATCTCGTAATTACAGCCTTTTTCAAAGCAGTAGATACGAGGTTCTGTGATGAAAGCAGCAATATGTTCCATCTCATTTTTGCTAGGTAAATGCAAGTCTAACCTTCATATGTATTGAACAATATGTATTCAAGAAGCCAAATGCAAATGTCAGTCAAATACAAGTGCAACTGAATGCTATTAGAAGTAAAACACGTTTTAATCATTATTAATGTTATTATCTAGTCTAGTTTGCATCGTATATAAACTATAGCTGACAGTCCTAGTCTTGTGATGGGGTGAGTCGAATGTCTGCTTAAGTCGAAGGAAAAATTTGGTCCCATTCTCAACAAAGAATACGAATAAGTCCAAACGAAATAATTTCGGAATAGATAGGGCCTATACGAATTTGAAAACTACGAAAATTGATTCCTTCCCCTTTCTCACTATATTTCGATTATGAACGTGTTTGATGTGTAATAAAATTTTCTTGTGTCATTTTAATCGAAACCAGAAAGAGAATCTAACTCGCAATAAACGATTGGGTAACGTTTTTTGGAAAAAAAGCATCATTTTTGTAACATTTTGTTGAGTAAAGGTGTACGTGGCATACATGTTTCGAACCTGAATCCCAAACCAATAGTGCGAATCAGATTTTGGTTGGTCGTCAATAACTTTTATCAGTCGATTTTAAAAAGTTCCTTTGCATTCAGCAAATTCAAGCTTCTCTACTTATAACAGTTTTCAACTCGCTCATACAAGTATAGATCTATTAACAAAATAATTGAAAAATATCGACAATGATGTGTCACGTGATTATCCGCCGTTGTAATATCCATTAATCACCCAGACCAGCTGTATGCAAAGGACACATTTACGTGGAACAGTGTTTGGTGATCCTGTCAAGCCCGGGGTTAACCCTTTCCCAAACGATGCAATAGGGAACGATTTTACCCATTTAACCGTGACGAAATTTCGGTCAAACAAATAATATTTAATTTGTGTTGTTATAAAATCTCGTAACTACGGCTTGATTCAAGCCGTAGCTACGACATTTTATAACAACATTGACGATTTATCAAAACATAACAGCTAACCAAGTCTATTTTTAGCACGAAATTATTTGCCATTTCATGGTGGTCAACAAAAACTGCTAAAGGAGACATAATAGCAGTTAATGTAAATGTTATTTAGCGTTAATTATAGCTTAGGAAATATTGTCCCAATTTTATTATTATTATTATTATTATTATTATTATTATTATTATTATTATTATTATTATTATTATTATTATTATTATTATTATTATTATTATTATTATTTATTTATTTATTTTTATTTTTATTTTTATTATTATTATTATTATTATTATTATTATTATTATTATTATTATTATTATTATTATTATTATTATTATTATTTATTTATTATTATTATTATTATTATTATTATTATTATTATTATTATTATTATTATTATTATTATTATTATTATTATTATTATTATTATTATTATTATTATTATTATTATTAGCTCACCTGAGCACAAAGTGCTCAAGGTGTGCTATTGTGGTCACTTTTTGTCCGTCGTCCGTCTGTCCGTGCGTCCGTCCACAATTTCGTGTTTACACTCTAGCATCTACAAATATCAGCCAATCTTGACCGAACTTGGTAAAAACATGTATGGCCATAAGATCTCGAATGAGTTCGATTATGGGTCAGATCGAACAAGAAAGTCAAGAGTTATCTGCCCTTGAATGCGAAAAATACCTAGTTTTGACATTGTTTACACTCTAGCATCTACAGTTATTTATCAATCAAGACAAATCTTTGACATAACGTTGCAGGCCATAAGATCTCAGATGAGTTCGATTTTCAATCTGATCTGACCAGAAAGACGAGAGTTATGTGCCCTTGAATTTGACAAAATTGCCATTTTCGGCTGTTTTCGACCTTGTTTACACTCTAGAATCTACAATTATTAAATAATCAAGACAAATCTTGGACACAATGTTGGGGACTATGAGATCTCGAATGAGTTTGATTATCAGTCAGATCTGATCAGAAAGTCGAGAGTTAGTTGCCCTTGAATTTGCCAAAATTGTCATTTTCGGCTGTTTTCGACTTTGTTTACACTCTAGAATCTACAATTATCGATCAATCAAGCTAAAACTTGGACACAATATTGGGGATTATAAGATTTGGGATGAGTTTGATTTTCAGTCTTATCTGATAAGAAAGTTAAGAGTTAATAGCCCTTGAATTTGACAAAATTGCCGTTTTTGACTGTTTTCGACCTTATTTGCACTTTTGAATCTACAATTTTTGACCAATCAAGACAAATTTTGGACACAAAGTTGGAGACCATAAGATCTCGGATGAGGTTGATTTTCGTTTTGATCTTACCAGAAAGACTAGAGATATATGCCCTTGAATTTGATAAAATTGCCGTTTTCGGCTGTTTTTGACATTGTTTATACTCTAGAATCAATTATTTATCAATTAAGACAAAACTTGAACACAATGTTTGAGACCACGAGATCTTGAATTAGTTTGATTTTCAGTGCGATCTGATCTAAATGTCGAGAGTTATGTGCCTTTGAATTTGACAAAATTGCTGTTTTCGGCAGTTTTCGACCTTGTTTACACTCTAGAATCTACAATTATTGACCAATCAAGACAAATCTTGGACACAATGTTGGGTATCATAAGATCTCTGATGAGTTTGATTTTCATTTTGATTTGACTAGAAAGTCGAGAGTTATGTGCCCTTGAATTTGATAAAATTGCCTTTTTCGGCTGTTTTTGGCCTTGTTTACACTCTAGAATCTACAATTATTAATCAATCAAGACAAAACTTGGACACAATGTTGGGGACTATGAGATCTCGAATGAGTTTGATTATCAGTCAGATTTGATCAGAAAGTCGAGAGTTATGTGCCCTTGAATTTGATAAAATTGCCATTTTTGGCTGTTTTTGGCCTTGTTTACACTCTAGAATCTACCAATTATTTATCAATCAAGACAAAACCTGGACACAATGTTGGGGAGTATAAGATCTGGGATGAGTTTGATTTTCACGTTATAGACCATAAGTACATATTCAGTCTTAGTCATAAATATTAATTGAATTGAACAAAAGTGTTGCTCATATCATTTCAGTTCAGGTGAGCGATATAGGACCATCATGGTCCTCTTGTTATTATTATTATTATTATTATTATTATTATTATTATTATTATTATTATTATTATTATTATTATTATTATTATTATTATTATTATTATTATTATTATTATTATTATTATTATAGGCCTACCAATTCGCCTACGGAGGTCGGAATGAGATGCTAT
Source organism: Fragum sueziense (assembly GCA_963680895.1). Lineage (NCBI taxonomy): Eukaryota > Metazoa > Mollusca > Bivalvia > Cardiida > Cardiidae > Fragum > Fragum sueziense. The sequence goes on along the minus strand of OY804593.1, from coordinate 664,280 downwards.
CACGTGGCATTTTTTCAGTTTTTAAATCGTTTTCTGAATAGGCCTAGATCTGTATTGTAAACGTTTAATTGATAAGTCAGTGGTAAAATCATTGAATTTGGGCTCTAACTGCTGCCTGTCAGATGCTACTTCAAAATTGATATCGGACTTTAAAAGATTACAAGAGACATTGTTCACGGTGTATAATCACGTGACTCAGAATTTCAGATAATCTTCAATATCGTTTTTAATACGTGACCAATTTATCACGTGACTGAAAATTTCAGATAAATTTCAATATCTTTTTTAATACTTGACCAATTTGAATTTGGTTTGAAGCAGAGAAGGTGGAAAAATTCCAGGAATAAGCTGGAGGTGTTGGACTTTTGAAAAATCAACTGATAAAAAAGTTATTGAAGATAAACCAAAATTTTGGTTTATCTTCAATAACATTTCTATCAGTTGATTTTTCGAAAATCACCCTCGTCCATCTAGTGCGTGACGTATGTCCACATTCTCTGCTTCAAACCGAATTCAAATCGGTCCAGTATTTACAAACTTATTGAAGATTCTCTGAAAATATTGCATCACGTGATTCTCCACCGTGTTGTTTGTATTCCACACGATGTTCCTGTTTGGCCTACTCCAGGTTAAAGTATAAGAGATGCAATCAAGCAGCCAATCAGTCGTCAAATCAAATAAACAAGCGACGTCCGGATTTCATTCCCCAACCTCTTAAACGTCTTTCTTGTGGCTCTGTAATAAGTTAGTCGTCTGTTTTTTAAGTTGATTCAAACAAAACGAAACGTTTAATTGCATAATCCAGTCATGATACATTTCACTGGTGGCGAACTCGGCCAAAGCGAGGGACGTTTTTCGCTACAACAAATAACAGATATTTTGCGTTTAAATGTGAGTTTAAAGATTTTTAACTCTATTTGCAATGAATTTGGTCTAAGAATAGACCGAGTTCAACGTCATGTATTGACAAACCGTCGGTGTTGCTATAAAATCTCGTAACTACGGCTTTATGTAAGCCGTAGTTACGAGATTTTATAACAACACTGACGGATTACAATGTTCGCGAAAAAACGCCCCTCGCTTTGGCCGCGTTCCCCATCAGTGCATTTTGCCAGTGTAAACAAGGGGAATTTTTTTTTAAGTTTTCAACTTGCATTGCTTCATTTCAAATTACAGAAGAGGCAATACGTGATTCGATATCGCATTGTTTACAATCTGTAGTAGGTAAATTTTGTAAACATGTGTATTATTTTCGTGGCCGGATCATAGTCAATACATGTTATTTACGTAACGTCCGAAGAAGAATATCCGTTTCACAAAGGAATTTCTAAATGGCGAATTTTGAAATTACTTCCATCGGAAAACAAAACTTTATATTTTTCGTAAATGGCGCAATGCTTTGGCCTGAAAATTTCAGAATTTTATTTAAGGAATGAATGCAATTTTATTTTTTTCATGCAGGTATGAAAAATATAATCTAATCACACTGTATGAATCCGCGAAGCGGTTCATACAAAAGTGTGATTAGATTTTATTTTTCATACCTGCATGAAAAAAATAAAATTGCATTCATTCCTTATAATTTAATAATACATTTTATTACCGTAAATAATAATATTTGCGACTAGAAAGAATGAGATATCGTTCAGACTATGTTCAAAGAATCGGATAGATGTACGAAATCTGCCCGCTGCCAAGGCATTCGGATCTTACGCACGTGCCTTTCCGTGACGAAAACTTTAAATGACGTCACAAAAAGCGCGCGTAATTGCTACGTCGTTTACAGCGAATTCAGTCGTCGTAACGTTATTTTCCATCCCCTCAAGTGCGTTTTAAGCAATAAGTTTTTGAATTTGAGTTTGTTTCAACTAGAAAATCTATTTAAGAGTAAGATTCAATGATAAAACTTGCAGTTTACTACTCAAAACGAACCCAATATGCCGATTTACACAAGGCACATCCATTTATCCATATAATTGACTCTGAAAGAAGTTCCGGCAATGTCAATTTTTTTTTTCATGGAGTTATGAAAAAAAATTTTTAGCCAATCAAAACGCTCGGATTTTAACGAAATCAACTAATATTAAATTATAAGAAAATATGCTCTTCCAGAAAACAATAAAATTACAATATATGAAAATAGAAATCTATGAAATGTCACTTTAAACGTAAGCTCACCATTTTATATTATGTCTACATAAAGTATGGCCCTCGGTTATTTTTATTTGCTTTTTCCAAAGGAAAACCATTTTGTTACTAAGTTAATTTCAATGGTTTCGATGCTTTGATAAAAAGATGCAAAGACACAAACCAAATTCGGTACTTCTTGAAACTCCCTGTCGACCGTATTCCAATCGCTTTTCTTCAAAAACCTCGTAACTAGAGCTTGTTCAGTGATGTAGTTACTATGTTTTGGCAGACAAGCAGCGATATGCCATGACGTATCACAATAAGACTAGAAATAATTTTGCCTAACATAAAAGAGGTCGCCATAGAGAATTGGTTAATCAAGAAATTTGTCTCAATGCGAAAGTCCACAATTTGTTTACTGGTAAATTAAACGAAGGTCGTTGATCTGTGCAAAACTGCCGTTATAGCTTATTTTCAAGAGACGAAAAATATAAAATGTCCTATGCAGATAATAAGAAAACAAGTGCGAAAACAACCGTCTCATAATTAAGAACTGGTTTTCAAGTTTCTGATAAAATAATCAAGGAAAGAACATTGAGGCACATACCAGTATTTGTTTTCCTTTTGCTTCAATAGTTTCTGTGTCATTTCCTACAAACTACTGTCTTTGTTAACACCCATTTTGTCGTCTACAGCTACTTACGAATTAGATCACTCTTAAATTTTGATACTTGGGAAATTGGGTTTTTTACATGTTAACTGAGCTTTGCTGCCCCGAAAGTCATATTGGACATGGATTTCATATCATGGAAGGGTATAACAAAAATGGACCATTACCACACAATGACTCTTTTTTACTCCCTACAAAATAATTGCAATGGGAAACAGCGTGGAAAATGAAGAAATTGTTTGTGACAAGCGATTTCCTCATTTCCCACGATGTATTCCATCCAAAAGACGTAAAAATTACAAAGTCCTTTCATTTGAAATTGTCGTCTGCAGGATATTTCTATTTGGACCGCCCTAAAATTTTGTCGTTTGGTGATTGGTTAAGTCAACGTGATTATTCAGTTCTTTTGACCAGTGTACAGTTTCGATTAGGACATATTGGTTTTGTTCCGGTGATTAATCTAAGAGAACGGTAACGTACGTTACTAATTCAATTGTCAGGGAATATATTTCACACACTGACTTGATTTATATATTAGTTCACCGCAACGTATTTCCCCTGTCATTCCAGAAGACATTTTGTACTTGCTTTGTATGATCAAGATTAAACTCATTTTACGGCAGGACATCGTGTGACATAGGCCTAAGAATTGCAGACAATCCTCAAAATATAATTGAGCCAGGGTCTGGTAAAGGGTACCTTATAGCATCTGAAGACTACCATGTTTCCAGATCGGCATGTGTCTTAGAGCAGTCTGATCAGGATCAATGTTGTTGTCTTACACTTACTACAAATCACGGACAAGCTATTTGAGGACATCATGGATCCTGATCAGACTGTGCGTATGCACAGGCTGGTCTGGATCCAGGATGTTCTCAAATGCCATAAAGGACGTTTTTCCAGATCCTGGCTCATATGTTAAAACGACTGTAAACATGACCAATTTGAACTTGATTTGAAACAGAGAAAGTGTAACAATGTCATAGGTTTGCTGCATGTGATGGATCTTTTAAAAGCATCTGACAAAAAAAAAATATCGAAGAGAAAACAAACTTTTTATGACATTTCAGAATTTTTTGTTATAAATTTTACTTTTATTTCTATCTGAAAGAGCATATTTTCTTATGAAAATTCTGAAAATTTCAAGCCAATATATTGAACCCTTTAGGGGAAATATATATTTTTGTGCGAAATTTAAACAAACTGTTGTGGACAACAGTTCAGATTTATATTGAATTTATTCGTTCTGTCTCAACTTTAAATGAGTGTTTCTCGCTTATCAGCAGCAACTTCTAAAAACCGATAGCATTTATACTCATTAGAATAACTAATCTTGGTATCAAGACATACTTTAAAATATTGAAATTAGAATGAAATGTCACTTTAAGGACTTTTGTTTTAAAGATATGTCACATACAGAAATTCCCCGGTGTTTCTTCGTCTTCTCTGTTTCAAACCAGTATCAAATACCGCTGCTTTTCAATGAATATCTCGTAACTGCAGCTTAAAACAAACTGCAGTTACGAGGTTCTCGTTAAAAAGCGACGATATGAACATGTGGCATAAACCCGCATTAATTTCCCCACCGTGTCTTTTCTGGTCGACATACCTATACAATGTTCCGTATTGAAATGTGTACAGTAAAAATCAATTCATAGACTTTAAAAAAACATTTAAAAAAAACACATTCTAGACAGATCATTGGTAACATGTTCGTCCCTTTTTTACATTGAAAACGGTTCTTCTACTCGTTGTCAATGACTAACAATGACTTACAATATTCGTGTTTATCAAGTGAGTAAATATACTTTTGTGACAGAAATCTAGTGACCGGATAGAAGCTTTGACAAATCATAATTAGTATTGTTCCAGTGATTTATCTAAGAGAATGGTAACGTACGGTACTAATTCAGTTGTCGGGGAATATAGTTCTCACACTGACTTGATTTATACATTTTAGAAATTATTACACGGCAGATGAGGGCCGGAGAGTGATATCGGCCCGCAACCGTGATATCTGCCCCGAGGTCTTTAGACCGAGGGAAGATATCGAGGTTAGGGCCGATATCACTCTCCGGCCCGAATCTACCATGTAATAGCGAGCGCAAGTGCCCTTTCGCGGCTCAGCGAGTGTGAATGGCAATGCGTGAAAAAGTTCTAAATATCAAATATGTTGGGCTGATTTTTTTGGTCAACTTCCGCTTGGAGGTTGCGGAGTGAATAACTTTGGACACCAGGTTCCGTGTTACGGTTGTAAAGAATGATATCGAAAATACCTACCAAAAAATAACCGTCTTAAAGCTGGAGAGTTAAAATAATTTAACAAATAAATGTTGTGGCCGGTTTGTGTCTCTAGGATGTTCAAAATAATTTTGGAAATCGCAGCGTTTCAGATTGCCGGAAGTGACTGGTTTCCTGCTTAAAGGCAGAAAATACAGTAAGCCGGTAACTAATCCAAGGAAATTGGGTCAGTATATTTACTGGTAAACACTTGTTTTACCAAGATAAACCGGCTTACGCTAACTTCTGTTAATATACATCGTTGTATGCATGTAAGTCATTTCCATACACACCTAACGTATTCATTCAGTAAGGTTTCGGTAGATGTGTTTGTTTTGAATAAAAGTTGATAACGGTTACGTTTTGAATCGACGCCGGTATGTTTCGGTGGATTGACCTCTGTTTCAGTAATTCGCTAAGACTAGTCATTTACGAGAATCTGTGTAAACAAAGCAGACGCTGCGTTTATTTCTGTTGACATTTGTCAAACGAAGCTATCTAAACAATATTTCTCTTGTTTATCAGACAAGAACAGAATATTTAAGGTATGAGTTCTAGCCTGTATATGTGCACTGATATTTTGAAGCTGTGTCATTCTACCTTTGAAGTGAGGGATGTCCCCGGGGACGGTGATTGTTTTTTGTTTTTTTCATTGTCTTACTTTAGCATTTCATGGATTTTTCTGCCACACAAGAGCTAAAAAAAGGATATTTGTTCATTCATTTCTATGAACTGGAATCCTTTTAAGAATGCCGTTCATGTGTCTGTCACAATCACCATTTCACCAAAAAGGGCTATCAAATGGATGATTAATAAACGAAACTGGGCAACTGCCTCTGAAATCAGAGCTGCCTCACAAATATTTGAAACGAATATAAATGTATATTCGCAGGATCAGTCTAACTCTGGACAACTTTATGTATGAAACCGTAGTCGAGGGGTAGAGCGTCAGCCTAGCGACTAAGAGGTTCCGAGTTCGATTCCCGGTAGCGGGGGTTGTTCAAGGCTTCTCATTGGCCCACACATTCGGCGCGAATACTGGTGGATTTCCAGGAAGCTCAATCGAGAGGGATTAAAATAAGTTGAAGAAACTTGCTTCCCAATCGATGTAAAATAAATGCGTTCAAAGGAACGCCTGAAGAAAAAAAGAAGAAAATCTTTCATGTTTAATCAAGGTCCTACAGCATACCCAGATGTACATGTATAGTAGTCCGCTTCGGTACCACGTCTTTTACGGTACCGCGGTATTCAAAACAGTGTTCATTTGCGGACGAGGTACCAACTGCGTGCATTAGCAAAACTAAAAGCAAAATCATGTACTCCAATCTTCGGTGATTACATTTTGACTGCATTTGATTTACTTTAGAAAGGGAAATCATGGAATGTTTTCATGTCCCCATTCATTATTGATTTTTCCGGACGCCATTAAATACCGTGGTACCCAAGAGGACCATCCTAAATATCGTGGCTCGACAGGGATTCGAACCCAGGGCCTCAGGAATACCGTTCCTACACTCTAACCACTGAGCTACCAAACCGCATGTCGACATTGCCATACGATATAATTATCACCGAATACCTGTACCTGGCTACACATTCTTCTATCAAATAACCATTTCAGGCTATTATATTTCAAATTAATTCCCCCTACAACATTTACAATACATTCAGCCTTTTTTACTGCGAGTCTTGTCTTGTTCTACCTCTGCTCTATTATGTATGGCGCGCGAAAAGGGTCTAAAGTCAATATAGCGCTAGATCTATAATTAGAATAGGGATAGACCGCTAAAATTAGCGGTCAACCCTTAAATTTTTATCGGTCTACCGATAAAATATCGGTCTACCCATGAAATAAGGGTAGATCGCTATTTCAATTTACGGTCTAGCGATAAAATTACCGGTAAACTGCTATTTTTATAGGTAGACCCCTATTTTTTTCGATAGCCAATCACAGAGCTTGTACTTTACAGCTATCGCTTATTTCCGATGTGTTGAGGATGTAACGAGCCATTTGATAGGCTAATGAGATTTCGAGCAGAAGGGTCAAAAATAATTATCGGTCTACCAGTAAATTATCGCTAGACCGTTAATTGAAATAGCGGTCTACCCTTAATTTATGGGTAGACCGATATTTTTATCGGTAGACCGATAAAATATAAGGGTAGACCGCTATTTTTAGCGGTATACCCCTATCATAATTAAAGGTCTAGCGCTATATTGACTTTAGACCCTATTCGCGCGCCATAATTATGTAAAAATGGTTTTATGGTGGGGGACATGTCAGTCTCTAACCAATTAAACCCTTTTGTCTGTCCTTTTTTAGCTCCAATTGCCGTAAGGCCAGCGGGCTATTGTCATGGCGGTGTGTCTGTTGTGTGTCCGTGCATGCGTCTGTCTGTCCGTCCGTAAACTTTTTCTTTAAAAATCTTCTCAGAAACTACTGTATGGATTTTAATCAAACTTCACAGGAATGATCTTTGGGTGACCCTCTCTCAGATTCCTTCAAAGAATTTAGATTGAATTAGAATAACCTGAGTTATCTGCCCTTGAATGTCAAAAATAGCTGGTTTTGACTATTTTTACTGTAAAATCTACAAATATTAGACAATCAGGACAAAACTTTGACAGAATAATGGTGACTATAAGATCTTGCATGAGTATAATTTTCAGCTTGGTCTGAATTTTGCATCATGAGTTATGTGCCTTTTAAATTGACAAAATTGCCATTTGCGACTCTATTTTGATTTTGTTTTCACTCTAGCAACTACAAATATTGACCAATACAGACAAAACTTTGATAAAATGATGGTAACTTTAAGATCTTGCATTGGTATAATTTTCAGCTTGATCTTAATTTTACATCATGAGTTACGTGCCCTTGAAATTGACAAAATTGCCATTTTCAGCTCTATTTTGACATTGTTTTCAATCTAGCAACTACAAATATTGACCTAACAAAACAAAACTAGGACAGAATGTTGGTGACTATAAGATCTTGCCTTGGTATACTATTCAGCTTGATCTGAATTTCTTATCATGAGTTATGTGCCCTTGATATTGACAAAATTGCCATTTTTGGCTTTATTTTCTCTTACAAACATTAGTATTAACTAATCAATACAGAACTTTCACAGAATCATACTGACAATACGATCTTACTTTGCTTGTAATTTTCAGCTTGGTCATGAATGCATTTGCTTGTTTGCACAGCCTGAACCTTTGAAATTCCATTCAACAAGACAAATAGTCAGTCCTGCGGAGCACTTCCAGACCGCCAGGGCTGTCTAGTTTCATCTTCAAACAAATAAATTCCCCCTATAACATTTACATTCAGCCTTTTTACTGTGAGTCTTGTCTTGTTCTACCTCTGCTGCTCTATTATGTAAGAATGGTTTTATGGTGGGAGAGATGTCAGTCTCTAACCAATTAACTGTTCTCTCAAACACTTTTGTCTGCCCTTCTTTATTCTTAAAACAATTAAATTTCCCCTACAACATTTACATTCAGCCTTTTTTACTGTGAGTCTTGTCTTTTCATACCTCTGCTGCTCTATTGTGTAAGAATGGTTTTATGTTGGGGGACATGTCAGTCTCTAACCAATTAACTGTTCTCTCAAACACTTTTGTCTGTACTTTTTTTTTATCTTAAAACAAATAGTTTCACCCTACAACACTAACATTCAGACGTTTTACTGTGGGTCTTGTCTTGTTCTACCTCTGCTGCTCTGTTATGTAAGAATGGTTTTATGATGGGGGACATGTCAGTCTCTAACCAATTAACTGTTCTCTCAAACACTTTTGTCTGTCCTTCTTTTATCCTAAAATTAAACAAATAAATTCCCCCTACAACATTTATATTCAGCCTTTTTTACCGTGAGTCTTGTCTTGTTCTGCCTCTGCTCTATTATGTAAGAATGGTTTTATGGTGGGGGACATGTTAGTCTCTATCCAATTAACTGTTCTGTCAAACATTTTTGTCTGTCCTACTTTATTATAGGAATGGTTTTAATGGTAAGTGACATGTTTATCACTTCCTTATTTACATTTGTATCACATTTTATATGTCATTTGTCTTACAGTTTATTAGCTTTAACTTGAGACATTGACTTTTCTCTATGCTTAAATTAACATATTTACTGGTCACAAACTTTGGCTATATATTTGGCTTTTTTACTTTTTTTTCGAAATTCAAAATTTGACTCTTCTGAAGGGGCCTCCTCGGGGCAGAGTTGGGCAATATTGCTTGTTATAAAGTTTATCTTAACATAGTCATTCAATGTTGGCAGACACCTTCTATGAAGTGACCCATACAATTACACAAAAAATCGTTCTATGGAATGTTATTATCTTATGTATAATACAGTCATTCCAAAGAATTAATGCATATACAATGTAGTTTTGTCGGTCCAAAGTGTGAACCACTGAACTGGTATGCTTAGTGGGTCTGCGCTCGCTTTAAGGCTTTGCCTTAATTACATATTAATCTGTATATTGCATTCTTTTTGTAACAAAAAACTTCATTCGATGAATAAATGTTACCTTTAAATAAAATTTCCGCAAATGTTTCAGTTGAAATAAACTCAATATCATTCATTTATTACAAAAATCGCACTTGAAGTGAAGACAGAAAACGTTATGACGGCAGCCATTTTTGTAAACAACTTTGCGTTTTTCTGACGTCATTGACGTTTTTTCGTCACGGAAAGGCACGTGCAAAAGATCTGTACCTATAGTTTTCGGAATAAATTCCTTAGCAGCGGAGAGATATCGCATATCTGCCCGCTGCTAAGGATTCACGTGGATATACATGTAGCTTTTTCGGCCCGCCCGATATTTGGTCGATTCTAGTCGAAAATGTTACTATTTATAGTAACAGAATGTAATATTGCATTCTGTTACTATAAATAGTAACATTTTCGCCTAGAATCGGTCAGATATCGGGCGGGCCGAAAAAGCTATATCCACGTGAATCCTTAGCAGCGGGCAGATACGCGATATCTGCCCGCTGCTAAGGAATTTATTCTAAAAACTATAGCTACAGATCTTTTGCACGTGCCTTTTCGTGACGCAAAACGTCTATGACGTCAGAAAAACGCAAAGTTGTTTACAAAAATGCCGCTGCCGTCGTAACGTTATCTTTGTTCACTTCGAGTGCGATTAATGTAAAAAGATGCATAAAGTTGACTTTATTTCAACTGGAACGTTTGTGGAAATTTTATTTAAAGGTAACATTTATTCATCGAATGAAGGTTTTTTGCAAAAAGGATGCAATATACAGATTATTACACGTCTGATTCGTGCCGGAGAGTGATATCGGCCCTGACCTTGATATCTGCCCTCGGTCTAAAGACCTCGGGACAGATATCGCGATTGCGGGCCGATATCACTCTCCGGCCCTCATCAGCCGTGTAATAATCTCTAAATATTATGTCATATGAACTGATTTACCCGGTGGCTTTCTATTACCAAGAGTGCTTTAGCTTTCTTTAAAGTGTCATCTTTAAAATATTCCTTAATTTAGTCCATCCCTAATTGGATACACGCGACATTGGATTTTTTTCGGACGACGTCATAAACATTTGGCGGTGGAATGTTATGCCGCCAACTTTCTAGGACGTCGCCCGAAATATTCCGACGTCGCGTAAAATTTCACAAGGGGTGGACTATCTTAAATTGGAACATGTTCATTTTTCAAATGCTCTGTACTTACTTTTAAAAAATTGTCAGTGAGTATATTTCAATCCCAATCTTGATCATGACAATTTTACAAAAAATAAAATTGATTGTCATTTATTATTGCAGAAATTACAGTTTTTATTTCGATCGTCTCAGCGGTTCATTGGAGATGGGGGCGTGGCTGTGTATTGACGTCATATTAACTACCCGGAAGTCTCGCTTATGCGATGAAATTTGAAAATAGGCTATACTTCAATTTCATTGGCCCAAAAAGTAGGTCGAACACTAATTTGAGAATGGTAAATAATGATTTACCCATCATTGTCGTTTCAGGAACGTTTATAGCCGGGTTAACAGTGCTCTGTGGCAGCGTTATACGGTTTAAATACGTGAGTAAACAGAAGGTTATATGGTCCAACACCTGGGTCGCCCTGCTACAGTTCATCACAGCTTTCCTGTTTTTGTTAGGATGGATCTGGAGTATTGTTTGGGGCGTTGCTTTCATCACAATATCAAGTAAGTATCGCTCTCGATAAATGACCGGCAGACTATCCCTAGCTATTAGCTAGAGATGCTGGTAATCAGCATTTTCTTCTTTTGTCTCAATCTTTTTCCAAGCCTTTTTCTGTTAGGGACGTCAAAACAAGGTCTTGTTTGGGAAAGGGTTATAAAACATTAGAAAGATACATAAAAACAGTGACTTACTCTTAGTACAATTTAAAAGAAATACCATTCCAGTACTTGTCTATTTTCACTCCAGTGTAAGTTGTATAGCTACATAACTCGCATAGTGGGCATAGAAAGATTAGTGTAGATGAATTATTAGTGTAAGCTTAGAAAATATCAGGCCAAAAGTCAAAATGATAGTTATCTGTGTCTTTCTTTTGTCTCTAAGACTCTTTTCTGTTAGGTCCGTAAAAAGTCACTTAAGGTAGGGTTTTACTTTTACCAAGACGTGACACGATGCAAATGACACGCCTTACATTTGATTGGACACGAACGTGCAAGTTATTCTGCGAGAGAATAAAAATCCTGGAAAAAGATATTGTTTTTTACAGCCAGCGATCAAATTGGCAATATTAATGTAATCTATGTAATGTAATATTTTCCTGGGAATCATTTCCTTCCTAATTATATATGTGTCGCCGATATAGAAAGTCACGGTTTTCGACATTAATTTTGACCTTTTTGTACTAGCGTTACCTCAGTCTCCTTACAAGACTTATGCTCGGTGTATAATCACGTGTTACAACAATTTCAGAAAATCTTCATGAATTGTGTTAATAATTGTCCCAATCATTTTGTTATTTCGGGACCGATTTGAATTCGGTTTGAAACAGAGAAGACGAACAGACGTCACGCATAAGATGGACGTGGTTGGTTTTCGAAAATAAACTGATAAAAAAGTTATTGAAGATCAACCAAAATTTGGTTGATCTTCAATAACTTTATTATCAGTTGATTTCTTTTAAAAAGTCAACCACGTCCAGTTCGTTCCATGCATTTTCCTACATTCTCTGCTTCAAACAAAATTCAAATTGGTCAAGTATAAAAAAAATGTTGATGATTTATTTTTGAAATTCTTAGTCACATGGTTAACCACCGTGTTATCGCTATTACAACTAGACCAACTCAACCTCTGTAGTTTTTATATATGACAAATCACTAGTCTGACGTCATCAACGCGTCACAAGTGTCTCTTAGAATCACCCAATAAAGGATCGACACCAATAGCGATCATGCACCACTATAATAATCTAAGGATGAAATGTTTTCATATCCGTTTTAGATGTGCTTACATTTATAAAAACAAATTTCGCTTAAGTTGTCAACGATGCTATAAAACTCTTCAGTTGTTCTGCATAAAGTAGAACGATTAAGGGGGAATGCTCCAGTTTTTCGGAACACTCGGTCTTTACTGTAGTAAATTAAATGTTTCGTACCAATATGTTTCGCTACCATATTTTCAATAATATACCACATCATTACAATTTACCATTTTCGACGTTAAAAGTGTATTTATTATGCGAAACTGATTTCCTCAAGATGGAAATCGATTATTAGAGCAAGAAAGTTGTAACTGTGTATGCAGTTACCACTGTTTCGCGTCATTTTATTCATGTGTAGCTGATAAGAATTGCTGTAATTCAGAAATAAGTGAGCTGACCTTTGCATTTTCTTTTTGAATTATTACCAGGACATGTTACTTAATACAATGAGGGAGTTTTATGAAATTCTTTTATGTAGAACTTGAAATATTTCCAAAAATATGCAAAATTTGACATAAAACACTCCAGCTTCGTTGATCTAACCGAACAAGTGAGAATGCTGTTTTATACATTTGTGCGTTTATAGAAGCACACATTTTCGGTTTTCTGTTCTTATTCAATGAAAGACGTTACTTTAAATCCGTTTTCGGGAATAAACGATGAATATACAGCATTCTATTAGCATTTTAGTTACCTTGGACAGGTGCAAGAAATTGTGCACTTTTTCGCTGTAGGGGTATGTGATACAAATGCCTATAAAATTCAAACAAGATCGCTGACCATCCATTTTTATTTCATTTTTCAATTGGTAATAACATGTAATTTCAACATACAAGATATGAATAAATTCTATTATTGGGAAAAGAATAAGGGAAACTGGAGCATTCCCCCTTAAATAACGAAATCGCGATAAAGTTGCAAGAATATGCAAACAGAGCATTGTGATAACAAAAGCAAACCGGCAATTAAAACCGGTGTATTTGCATTACTGAAGGTATTTCGTCCTTCGCTAGATAATCACGTCGTGCAACTTCGGGCGTCATCTGCGGCAACGGGAATTGACGAGGGTATCCCTATCTAATTCCTGTGGCAACGGATGACGCCCGAAAATGTATGAATTAGTTGGTATCAATGACGTATGGAACACCTGTACGCAACATCTCGAGGCCAGGGCTAATCAATTCTAGATTGTAATAATCTATGTGATATCTTCTTGGGAATAACTGCGTTAGAAATTACTATATCTATCGCCAATGTTTGAAGTCACGATTTGAATAGATCTACCTGCCATCCATGCGCTAAAAGTTGTTTTTTTTTTCTGGTGTCGAGGTAATATCTTTAAGGGATACTGCAGAATGAAAGGCATGGATGAAAAGAAAGCTGGTTTAATAAAGCAAACCATAATTTTCCACTGTCTGCTATTTGAATTCATCTTAAATTATTGAAATCATAGTAAAAGTCTAGAAATCTAAAACTATCATTAACAACAAAAATTAGCATGTCGTCGCCATTCTTTCTTTCCCTTTTTCACTATATTTTTTTTACTTTGGTACTTATAAAAATGTACTTTATATGTTCATTTTATGTCAAGATTTAGCACAAAAATAAAATACAATATTTTGCAGGTTGATACTTTCATCACTTATCAGATGGTGTCTTTTAGCGTGATGGTTCACATTTACACGGTTTTAGGTGTATAATCACGTGTTTCAGGTTTTTCTGATAATCTTCAATATCTTTTTTGATACTTGACCAATTTGAATTCGGTTTGAAGCAGAGAAGGTGGGAAAATAACAGGAATAAGCTGGACGTGTTGGATTTTTGAAAAATCAATTGATAAAAAGTTATTGAAGATAAACCACGATAAAGAGATTTTTCAAAAATCGACCACGTACATCTACACAGTGTATAGTCCACTGTCCGCACTAACTTCCGCTTGCGAGTAAGGAAATGAGTCGAGGTTTAGATTGCAGCCAAAGAAACAGGTAAAATAGTTAATAATAAAAAGTGAAGGAAATTTTACATGTATGGGCTATATGTACATAAAGCTACATATTCAGACAAAATGCGATTGCTCGCTTAAAATTTTCGAAAATTTCATATTCATCGAATTCAAACATCGATTTCAAAGCTTTAAAACTTATATACGAGCACATACTTTTGATAGTTCGGAGATATATCATCTTAGCACCAGAAAACTAAAGAATAACAGACATGGACGTATTGGTTTAAGAAATATTGACTATCAAATGCCTCTGGTGTTGTCGCCTCACTGTACGGTTGCTTGCTCAATCTGTGAAAGCTTTAGTCCGATTGCTTGCGATGTCACTGTACGGTAACATGAGAGCTCAATAGCCTTTTCTTGTCAAAAAAATATTATGAAAATAGTAATGAAGCAATTACTTTTCAAAGGAATAATTAAATGTTGATATGAGAACCTTCGCACAAAAGAACTGTTTCAAAAAGTTGATTCTAACTTCGTTAATGGTCAAAATTTCAAATATACATTGAAACAAAACACTGTATCTATGATTTAATTATCTAGTTACATATTCTAAATAGAACAGGTACACAACGTTTAGACCGTGATTTCAGCTGATTAACTGTGATTTTATTTTAACTGTTTTATTGATCATTTCATAATAAAGCACAATCCAAAAATATAACCACCGGTATGACTCTCATTTCAATATTTTCTTATTGTAACGACACTCATCATGTTTAATAAAAAACTGAATACACTGCACGCTTTGTTGGGACGTTTCTAGGATTATCCTAATCTAAAGCAGCTGCAGACAATAGTTGTAAGTTATTTAAGAAACGGGTTCTTCTGGAAATATTTAGACAAAAGGAGAGAAAACTGGTTATCAACATTGTCTTCCTTTATCTCAAATCCCCCCCCAATTCTTTCAACTAGGGAAATTAAAACTATATATTCTTGTATGTCTTGTTCAAGAAAGGGCTAATTACACGTTGATGTCGTTTAGTTTTTGGATTTTTTTGAAAACATTGTGGCAATATAAAAATGGCGAAAGCAAGCAGGCTTTTTTGCTTTTGTCTCAGAATTTTCTGTTCCAGAAGTGAAAGTACTAATGATATCATGTCCAGTCCCGTTCGGATACTAAACTTACATCCGCTTTCAATGTCGTAAATTTCCGAAACAATAATCATGCCCGACTAAGTATCGTTTTGTCAGCATTTTATCCTACATTAAACACAAAGTCTATCTATATCAACATCCACACTGTAGTCAGCAGTAGCTTTCGTATTTGAACAGTCTAAATTTTTCCTGTTTCGGGAAAGCTTAATCCATTAGGCATATATTACAACGACGCTATTTGACGCCCCACAAGACAAAATTATTGTGAAAATCATTGTGAAAAATAAAGAAATTGCTTGTAACAAGCAATTTCTTCATTGTCCGCAACGTTTTCTACCCATAACGATCTAAGATGTCAAATTTCACTCACTTGAAATTGTTGTCTGGAGCACCTTTTTACAGGTCTAAAATATTGTTTGGGAAAGGATTAGTGGTAGTCTTCCTGCCTCTGGCAATTGGTAGCTCGTTTGACTTCAAGTAGGGGTCCCAGGTTCGACCACTGGTCGTGACTGATATCCTCTCTGACATCTGTCTTACATCAATTGTTGGATAATAGTAAACCTAGGTGAGAGAGCAGTTGGAGGCCGGAAAAGATAATAGTGGTAGTACCACTGAGATACCGAGGCTCTTAAAAGGGTGTTAAACCCCATTCAATCAATCAAAAAGCCAATCTGTTCAAAAGATCACCTATGAATAAAGACAACCTCTGATCAAAGACCGCAGAATTATTATCCCACTGCAGTCTTTTTCCATAGCTTTTACCGTACGGAGTTGGTGTCACTCCTCAACGAAACGGGCCTATAAAATATATAGTAAAATGGGTCGATTCGGCAGCTTCTAGCTTCTCACAGAAGTCTTTGTGGCACATTTACTTAGTCTGCCTTATAGACCATTCATTTTTCTTTAATTTACTACCAAGAAAGTGGTATCAATAGCACCATCAGCTAAAATCACGCACCCGTGAACACATCCACCCTTGCAATTTGCTATCTCTTTCGGGATCTCCGCGACCAATACCCTGGTAGTTGAAAACGGCGTACAACCCCAATAAACTCAAATCTGCATGTGTGCATGTGACCCCCCCCCCATGAAAGGTCACGACCGCACAAGAAACTAGGTCCCGACAAATTCATTAAAACACATCCTAGCAGTACACTGATGGTCTGCCAGTATGCAGAACCACATTTCATGCATCTGCCTGTTCTATAGACACAGAACCAATGTAACAAAAGGAACGAATCCATTTTTGACGGAACTATGTGTGTATATACTACGACCCGGAAGCATTTCCCGTTGTGGAGTGTCTCCAGTTCTATTTGCTGATTTTTATTTGATTGATATGGATGAATGTTGTATCAATAATCGAGGGTTCAACGCAACACTGTTGTAACTCAGTTTTGAGAAATTTTACAGGAGGTGGAAAAAACTTAATAACTGTCTCAAAGCTAAAGAGGGAAATATTTTTAAAATTCTAAATATCTTTTTAACTATACAGCATTGAAACATAATACATGTATTAGAAAACATGATGTATTCCTTCATAAAGACTCAGAAAGTACAAAAAATGAACTACTGAAAAATAGTTAGTTACAACAGATTTGCGTTCAACCCTAGTCATAACAACAAAGGTCTACAGCACGTAGTAGCAATTATATCAACTATGTGTTTGTATAGTGCACTCTGTCTACCATATCGATTTAAGTCCTAATTTAACATGAAATTAACTTCAAAAATATGCAAATTGTGTATATATAAGATCAATAAAGATTACGAGGATCAAACACAAAATCAAACATGTTTATAAACACAAAACGTTGCATTTATTTTACAACCTTGATTTATTTACCCACTTCCAAGACATTTCAATGCAGTGTATATATATGCAAAACCGTTACATGTATGCGAATTTAGACACTATAATGACCATTAATCGCTATTCAAAATGAAAAATATACAAAATTACAATACATTTTGCTCTCAAGCAACCGTGCAGGTTTTTTGGCTGTGCTCACAAGCAACCGTACTATGGGGTAGCAAGCAACCGTGCAGTGAGCAGGCAACACCAGTGACACTTTCATGGTCAATATTTTATAAACTGATGTTTTAACACACGGGGTCGTGTAATATTTTGGAGCGTAGATGAATAGTCTTCTACGTCTTAAAAGGATTTGTTCCTTTATTAGAAATTAAGCGGCGAAATCTTTCTTCGAAGTCAATCAAAATGACGATTTGGAGAAAATGAAGTGAGTAATTGCAGTTTTGTCGAAAAATAGAGTTCTTTCCGTAGACATACGCCAGGAATGATATCTTTTATACTCCTTTCTCCCTTATACCAGATAAATAACAACACTATTCAATCTATAATGGACTATTAACTCGTTTTTCGGGCTTCAATCTCGTTTTTTGACTCGTTTTCGTACTCGCAAGCGGAAGTATGTGCGGACAGTGGACTATACACTGTGATCTAGTGTAGTCTGTCCACATTCTCTGCTTTAAACCGAATTCAAATCGGCCCAGTATGTACAAAATTATTGAAGATTTTCTGAAAATATTGTATCACGTGATTATCCACCGTGATTTATATCCCTCTACATTTCAGATGAATATGCCAAAAAGTGTCAAAAGCCCACACCTACACCTATGGGAAAAGGGGAACAATATTTACTCAAAGATAAGGAGAACGGTACGACAGTTACCGGATTTAACCGGACGAGTAGCACTCCCGGACTCTCAACTTCCGCTACACATCTGGAAAAACCCATCATGTTGAGGTCATCATCCGCGGACCAACCCACTCAGCCAATCATCGTGCTCCAATCTGCCCCGCCCATAAGTCATTCGGAATCCTCTTTAGTTCACAAAAGGTTGGTTAATGACAATTTACCGCGACATAAAAGGAAGTTAAAGGCGCAGGCGTCAGACGAACAGTGTACTTATAACACGTCGAAGGCGGAGCGCCTGGAACAGATTGTTATTCATAATTTACCACGTGCTCCGTGTAGGCGGGGCGTATTACGTCGTGATGACACCGTCACCAGCACCACAAGTACGGTATCCGAGGAAAACACCGTTTCATAGGTTGTTTTTATCCTTTATTATGCCTACATGAAAAGATCAAATGGTCCAAATAAATCCTTTCCGAAAGGACGTCATTTTGAGCTGGTCCCATTAAAAAATCGCAAGTGGCATAATTAATGTTGGGAAAGACTCCGGAAAAAACTTTCTTGGCAAAAAAAATGAAGAAAGACAAGGTATCGTGAATTTGGTGATATATAAACTTTTACGAGTGAAGCAGAAAATTGCTTTTTTAAAGTCTAGTTATATCTCACGATGAATGACAAGGCGGAGTACTATCTCTAACTATTTGTTCTGCCAGGTCATATATCGAGACCTAAGCCTATAATAGAACATTTTGAAAACATTAGAGGGAACAAGAGAAAAGGCTGTCAACCAGCATTTTCTTCTTTTCCCTCAATGTTTTCCCTGATTTGACGTTAACATTCCATACATTCAGTAGCTCTAATTTTGTCGTCTGCATCGCCTTTGAACATGGTTTGAATCAGCGAGAAATGGCGGTGTAAACAAGAAGGGGATGCAGACGAGACCAATACGACACAGCACGTGACACAACTATGTCAGCAGCAAAAACTGATATGCTTCATTATTTCTCTTAAAAGCCAATGCCAATCGGCAAAATTTCAGTCTTGTCCAAATTCAAAGATGTTGCAGATAACAATTTTAAGTGAAAGTTTTTCTTGGTCTTTTGGGGTAGAAAACAATGTGGAAAATGAAGGCATTAGGCCTACTTGTCACAAGCGATGTTTTCGTTTTATTTGCCGTGATGTTTTCCGAAGCCAACATCTTGTGGGAGTCAAAAAGAGTCACTGTGTGGAAACGGGTTGATGCGTGACCGAGCATCCTCAAAAAAAGTTAAGGACCACACATACAAAGTGATATTTAGACCGGAGAAAGTAAAAGAGGGAAAAATGATCAGTCTGGAACCCAGTCTAGTATAGTCAGTTTGACTATCTGGAACCTCTATTAACTAAATGCGAGAAAAGTAGAAGTTATTTGTTAACTTCTAGTACCCTGTATGAGGGATATACACTATGCCTCTACTATCGCGAGTATGAGAGCTCCCAAAATCACTTATGGACCGTTATGAGTAGAGATCCTTTCTGTAATGATGGTCCCACACATTTGCAATAGCATTTAAGCGAGGATAGTATATTGTCCAATGCATAACTTGCATTTTTCTCTCTCTTAAAAGACTCAGTTGCAATTCTTACCACGTGTGGACGGTCGTTATCGTCCCTTTAAATGAATTTAGGAACAATAGCGCCACCGAATGGATAAGGTTATCTAAGAAGAACCTCGTCTCTTTATCGATCACCGGTCAGCGATCTGCTAGGATGGATGCAAAGTTCCGTAGAACCATCTTAACATACCCACCCACTCAAGCACAAATGGTCCATTTCATTTATCGTCTTTTACACCATAAAACCTTTAAAACACCAATATTTCTGAAGAGACACTACGACTTTTCCGACTTTGGCATTTTGTCACAATTTTGACAGCTCACATCCCACAAAATAGGCCTCAAATCTGCAAGGTGAAAGTTGCATTGTGGACGTAGAAAGTCAATGAAAAATCGTCTGGTCTGTGCGGCTGAAGCGGGGCTCGCCGTAAGCTTCCATGTGCATAAATTATGAGCTCAGGTGTGCTTTTTGTTTTTTGAACATAAACAGCTTGTACTGTTGGTCTGTTGGTGTAATTTGATGGACGATAACGCTCGTCTTCACACGTCGAGCTTTGTTCTCAACAAGGAAAAACGCAACTAACCGAAAAGTTAACAAGTTTTCCTAACATGAAATTCATTAAACATGTGTGGGACTGTCATCACATAAGAATTCCTTCCCATAATAGCCACACAGGCATATCGGAAGCTTTTAAATCGGTCCCGATAGATGCATTGTCTAGATCCCTTCATGCAGGAACCGGAAGTTGATTTCAATCGTCAGATCACATTGCATTTAAGTGATAGACGCATAAGATGGTCACGCAGGTTATGCACCTGAATATTCAGAGGAAAATCTTGAGAAACAATGACATTTTCTATAAAATGCTACCCCACCTACTACATGTAAAATTAGGCATTTTTAGGGCTAGTACAATGTCAAGTTCTCTTACAACTTTAGTTTCTGCAATTTTTGCAATCCCCCGATGATTTGTGATGAAGGAAAGATTACCATTCAATATACAGTGATTTATGAATAGATTCATTAAAAGAATCGTAGAATACATTATTTTGAATGTGTGGTCCTTAACTTTTTTGATGAATTTTATTAGGTTTGAAGCAGAGTACCTGTAAATATGTTACGGATTTGTTGGATCTGCTGGATTAAACCTCTTCCCAAACAGCAAAATTTTAGAGTGATCCACTTCAAAATCTGCCACAAATGACAAAATGGATGTTATAAAAGATAGGTTTTGTATAAAAAATGGCTTAGAAAATATTGAGACAAAACGAGAAACTGCTGGTTATCAGCAATTTCTTCTTTTGTTTCAATCTTTTCCCTAGCTTTTTCCATTAGGGACGTCAAAACCAGGTCTTGTTTTGGAGAGGGTTAATTAAGGGAGATAAAGGTTAGGATGTTATTGGCGAGCATGGACATCAAACCAATGTGAAGTCTCTCTTTACAAATTCGATGTGAACTAAATGTAGTTTCAAACGACGTTTTTAAGAATTTTTTTTCTGGGCTCGACTAGATCAACTTAAATTTATAACACGGATTAGAATACAAGGAAACGAGAAATATTGATGATAAATGACTGGTGAGCATAATTATTCTGGTTTTTGCCCAACGTTTTCAATCCCTTTTTTATTTAGGGTCGTAATATCCAGTTGTTGTTTAAGAGAGGTATACAAATGATGTAGGGCCATATCTATAGAATAAAGAATCTAAAACAATCACCGATGTAAATAGCATTTAACTTAAACACATAGGCCTACATGTCCGTTTTCACATCTTCAATCGAGGAGGCTTTTGAAATAATTAAAAAGAAAATGAAAGAAATTTTTGCTTATCACCAGTTCAATCTTTCTCTGCACTGCTTTCCATGCCACGATATGACCTATATCTCCATTCAATTTTAAACAGATGTCTGCATCCCCTTCCAATTTGCACTGCCATAAAATGGGCATTTGGAAATGGGTGAACACTTTATGTATTGATCCAGAATGTACAATTATTAAACATACTGTAATTTGTATTTATATAGAAAGTACAATTGCTACAAATATTTTGTATATACATCTATAGAAACTACAATTCTATATTTTCTCACGTGTGAATAATAGTATTAAAATATGAACCATTCCATATGTAGTAGTAGTAGTATTTTATCAACGGCGCTATTGCAATAGACTCTTTCATGCTACGTTTTATACATAGATACCTAAATATTATACGTTCGCAAGTCTTCGGGTGCATGTGATAGTATATACTGGCTAGTATCGCCCTGGCACAGTATTCGTCGCTTTTCAACGAAAACCTTGTAACTGCAGCTTGCTTTAAGCTGCAGTTACGAGGTTTTCGTTGAAAAGCGATGTAACTACGATTTCCGAATGTTTTTATGTAAGGTATAAAATGTAGCTTGAAATGGTCTATAATCTATTGTATATCAGTGAAAAGAAAAAGAAATAAACAATTGCAGAATTCGTACAATTTGTGAAGGAAAATCTATTAAAAGGAAAAAGGGTGTGGCATAACCACGGTAGACAATCACGTGACTCAGAATTTCCGAAAACCATCAATCTTTTTTATAATACTTGACCAATGTGAATTCGGTTTCAAGCAGAGCAGGTGGGCAGACTTCAGGCATAAGATGGTCATGGTTGATTATTCAAATATTATGTAATAAAAAAGTTATTGAAGATAGACCAAATTTTAGGCTTATATTAAATAACTTTTTTATCAATTTATTTTTCAAAAAAAACAAACAGGTCCATCTTATTCCTGGCACTTTCTCACCATCTCTGCTTGAAGCCGAATTCAAATTAACAAAAATATTGACGATTTTCTGAAATTCTGAGTCACGTGATTGTCCACCGTGCTAACACTTGAATTTTATGTGGATTAAGATCGGCCACGGTCTACATACAGAAGAATTTGATGGTAATTCTAGTATTATGACACAAAACTTCACTGATTTATCTATTTATAATATTGCTTCCTGCAATTATGATCAAAGTTTAACAATAAATGTATATACGATTTATAGTTCTATTTCTTTTTGTGACTTATATAAACCCTCTTCCGAACAAAACCTGCTTTTGGCGATTTATGAAAGAAGTAATTGCTAGTTTAATACAGATTGGATGATAGATAAAATACGTACGTGCACTTGTATTTTTGTGCATTTTTAATTCACTATAAAACCAAGATAAATTTTACTCGCATAAAACCAAGATTATTTTTTACTAGGAAAACTTTACGAGGAAAATCGTAAATTCTTTAATGGCTTTTTTTTTTAAATTTTACGAGTGCATTTATGAAAAAATACAAGTGAAAATATCTAAATGATGACGCTACTAAGTCTCTTGTTAACTCTTTGGTTACATCGCGGTTGGATTACTGTAGTTCTTTACTTTTTGGAATACCCCAAAAAACCCTGAACAAGTTACGGGTAGTCCAAAATATTTCAGCTCGTATTATCACCAGATCACCGAGACGTCATCATATAACACCAGTATTGAAAGAGTTGCATTGGATACCCATGGGCAAGCCCCAGAATATATCACATCACTTTTAATGATACACAAACCATCTCGTGAACTTAGATCCGGGTCAAATGGCACAACACTTGGAGTACCGAAAGGCCGTACTAAAACGTATGGGGACCACAGTTTTATGAGTGCTGCTCCAGTATTATGGAATTCTCTCCCACCCGAAATAAGAGCTGCTTCTACTGTTTCATGTTTCAAGAAATACTTAAAGACTTATTTGTTTAAGCAGATTTATGGAAATTAAACACTGATTTTCCTTTTATGTGTGTCGTCTTTCACGGTTCATAATTTTATACTCATATAATTCGTTATCATAAGGAACCTGTGTGATAACTTTATCTAATAATAATTGATCCACTTCTTTGTCTAAAATTTTAAGCTCTTTTTCATTAAATGCCCTTTGAGAATATTTGATTTGGGAAGGAATATCTCTTTCATTGAAGTCGAATTTGCAATTTTCAACAATAGAAATTATATTTGGGTCACTAGTTATCTTTTTCCATTCATTTATGAAATATTTCAGCCTACCACCTTCAAAAATAGTATTTACATTTGTACTCACATTTTTTAGTTTCTGTATGTTCCACGGGCTCCCCGCCGTGGGAAGTTTTTTGACGGCAAGGAATGACCATAGCCGGAAGTCTCTGTTGCACTCCGAACAGTGCCTCTACCACGACCCCTAAAAGGTCGGCCACGGAAACCAATTCCGCGTGCACGTCCCCGGAAATCAGTAAATCCGCGACCATGTTGGATTTTGTTTCCTAACTTGGCCCCCTCATCGATTTCCTTTATAGTCTGTGACAAATCATCCCCAAATAATTGAGATGTTATCGAGACACTAGGGTTACACAAATGTTTGTAATCTTTTATGTCTGGTTTAAGAACTTCCCGACGTCCAATGTTAATCAACCTATTTGAATGTCCAAAAAGAGACAATGCGTCCTTGCACTTTTCAATAAGCGGCGTGATGTTTCCTTTTTCTTGGGAAGATTCATGCTGAACTAAATCGTCCGCTAATCGAGAAATAATGATTGAGCCCTTTACCAGCGCAGTTTGTGCATTCTGGAACCTTTTGTCGGTAATTTTGGAATTTGTACTGAGGGCCTCCCAAACAACACGATTAACTTTCACTGTCGTGAGTCCCTCACAATTACCAGGGCGTGGAATGTTGTCATCCTTTACTAAGAATTGATATTGTTCCTCGTCCATTCCCTCTCTAAAAAGTTCATTGAGGTTTTGGGCTAAGCAGGGCTCAATATTTTCCCCTGTTACTTCCAGACCCCTAGCTCTTTTTGCCATGCTGGCAAAGGGGCTGTCTTCTTCAATTTTCCTCTTTGCTGACAAAGTTTCATCACCCGAAACTAAACAGTCGGCGTTTTCACTGTCTTCATAGTAATAAGTATCATCGTAATATTCATCGTATGACTGATTTTGTTCAACAACTTTTAGTCTTTCCATGATCGAGTCCACTTTTTGATCATACGATTTTTGATCAGCTTTAATTTCCTTCAAAAGTTTCAAAACACTGTCCTCCTCAGACGGAGAAGGCTGCGGCGAAGGTTTAACAGCTGTGGCCGTTGTCCGTTTTGCCGATTTTTCCGGCTTCTTTGTTGACTCGTCATGTTTTTTTGCCATCCGCCATGATAAAAGGAAGGAAGGCGACACACGTGTGACGAAACTCGCACCACTAAAAAAGTCAATGCCACTACGAAAAAACACGAATATTCGATACCGATGGCCAGAACGACACCTCGGAACGAACAATTTTCGATGGCCACAAAGGACACCTCGAAAAACTCGCGTAATACGTTAAAAACTGATAAAATTTGCGCTACAAAGATAATAGCGTCAAATTTTCCGCCATTACGGAAGCCACTGATGCGCATGCGCGGACCACTTCTCATTTTGTATACGAACGAAATTATCGTTGTCGTCTTAGAATTCTTATAACGTATGTATGATATTTCTTTTTAGACCTAGTATGATGTATATTTTAGTAGATTTTATGTTTGTAAAGCGCTTTTGAACGTACTTTCGTATGATAAAAGCGCTATATAAATGCGATACTTAATAATAATAATAAAAAGTGCACGCAAAAAAATTAGAGATTTACATCTGCACTTGTATTCCTTATGGGTTTACGCTAAAAATGCAATTTTGACCAATTTGGCAAGTAATATAAAACACAAGAGTTTTGCGTTCTTTTCTAGATATTGATTAATCGTTACACAAACAAGACCTGGTTTTTTGTCCTTAAATCTTCAAGCTTTTGGAAACATCGAGTAGAGGAAAGCAGAAAAAATAATGCTGATAAGCATGCATCTCAAAACGTTCTGTTCTAATTATAGTCATAATTTCTAATTCCACTACCCAAAATGCTCCTCTGTATTAGCCTTCAAAATGGAGTAGTGTAAAAATGTACATTTTGGGAGAAGGTTATTTTATTGTGTATCAAATAATAAATCGCTCCTTTTCAGAAAAAAATTGTAACTGCAGCATGCTTTAAGCTGCAGTTATGAGTTTTTTGTTGTAAAACGTCGAAACATCGTCGCATTCTATATTGCGGTTTCCATTTGCGAATAATTCTATTATATTAAGCAGCATTACTTTCCGAACAACAAAGAAAGGCTCTAGACATTCTGTGACCAGACGCTCATTTCCAGGAATACTCTTGCTTTTAGTTAATAAATCTTTATTGTACTTTGATTGTATTCCAAGAAATGGAAGTAATGAAATTACCCCAAAGGCTATTTTATATAATTGGTTTTCCGAAAAAGACGCTTTTTACGTATTGAAGTAATTATCCAACTAGTTTTTGGTCAATATATGTGACTATATGTAATTTGGAGAAAGATAATTAAAAGCAATGCTGTTGTTCTATAGATACAAGTTTTATCCCTCACCCAAACAAAACCAGGTTTTCGGACGTCGCCAATAGAAAAAGCTGTAGAAAACATTGAGACAAAAAAAGAAATTGCTGACCAGCAATTTCTCCTTTTGTCTCAATACTTTCTGTGCTATATTTTACATAAATCTGTTTGTTATTAATAATTATTTATTTTGTCCCTGTGGTTGCTTTGAATTTGGGCTACCCTAAAATTTCATTGTTTGGAAAAGGGTGATTTACATGGCGCTTTCTACCGAAAGATCAGAGTATGAATAAGCGAACAGTGTCGACACCAACAATGTTTCATACGCTAACCAGGAAAGTAATAAAGTTACGTCAAAAATGCGGTAGCTACAGCTTATTCAAGCTGCATTTACGATATTTTCGATCGCAGCTTACGGATGGTGCCTTGTCATATGAATAAGGTACTACGCAGGAAGTCTGTAAAACAATATCACTGGTGGAGAACTCGGCCAAAGCGTGGGACGTTTTTTGCGATCATAGTATTCCGTAGGTGTTGTTATAAAATATCGTAACTACGGCTTCGATAAAGTTGTACTTACGAGATTTTATAACAACACAGACGGTTCGTCAATACATATCGGTAAACCCGGTCTTTTTTAGAACAAATTCATTGTTATTAGAAAAAGTATCCAATCAGATCTTTGAACTCACATTTAAACGCAAAATATCTGTACCTTGTTGTTGCGGAAAACGCCCCTCGCTTTGGCCGAGTTCACCACCAGTGAATGTATATAGTAAAAAGGTCGGACCCTGCTTTTGCCAACCAGAAATCGCATATGGAAAATGAACATAAAGTAACATAAGCATAAGAAAAAGCGTCGCAGGCTCAGAGAATCTCAGACAGAAAACAAACATAGTCAGCCTGTGCAAGTTGCGCAGACTGACTACAGTACATACTAGTCAAAACTTCTAACCGGCCACTTGAAAATGTTACCAATATTCCGTTTTGAACGTTTTCAAATTGACACAAGTTTTACTATACCCCTAATTTTGATTTTCAACGATTTTAACATTGGTGGATGTGGTATTTTGTAGAAAATAGGTCCATATCTGGGCAATATTGAAAAGAACTAAATTCCATCTTCAAAAAATATGTTTCTTTGTCAATTTACTAGCAATGTTGATACGGAAAAAATGACAATATAAAGATTTTATTTCGTCCTAAATCTGAATTTCTGTCGAATTTCTCAGTTTTTATGATTTTCAAAAATGGCGGTCCTCGTCTTTCATGTAATGTCAAATAGTCATATAAACATATTAACACGCGACGTTTCGCGAAATGATCTTCAAATGACTACCCTTTCCAAAACTTCTTTCCAATCAGATTTATGTAAATATTTCAAAAATTCGAAAAACAAAGTGGCCGGTTAGGAGTTTTGACTAGTATATTTTTGATACTTCGCAGATTGTCCCTTTTGTGTGAGGGGCCACTGTTCAATTTTCTACCAACTCAAATCCAGTTCAAAGATCTAAGATGAAATTCAACTCTTTCCCTAAACAATAAATGGTTTTGACCCTCTCACCCTCCGTATGAACAAAGATATTGAACTCTTGTCATTTTAGCTCAGAATTTACAAACGTTTGTAGTGGTTGAGAAGTATAAGAAACATTTGAATAAATGCACCACGCATCGAAAGAAAATTGTATTAGACTTTGAATCTTATATCATTATACCAGTTCACTTCCGACACGAAGGGCGTATATCATTTTTTTTTTCAAAACAATGATGGGTTTTGTTTAGCGATAGAAAAACATTGCGAATAATTGCATTTCACCAGCGGTTTCTACTTTTGACTCAATATAGTCGTGCATACATTGTGAATAAACTTCAATTTTATCATGTTGTAGTATGCAACAGTATTCAATTTGGACCAGTCCAAATATTTTCCGTCTGAGAAAGAATGAACGAAAATGGTTAATGATATGTTCCTAATTCCCCGGGAAACTACCGGATTACGGCATCTTTTACGGCATTACTTAATGATGTCGTAAACGACAAAAATATTAGACGGTTACAGATTGAAGGCAGCTGCAGACGACATAATGGATATTAACAAAGCAAGAATTTATGTACAACAATTCACAGAACATATTGAGACAAAAGGAGAAAATGCTGATTATCAGCATTTTCTTCTTTTGTCTCAATATTTCAAAACCCATTACTCACAGGGACGCCAAAACCGGATCTTGTATGGGAAAGGGTTAATGATGTCGTAAAATCGACATTTCCCATTGGTGACAAATGTCTTTCAGGCTTGGAGGTTTCCAAGAAATATTATATCCCTCGCATAACTTCCGTGGTGTCCTATATATAGCGATTCTGCCGAATAGCTATATATGCATAAAAGAGACATTACATTACCATTTCAATTTTTAAAACTAAAAGTATGTCTTGATGCAAAAATTAGTTATTCTAATGCGTATAGGCCTAAATGGTGTTATTTTTAAAGTTGTTGCTGATAAGTGAAAAAAAACGCATTGAAAGTTGAGGCAATATGTATGACAACTTCCATACATATGAACTGCTGTATACATCAGTTTGTTTAATCTTAACTCAAAAAATATTATATTCCTCGTAAACGGCGCAATACTTTGACTTGGAAAAGGAATGATAAGAATTTTCAATTCAAAGAGAATAATATGCTCTTTTACATAACAAGAATTGTACGCGGACAATAAAGCTCGCCCTAACGAGAGCTTGTCACAAAAGGGAAGTCATTTCCTAGGTCAAGGTAAAAGGTCAAAAATGAAAATCCTTGGCAGGAGGAATCAATGTGTTTAAGATAACGACCAAGGTAAAAATTTTTGAAAAGTTGGCCAAAACCAAGGTCATGTTCAAATGTGAACGGTGTTGGTAGGTGTCCATTTGTGAAATATCAAGTAAGTATGTGTACGAGACATAAGATATAGGTCAGTTTAAAGTTTATAAAAAGTATGTTTAATTCCAAGGTCAGTGTCACAAGGTCCAAGGTCATGGTCCCAAATAAAAGGTCTTGGTTAGATGTATCCTCGTGTATAATATCAATGCTGTATCTGTAATAGGGCATAAGATAAAGTCCAGGTTAAAGTTTTTAAAAACGGTCAAAATTAGTTTAAACTCCACGGTCAAGGTCACAAGGTCAAAGGTCATGGTCCCATACGAAAGGTCTTTTTTAGACAGAGGCACCCACAGGTTGTATCTGTAAGGGGGAATGCTCCAGTTTCCTAAAATTTTCCCAATAATAGAATTCATATTATTCATAATTTTGTATGTTGAAATTACAAGTTATTACCAATTGAAAAATAAAATAAAAATGGATGATCAGCGATCTTATAGGCATTCGTATCACATAACCCTACATAAAAAATGCACAATTTCTTGCACCTGTCCAAGGTCACTAAAATGCTAATAAAATGCTGTTTATTCATCACTTAGTTCAGAAAATGGATTTAAAGTAACGTCTTACATTTAATAAGAACAGAAAACCAAAAAATATGTGCTATTATAAACGCGTAAATGTATAAAACAGCATGCTCACGTGTTCGGTTAGACCAACGAAGCTGGAGTGTTTTATGTCAAAATTAGCATATTTTTGGAAATATTTCAAGTTCTACATAATAGAATTTGATAAAACTTCCTCATTGTATTAAGCAACATGTCCTGGTAATAATTCAAAAAGAAAATGTACAGGTAAGCGCACTTATTGGTGAATTACAGCAATTTTTATCAGCTACACATGAATAAAATGACGCAAACAGTGGTAACTGCATACACACTTACGGCTGTCTTGCTCTAAATAACCGATTTCCATCTTGAGGAAATCAGTGTCGCATAATAAATACACTTTTACCGTCGAAAATGGTAAATTGTAATGATGTGTTATATTATTGAAAATATGGTAGCGAAACATATTGGTACGAAACATTTAATTTACTACAGTAATGACCGAGTGTTCCGAAAAACTGGAGCATTCCCCCTTAACAGGGCATGAGGTATGGGCCAGATTAAAGTTTTTGCGAACGCTGACGCCGACATCCGAGGGTATGACAATAGCTCTTCCGAGACTTTCGTCACGGACGAGCTAAAAACGAAAGTAAAATTTACGAAAACACTGTGAAGTGTCACTTTAAATGTACACTGGACCTAATACCTCCTCATCCACATCCGGATTTTACTGCCATGGGAGAGAGGCTTGGAAAACATTGAGGCACAAGAAGAAAAACAGGATGATAAACAACATTTTCTTTTGTCTCAATGTTTTTGTGTTAGATGTATACTAAAGTGTATACCGGTACATGTATAAGACACAAATGTTATTCTTTATCAACATCCATTAGAGTCCATCAAAGTCCTCTGCAACAGCTTCCAAACTGAAAAATATTCAATTCTTTGCAGTTTGTGAAAATGTTTTTAAATATACTGAGTTTGGAAATAAGGTGTGTATCTTACATCAGTTTAAAGACAAGTCCTTAACATTTAGATTAATCTCTCTCGAATTTGCTTGGTGGCAGTTGCACTGAACATGTGGGCAAATGAAAGGTTCAAGACCAATTAAATCTTCGCTAGACTCTATAAGGGTTCCATTGGGACCTTTTTATGGTGACGGTAGGCGGAGTGAACCATTTGGCGATAAACTCCATGTTTGGTCCTTTCCAAAACAAGATCTAAATTGACGTCCATGTAGGAAAATGTTTCGGAAAGCATTGATCAAGGCAGAAGAAGACACGAGGGTCATGGTGGTCCTAAATCGCTCTCATAAACAAAGATGACATAAACTACAATGGATTTTTTTTTGTCAAATTCAAGGTATACAACTAAGGACTCTCCATTCTAATCAAGCTGAAAATCTAGCTTTTTTATAAATCAAAAATTCACAAACAAGTTGCGAAACAAGTCACGTGAGAAACATTCATGCCAAGTTGGGTAAAAATTCGCTAAATGGTTAAGGAGACAATTTTTGAAGAATTGTCTAACAATGTCTCTAAGTTTAACAAGTCCCAACCTACATGTACCACACCCACATTTTTGACAAATCAAAAACGTATGAACAAATATTGAAAAAAGTCACTCTTTTCCTGCCAAGTTTGGTTCAAACTGGCATATTGTTTGATTTTTGAGGAATTTCAAAATGACCTCTTTAACCAATTACCAGACGGCAAAATTTTCGACTGATCCAAATTCAAAGGTGTTGCAGACGACAATTTCAAGTAAATGAATTTTCATATTGTTCGGTCTCTTGGGATAGAAAACATAGTAGGAAATGAAGAAATTGCTTGCAACAAGCAATTTCTTCATTTTCCACAATGTTTTCCAAAGCCAATATCTTGTAGGTTATTGTGTGGTAATGGGTTAAGTAAGATAAGCCCTGTCCTGTCCAATTGAGCAAGTTTTGAAAAGGGTCAACCAAGGAACCTTCATGACAAGTTTAGTCAAAAGGGGGTGTCTCACGAATAGGAAAAATAATATGGGAGTCTGCCCACGCTCGGAATTTAATGAAATTTGGCGTGAAGTTAGTACACTAGATAACGGTTCATATTTATGAAATGTTTCAAATCGCACATTCCAGAAAACAATTTTCTCGGAATTTAAAGTTTTCACCATGAAAAAAGAGGGTACCCTGATTAAAACAGTGTGCATGCGTTCTGGTTGTTAGTTTCATCGCGTAATTTATTCTAACAAGAGGACCATGATGGTCCTATATCGCTCACCTGAACCAAGATGATATGAGCCACAGATTTGTTCAAATCAATTACTTGTGACTTTAAGACTGAAAACAAACTTATGGTAAACAACACTGTGTCCAAATTTTGTCTCGGTTTGTCGCTATTTGTGGTTGTTAGAGTAAAAACAGTCGAAAACGGCAAATTTGTCAATTTGACGGGCTCAGCAAACTCTACTCTAATTGAGCTAATTCAAACTGGTGCAAGATCTTATGTTCAGCAACATTGTGTCCATTTCGTCTTGATTGGTCAACAATTATTGTAGATGCTTAAGTGTAAACAAAGTCAGAAACAATCGAAAACATCAATTTTGTCAAATTCAAGGGCAAATAACTCATGACTTTCTAGTCTGACAAGACTGAAGTTCAAGCTCATCCAAGAAATTATGGTCACCAACATTGTGTCAAATTTTCGTCTAAATAGGTCAATAATTGTAGATTCTAGAGTGTAAACAAAGTCAAAAACATTCAAAAATGGGAATTTTGTCAAATTCAAGGGCGTATAACTCATGACCTTTTGATCTGATCAATCTGAAAACCAAACTCATACATGATCTTATAGTCCCTAACATTGTGACCAGGTTTTGTCTTGATTGGTCAATAATTGTAGATGCTAGAGTGTAAACAAAGTCGAAGACAGTAGAAAACGTCAATTTTGTTGAATTCAAGGGCATATAACTCAGGAATTTTTTATGCGATCAATCTGAAAGTCGGACTCACTTGAGATTGTATAGTTCTTAACATTGTGTCAAAGTTTTGTCTAAATTAGTCAATAATTGTAGATGCTAGAGTGTAAATAAATTCAAAAACAGTCGAAAACAGCAAATTTGTCAAATTCAAGGGCGTATACCTCATGACTTATTGATCTGATCAATCTGAAAATCAAACTCATGCAAGATCTGATGGTCCCTAACATTGTCTCAAAGTTTTGTCTTGATTGGTCAATATTTGTAGATGTTAGAGTGTAAACAAAGTTGAAAACGGTCGAAAATGGCAATTTTTTCAATTTCAAGGGCACATAACTCCAGACCTTCTAGTCCGATCTGACTGAAAATCAAACTCATCCGAGATCTTATGGTCACCAACATTGTGTCAAAGTTTTGTCTTGATTGATCAATAATTGTAGATACTAGAGTGTAAACAATGTCAAAACTAGCTATTTTTCGCATTCAAGGGCAGATAACTCCGGACTTTCTGGTTCGATCTGACCTATAATCGAACTCATCCGAGATCTTATGGTCATACATGTTTTGACCAAGTTTGGTCAAGATTGGCTTATATTTGTAGATGCTAGAGTGTTAACACGAAATTGTGGACGGACGGACAGACGGACAGACGGACGACGGACAAAAAGTGACCACAATAGCTCACCTTGAGCACTTCGTGCTCAGGTGAGCTAAAAATAATGCCGAGTAGTTCGTGATCCTGTATGAAACACAAATACATATTATTATGAACAAAAAATTGTTTTATATCAACTGATGTTAGGGGGTAACCCAAAAATTCATTGATTCTAAATATTTTAAGCAAATTCTGTTCTAAAATTTTCTTTGTTCCAGTTTTTGTCAAGATTTGAAAATTATGTAAAAGTTGCGCACAAATATACTGATGATTATCGTGAAATATCGAGAAAAAATAAAACCGGTAACATGTTGCATTTGGAATTTTCCCCTGAATAGTGCACATTTCCAAGAATAGACAAAGTTAAGATTTTTTTAAAAAATGATGTTTTCAAAGGTTTTGTTTACTTTTTTGGTTATTTTAGTTTACCTGAGGACAAATTAAGATGCAAGGCATTTTTTCGGTCAGTTCCTGTCATCTGTCCGTGTGTCTGTCTGTCTGTTGGCATTTTCTCAAAAATTCTTTTTCTCCCAATCTAATATGTAAAACTTTTTGAAACTTGATAAAAAGTATCCTTGGGTAAAGGGAGTAAAACGCTGTGTATTAGAATTTCTTTTTGTCATAAACTTTTGTTGTTGTGTCAGCATAAAAGGGGCAACATTTCATATAATAACAAGAGGACCATGATGGTCCTAAATCGCTCACCTGAATCAAGATGACAAGAGTGATAATGGCAATTTTGTCAAATTCAAAGGCATGAAACTTATAAGGACTTTCTGTTTGGAAACAATTAAGAAATAATTTTGTTCCAATCGATCCTGTAAGGTTGGGTATGAATTAGCACAATTGTTGAGTTAGTTAATTTTCAACAATTATTTCATGATTTCGCAATATACAACATAGGGCTAATTTTCAAAGCATACTGATCTGTTAGAGATTGATCATTTATGATAGGCTCAATTGACAATATTTTGTCTGTGATTGATAGAATTTAGTGAAAGATTACCATCTGATAAGCTAAAGCTAATCCCTTATTTGTTTACATAAGATAAACATGGGGCCAGCCAAAGAGCAACAGATAAGGGAAATAGAAATTTGGCCCAATGGTTGATTTTTAAAGAATTTTCTTATGATTTCTCTAAGTCTGATAAGCCCTTCCTCCCTGCCATGCCCACATTTTTTGACCAATGGAAAAATTTGTGAATACATTTTGAAAAGAGTAACTCAAGGAACATTCCAGTAAAGTCTGGTTCAATTGGGCACAATGGTTGATTTTTAAAGAATTTTCTTATGATTTCTTTAAGTCCGATAAGCCCCTTCCTCCCTGCCACACCCACATTTTTTGACGAATCAAAAATCCGCCAAAGAATTTGAGAAGGGTCACTTAAGGAACCTTCCAGCAAAGTCTGCTTCAATTGGGCACAATGGTTGATTTTTAAAGAATTTTCTTATGATTTCTCTAAGTCTAATAAACCCCTTTCTCCCTGCCACAGTCACAGTTTTTTACAAATGAAAAAAAAAAAAAACTGAACAAATTTTGAAAAGAGAGACTCAAAGAACATTCCTGCGAAGTCTGCTTAAAATTGGCCCATTGGTTGATTTTTAAAGAATTTTATTATGATTTCTCCAAGTCTGATAAGCCCCTTTCTCCCTGCCAAGGCCACAATTTTTTACAAATAAAAAGATTTGTGGTCAAATTTTGAAAAGAATGACTCAAGGCACATTCCTGCAAGGTCTGGTTCAAATTGGCCCAATGGTTGATTTTTAAAGAATTTTCTTATGATTTCTCTAAGTCTAATAAGCCCCTTTATCCCTGCCACGACCATGTTTTTTTTTTTTCAAATGTAAAATTTCTGAACAAATTTTGAAAAGAATGACTTAAGGCACATTCCTGCCACGTATGGATCAAATTGGCCCAATGGTTGATTTTTAAAGAATTTTCTTCTGATTTCTCCAAGTCTGATAAGCCCCTTTTTCCCTGCAACGGCCACAATTTTTGACAAATGAAAAAATTTGAGAACAAATTTTGACAAGAATGACTCAAGGCACATTCCTGCAAAGTATGGTTCAAATTGGCCCATTGGTTGATTTTTAAAGAATTTTCTAATGATTTCTCTAAGTCTAAAAAGCCCCTTTCTCCCTGCCACGGCCACATTTTTTGACAAATATAAAAATTTGTGAACAAATTTTGAAAAGAGTGACTCAAGGAATATTCCTGCCGAGTTTGGTTCAATTGGGCCCAATGGTTGATTTTTAAAGAATTTTCTTATGATTTCTAGTCTGATAAGCCCCTTTCTGCCTGCCATGCCCACATTTTTTGACAAATCAAAAATTCACGAACAAGTTTTGAAAAGTATCACACAAGGAACATTCCTGCCAAGTTTGGTCAAAATTGGTCCAATGGTTTAGGAGGAGAAGATGTTGAAAGAAATTGTGAACGGACGGACGGACGGACGGACGGACAGATGGACGGACGGACGACGGACAAAAAGCGACCACAATAGCTCACCTTGAGCACTTCGTGCTCAGGTGAGCTAAAAATAAGCCCTTTTGTAAAGCTTTACACAGCCACGACGTTTTAAATTTTGTATGTAAGTTTGCTAAGGGGTAGACTTCAAAGTTGGTTACAATATTTTTGTCCAGGGTCATATTAGATCTTGTCCCAGGTGTACCTACTCTACAAAAATGAGAGGAAATTTTCTATAAAAATCATTTTAAATTATTCAAGCCAGCCGTGATTCATGAAAGCTAACAAGAGTTATTTGTAGATCTTTTGAAACATGAGAAAGCAAATCAGAAAAAGGACCGATTTCTCTTATGGCATTTGATAATCGTGCAAAAGTGAAAAAGATGTTGTAATGCATCAGAAACAGATAATCAAGCTCACATGTGACTATTAAGGGCTATTGATGGCTAAACCACATAATAATCATATGACATCATTGAAATGTGTATACATTGTGTATCATTACAGGTTAAGCTATGGTCAGACAAATAATTTGCGGAAATAATTGCACCCTGTTTTATCCCAATACGGCCACGTTTTGAAATAAACAAGTACACTGTCAACTGTGTAAATGAAAAGATATAATGCTGTAACAGTCTTTTACTGAATCATAGGTGGCCTTCCATATCATGTAAGTTCATTAGAGGCGCTTAGAGAAAAAACATTTGGTTATGTATTGGTTACCTGGAAGTGCAACTTTTGATGCTTTACCGTACCCGTTCTAGGCGTATTTTCAAGTTCATAACATTTGGCTTGACGTTTATATCATGTCATAGTGTCACTAAAAATGGTGTATAGACATTGTGACCAAATAGTAAAGAAAACTGGCGATGTGTATATGTATGCCTATTTTGGCTTCCATACATGTAATTTTGTAAATAAAAGTAATATTTATATTTAAGGTATAAAGTGTCTAATGAAAAACACCACTTTCTAGCCATACGGAATGCATCGAATTACACACACTTGTAAATACACTTCACATAAGTTGATTCACCGTGCCGGATTTCAAGATTATGCTTCAAGAAGAAAATAATTTACAAATATCATTTTACTCTATATTCATATGCAAGGGAGGTAATTTTGAACATTTTTGTCAAATATTTCCATAAATATGCATTAATTCAAAATTCTAAACCGTACAAAATGCTTATGTTTGTATTTGGAATGGAAATGTAACACAGTTTAGGAGTTACTGGCACTTTTTAAATTTTGCCGCTGGCTCTTTTGTGCTAATTAGGCCCTTCTTACCTTAATCTATGTTTTTTCAATGAGTCTTTTTGGGTATGAATTTTGCTGTAGGTTTGTACTGTATGCTACAGTTAATTTTACTGAATAAAACATGTTTTTAGGAGCACAATCAAATTTTAACTGAATTTAAGTTTTGGACCAAAACATCACCTTCATCAATAATATGTAGGCTATTATATGACATTGTTCCCGGTTTTGGATTTCTATATAATTTAGCTCAAAGTAAGAGGAAACATGTAGCATGTTTTTGTGATAATATGGAATCTTGACAAAGACTCCAACATTCTTAACTTTGGAATTCAATTTTGCTCTTTCCCGAAATTTTGCAAAAAAAAAAAAAATATGCATATTTTCATGATCAATTCAATAAAAAAACATTTATAATAATTTCCTCAAATACCTTTTCTGGTATGAATGTAATGCCTTATGTGTCTCGGAGCAAATTCAATTGACAGATCTTGGAAATACACAAAACTAAGGTTTTGGGATACATGAAAATGGGGCCATGTTTCATGTCATTGTGGGAATATGTCAAGGTGGCTTTTTGGAATCCAGTTTGGATTATCTAAGATACCAATTGCATTTTCATAGCTTGTATATGGTCCTTTATCACCATGCAGAATTAAAAGAAAATTCATGCGTGGGCAGATTTGAGACACCCCCTTTGCCAAACGGTTACGGAGAAGAAGACTTTTTGAGAATTATCTAAAAGCCCAACCCTACCATTCCCAAATTTTT
Source organism: Fragum sueziense (assembly GCA_963680895.1). Taxonomy (NCBI): domain Eukaryota; kingdom Metazoa; phylum Mollusca; class Bivalvia; order Cardiida; family Cardiidae; genus Fragum; species Fragum sueziense. The sequence continues at coordinate 626,421 of OY804593.1, read as the reverse complement.
GACGAATCAAAAATTTGCAGACAAATTTTGAGAAACGTCGCCGAGGCAACTTTCCTGTCATTAGGTCAACATTGTCCATACAGTTGATCTTTAAAGAATATTCTTATGATTTCTCCAAGTCTGGTAAGCCCGCCCTGACCAGGCCTCAAATGTAAACAAATAAAAAATTTGGAAACAGGTTTTGAATAAGGTTACCAAGTAACATTCCTGCCAAGTTTTGTCAGAATTGGCTCAATAGGTGGAATGGCACTTAAAATCAAGCAAATTTTCCGAGAACTTCGTACAAAATAAATCTATATGTATTATGAAAATATGGCCTTTAAATTGCATCTATGCCAAATCTTAGCTTTCTATCTTGTGTATTGGCTAGGATGTCGACGGATTTAAAACCCCATATGGTTCATTATTGTAAATATTATCCCCGGGACAACAAGTCATGGGGTTTTAAATCCGTCGACATCTAAGCCAATACACAAGGTAGAAAGCTAAGATTTGGCATATATGCAATTTAAAGACCCTATTTTACTATTATATGTTTATTTTTTTGTACGAAGTTCTCGGAAAATTTGCAAGATGTTAAGTGTTATTCTGTCTTTAAGGAGAAGAGGTACCAAAGGCTTGAGGCGAGAATTGAAAATGCTGATAATCAACAATTTCTCCTTTTGCCTCAATATGTTGGGTGGATTCGTATGACGTACCAAATGGGTCAAACGTCTTATCAACGCGTTCTTACGCAATTTTAAGATTGGTGGAAAAATACCATGGCCGCGGTGAGCGTGTTTTTCCACAAAATACGCGGAATCACCCCGATTTACCACCGCAATTTTCCATGCGACCACCGCGAATCGCAGAATGAATGGACAAGCTCTCTCTAAAGACTATACCGATACCTGGCATGCTGTGGTCGCGATGGATTATCACCACGATCTTCCACCATTTTTTTTTTTTTTTTTTTTTTTTTTTGGCCGCGGTGGGCGAGAATTCTGGGCTAAAAACACGGGAGCTGTATGTCAAAAACTGTACTCCCCTGGAAAGAGTTTACGTGCACCTATATTCAACCCGACGAAAGCCAAGAAACATGTGACATATAACTCGTCAGGCGAAAAGGGGCCTCAAGAAAATTCGAAGGGTCACTCCGGAAACATGTAGAAAGGGACATTGCAATATTCGAGTTAACCCATTCACAAACAAGACGTTGCTTTGACGCACTTAGTTGAAGGCACTTGCGAAAACAATTGAAACAAAGAGATCAATGCTGATGTTACATTAGGGCCTGTACACAAATCCTATCTTTATCAATTTCCACACCATCTGCAGACGCTGTCAAATTGGGTCGCCCTAAAATTTTGTTTCGTATGGTAATAGGCCAATTACCTCAAAACTAGCGTTCCTATTAGGAAAAGTTTACGTGTACCTATAAATGATCCGTGCTCCCCACCGAGATATGTAAAGGATTATCATGTGACATGGTGATCTAAAAATAAAACAACAGCATCCCTTTCTTCGATGACAGAGCAAACATTTCGATGTAGGCCTGCAAGTCATGGCAATTCAGATTGCTTGTTTTTGGAAACGTGTTATGAATAGGAAATTTGTTCCCTTTTTACACTTTTCTGATTTCCATCAGGACCCTTTTTTGAGTGACGAGTGATACATATTGACTTTGGCCTTCGAAATTAATCTAACAGTAACGCGAATTACGGTGCGCGGAAATTCAATTGACACAGAATAAATTGCTTTCTCTCATTTTGTTTTGCACACTAACGCAATTGTTTCCAGAAACATAATAGTTATTACTTCCGTGGAAAATCAAAAGGTTTGCAATTTCCCTGCATGAAGTGGTTAACCCGACATACTTTATGTAGCCTTAAGGTAGAATACCAGTAATGCGGAAATTTTGAGATTCATAGAACATCGGATTTTTTAGAACAGCGTCGTTACGTATCCGAACCCATTCGGGCGCGGTCGTAAACATTCGGCGGTGGAATGTTCCACCCCCGAATGTTTTCGGCGTCGCCCGAATAATTCCGACGTCGCGCGAATCTCATTAGGGGTGGACTGCAGTAACTCTGTCCGAAACAAAGTCCTTGTTCAAACACCTATCCTGGATTCCACATTAGAGTCCCATGAAGAAATATATTCTTTTCAAAAGGATTTCTGTTACCGTGCAAACGATTTAGTAACAGTTTTATCTTAGACAATACCTTTTGTTTTCATATGGAATTCATAAATCTTGAACCATCTGTCAACATCATTTTTTTTTTTTTTTACTTTGCATAAGGGTTGAATGATACTATGCCACTAAGAATCCCTACCACAGAATGGGGTTGGCCGGGAATTACTACCAACACACAGAGTTGCCCGACAGCAAGGTGGTGCTAAGGACTCCCACACAATGTAGGAGGAGTAGAGGACACCCAGTCACGACCAAGGCAGGATTCAAGTGCAGGAAGCATAGAAGAACTCAGCACATGTATGACGAATATGGAAGATTGGAAGTGTCGACAGCGTGTCCGTCTGTGGACGATCTCTCACATACTCACATACAACCTGTATTCTGTGGAGAACTTTGCAATTTGGGGGGGGGGGGGGGGGGGTTCAATCATATGGATGTTTTATAACAAATCCCAATGATAAACAAGTATCTGGTGTTGTATGCAACACATAAAGTCCCCTACCGGCTTCACATTGACTCAATATGGTAATCAATAATAGATTAAGATGAATAAGTTATTGCAGGATCCATTTTTTGCCATATTTTCACTATTTCCGTTACCATAGCAACCACACTTTTCGTCAAAGAACAAAGATAAAATGATGTGCATAATCTACACATTGCCATCTAGTCATATACCAAGTCTCATCAAATTAGCTTGCTTACTTATTAACTTATCACAGGATCCAATATTTTTTGCCATATTTTCACTATTTCCGTAACCATAGCAACAACAATTTTAGTCTAAAAACAAAAATAAAATGATGTGCATAATCTACACATTGCCATATAGTCATATACCAAGTCTCATCAAACTAGCTTGCTTAGTTATTATCTTATCGCAGGATCCCATTTTTGGCCATATTTTCACTATTTCTGTAACCATAGCAACCTCAATTTAAGTCGAAAAACAAAAATAAAATGATGTGCATAATCTACACATTGCCATCTAGTCATATACCAACTTTCATCAAAAACGCTTGCTTAGTTATTAAGTTATCGCGGGATCCAGATTTGAGCGGACAGACGGACGGACAGACGGACGGACGGACGGACAGACGGACGGACAGACGGATGGACAGACGGAGGGCAAACCTATAGTCCCCTTTGGTGTAAACACCGGTAGGGGACTAATAAACAAACGTAATTTATGGTTATAATAGTTTAATTTATCAACTCAAGATCACAATGTCAGGGAAGCTATGTAAAACCTACATGATAATTACATACAATTTCTGACTTTACTATAATGTCACAATGTTAAAACCAGTCAGAAAGTTGACAATACAGATTACTATTTAATTCTTTCATTTTCGCGCAAAATCTCACCTAGATCTAGTTAACATTTCTTATTGTTTGTTAGAATTGTAACACATATAAATGCAATCAAAATATTTTCAAGATTTCTAGCATAATTTATTCATATGTCAGTGACAATCAAAAAGATTTTACACAGCTTCCACACATCATGCAAATCCCTACAACATATCAATTATATGCTATATTTAATAACCCACATTTTTTACGAGTACAAAATTGTATAATTATCTTGTGTATAAAAAGTGCAGATATGAAACCAATGCAGCAAAAAAATTAAAGTTTCACAGAACTGTATATACTGGCAGAAGCAGGTAAAATCACTAAATAGTTAAATTCTTGCTTGCTTTGTTTCAAATTTAGCGAAAAAGGTTAAAACATAGGAGCAATAAGGCACAAAATCATAAATTGGGAATATTACATCAATAATGAATAAAGGTACATGTATTTCTCAGAATAAAAATGGAAAGTTATGGGTGTAAATGTAAAAATCTGTTCTTTTTGTTGGTTTTTTTTGTGTTTTTTTTCTTTGTGTTAATTTATTTTTAGAGTGCAGTCATTTCTTTTTAAATCTTCAAAATTTCTACTCAACAAGCTCAAGTTACAAGGTTCTTGAAGAAAAGTCACTATCACATGTTAAGAAAACAAATAAAAGTTGACACAAGAGTAGCACCATCAAACAAAAAAATAAATGCTTGAAAATCGTTTTTGAAATAGATCTTTCCATAATCACCACTTTTTTCATTCAATGTGATCTTATTATCATTTCTTCAATATCAAAAATGTTACATAAACTACACAAATGAATAAGGAAATTATCGTTTGACCTACATCTACCGCTCATTTTATTTCGAACATTATGAAAGAAACACAAACTCAGTAGTGCTATAACAAGGGTAGGCACATATAGTTCAAACATTAACAAAGTAGAAAATCTTATAAAAAACATTAATACCTTGTTCAATTTATAAATGCATGTTTATAAATGCTTAACAAGAGTGCAAGAGTGCAACTAGTAAAGTAAATACTGAGTTACAGATAGACAGGGTATTGGTTTTTGGAAATGTAATATTTCCTTTATTTATCATCAAACCCTTAATTGTGTGTTCTCATTGTAATTGTCCCACTGAAATGATTCTAATGAGTACCCATATCATAGGGTTTGGATTAGAAATGTCTAAGTTATAGTAGAAGAAATGTATCATCAAACTTTCTTTTAAAATATATTGTCCACTCTTTCTTGCTTATGCTCCAGTAACTGATATATATTTTTGCAATTACAAATTTTCATAATTATAAACTGGCAAATTTAATATGAAGGCAATCTAATGGCTGTGCATCATTATTGCATCAGAAGTTTGAGGTAGCATATTAGTATTTTGAAGAGTTAGTGCAACACTATTAATAAGTACATAATGTTGCTTTTCTACAAAAACCTTGTAACTGCAGCTTGTATTAAGCTGCAGTTACAAGGTTTTCAAAGAAAAACATTAATTACTGTATAATTATGATATATGTAACATTCAAAAGTGCAATAACTACAGCTTGAACCAGCTTCAGTTATCACCTTTTGAATATAACCAACAATATGCCCCAACAATAGCTTTACATTAACTCAATTTATATTAAGCTATATTAAAGTAACATTTAATATCACGAGTATTGATTGAATCACATTGGTTTTGGACATAATCTTTGACGGCAAAAAAGCGGTCATGTTAACCAATTGTAATTGTGGGAAATACCTCTACCTATGGTATGAAATTCTGTCTGTCATCTTTAATGTTTACTCTATTCTTTTTTATTTCTAACAATAGTAACCGGCGTTTTAGCACTAAAACACTAAAATGTTGTATGCAGGTATGCATGATCAATTCAAATTGGCTGTAATGCCAAGAAGCTTCATTTTGCTAACAAAAGATATGTTTTGCATAAACAAAATTGTAGCAGAAAATAAAAGCTGCCATTTACGGAGAAAAAAATCAATTTACACTGATAATTTATTTTGCACTTCAACCTTTACATAAAAGACAAAATCTTAGACTATGTCAAATTTAAAACATGTGCAGATCTTATTAACCATATAGGTCTGAAAAATGTTGAATTTACCTTGCATTGACAAAACAAGACTCGGTTTAAAATTTCTTTGAAATATAAATAATCTCTAATAACAACTAAAGTGTTAAGTGAAAAGCTCATAGAAAGTACAATAAATTGGCATAAATTGACTCTAAACAATATAATATATTAAAGGGGACAAAAAGGGACACCTATGATTATAACAATATAAACTATGGGTATAAAAATCTCATGTATGAGAAAAAACTGAGACCAGTAAAAAGATCAACAATTATATGTATCTCAAGGTAGAACAACTTTAATCAAGTTATAATCAAAGTCCATTGTTTAATCTTCAATCTTTCAAAGCCAAAACCAAGTATCTAACAGATGCTTATTTATCTTCTAGATACTTGGCTTTGCTCTAGATTTTAAATATCATCTCATAGACCATGATCAAAACCTGAATGAGGTTGCAGTACATTAACATGAATACAATAGAACTCCTACAGTCTTTATAGTCGCTTTTCAATGAAAACCTTGTAACTGCAGCTTGTTTTAAGCTGCAATTTTGAGGTTTTCGTTGAAAAGCAGCATTATGTTGTAGAAAGAAAGTAAGAATGGTTTTGTATACAGCCTGTCTTAACATTGAAACAGCTGTACTTTCCTAGTATATAAATGATGATAATGATGCTGATGATGACACAAATGTACTTTCATCATCTTAGATTCAATCTTGTGTTTTGATAAATGGAACATACTTCGTTTGTCAAAACAAATCTCTGGGAACATATCCCGAATCAGAACAATTTCCATACATAAACATGCATTAATTTTTGTATTACATCAATATTTATTATTTGGACTTATTCTAATTTCAGGACTATCAAACTTCAAGGTGTTGCGACATTCTATTCTCAAACAATTTTTTGAGCTTTATGTGTATATAAATTTTGCCCATTTTACATGGCGTTTGAAATCTCTCTTCTTTCCTAATATTTTTTTGATAAAAATACACAATGGAGTTACTTTATATCGCAATATTAAAAACACAGCAGGTAAAGGTTTTTAACAATCATAAAATTTTGTATTTAGATGAGCCAGGACCTGGAAATCGTCCCATAAGGCTTTTGAGCTCAACATAGATCCAGATCAGCCAGGTGCATACGCACAGTCTGACCAGGATACATGTTGTTCTCTAATAGCTTCTTCATGACATGTAGTAACTTCAAGAGAGCAGCATGGATGCATATTGGACTGCCTTTGAGAACAAGCTGATCTTGAAACTCAATTTTTAAAAATGCTGTAAGGTATGTTTTTCCAGATCCCGGCTCATATATATTTTCTTCTTCAAACAAGAAGTATGTTCCAAATATCAGACACAGATTTTAACGTTCCATCACAACAACATATAACAGTATAAGCAATGACAGTTCAGCAGAAAAATTGTATTTGCTATGAAAAGTTATAAATATTCTATCCCTCGACACACTGATCCTTGGACATGCTGTATAATATCACATCTTTTATTTGTCCAACCTGATCCAAGTCTCCACACTTATGAGTAGATTGTGGTCAGAATAAACTGTAATAGAATAAAATTAAACAATGATAAAATTAAAAACCATGCAAATGATATCTTTGAACAAAAACATTATTTGAAAACTTCACAGTGACAAATATAGTAGAGGTTGAAAAAGGTATTGGCAGATAGCCTGGCTGGTCACAAGTTAATCCATTACCAAACGACAACATTTAAGGGTGGTCCAATTTGAAATTTTCTGTAGATGACAAAACAGATATTACTAGAGACAGGAATTGAGTTCAAAATAGCTCAGAAAATATTGAGGCAAAAGGAGAAAGTGCTGATTATCAGCACTTTCTTCTTTTGCCTGAATGTTCTCCCAATGCTTTTTGATGAGGGACGTCAAAACCAGGTCTTGTTTGGGAAAGGGTTAAAAGATAAAGATATATGACATAAATTGGCAACCAAAGAAAGAAGTAGCAAGTGACAAGGAAGTGTTTTGGAATGTATTCTTTCATAAACAAAACTGCTGAAACCAACATTTCTCTTTTTGATCCATAGATTTTTACAGTAAGCATTTATTTCCCCTCAATAAGTCTTTACTATAAGTGTTTTGTCAATAGCAATGAATTTTGTGCTAAAAAAAAACTGGGTTTACCATTATGATTTGATAAACCGACAGTGTTGTTATCAAAATTATTAACAACAACTTGGATAAAGCTGTAGAATTTTCGAGATTTTTTAACAACACTTACGAAATACAATAATTATTGTTTGTCCGAAATTATGTGAGGGTTAACCGGATAAAGTCGGTCCCTATTATGGTCTGTGAAAGGAATGATTGAATAAATGAGCCAGGATCTGGAAAAACATCCCTCATAGCATTTGAGACAGTCATGTTTCAAGATCAGTCTGTGCCAATAAGCAGTTTGTGAGGGATCAATGCTGTTGTCTTACAGTTGCTACAGGTCACGAATAGACTATAAGAGAACCATGATGGTCCTATATCGCTCACCTGAACCAAAATGATATTAGGCACAGTTTTGTTCAATTCAATTAATATTTAAGACTTGAAGACTGAAAACATAAACTTGTGTCAAGTTTTGTTCTGATTAGTCACTATTTGTGGTTGTCCGGGTAAAATTTGAAGGTAAGATCATCCGAGACCTTATGGTCTCCAACATTGTGTCCAAGTTTGTTCTTGATTGATAAAAAAATTGTAGATTCTGGTGTAAAGAAGGTCGAAAACAGTTGAAAACAGCAATTTTGAAAAATTAAAGGGCACATAACTCTAAACTTTCTTATCCCATCAGGCCAAATATCAAACTAATACGAGTTCTTACATTATCCAACATTGTGTTCAAGTCTTATCTTGATTGGTCAACAATTGCAGATTCTAGAGTGTAAACAAAGTCGAAAACAGACGAAAATGGCAATTTTGTTAAATTCATGGGCAGATAACTCTCGTCTTCCTGGCCAGATCAGACTGAAAAATGATCTCATCCAAGACCTTATGGTCCCCAACACTGTGTCCAAATTTTGTCTTGATTGGCCAATAATTGTAGATTCTAGAGTGTAAACAAGGTCGAAAACAGTCAAAAACGGCAATTTTGTTAGATTCAAGGGCAGATAACTTAAAACTTTCTAATCTGATCAGACCAAAAATCACACTTATCCAAGAGTTTATGGTCACCAACATTGTGTCCAACTTTTGTATTGATTGGTCAATATTTGGAGATGCTAGAGTGTAAACAATGTTTAAAGTAGCTATTTTTTACATTCAGAGGCAGATAACTCCAGATTTTCCAGTCCGATCTGACCCAAAATCTAGCTCATACAAGATCTTTATGGTCACTAACATCATGTCCAAGTTTTGTCTTAATTGGTCAATAATTGTAGATGCTATAGTGTAAACAAAGTCGAAAACAGTGAAAAACTTCAATTTTGTCAAATTCAAGGGCAGATAACTCAGCCTCAGGACTTTCTTATCCGATCAAACCAAAAATCATACTCATCCAAGATCTTATGGTCACCAACATTGTGTCCAACTTCTGTATTGATTGGTCAATATTTGGAGATGCTAGAATGTAAACAATGTCAAAAGTAGTTTTTTTTACATTCAAGGGCAGAAAACTCCGAACTTTTCAGTCCGATCTGACCAAAAATCAAACTCAACCAAGATCTTATGGTCACTAACATTGTGTATAAGTTTTGTCTTGATTTGTCACTACTTTTAGAAGCTATAGTGTAAACAAAGTTGAAAACAGTGAAAAACGGCGATTTCATCAAATTCAAGGGCACATAACTCATGACTTTCTGGTCTGATCATCACCAAAATCGAACTCATCCGAGATCTTATAGTCGCCAACATTTTGTCCAACTTTTGTATTGATTGGTCAATATTTGTAGATGCTAGAGTGTTAACAAAGTCAAAACTAGCTATTTTTCGCATTCAAGGGCAGATATCTCTGGACTTTCTGGTCCGATCAGACCAAAAATAGAACTCATCCGAGAACTTATAGTCAATCATATTTTGACCAAGTTTTGTCAAGATTGGCTTATATTTGTGGTTGCTAGAGTGTAAACACTAAATTGTTGACAGACAGACAGACAGATGGACGGACGACGGACACAAAGCGACCACAATAGCTCACCTTGAGCACTTCGTGCTCAGGTGAGCTAATAAGAGACCAACATGGTTCATGATCAGTCTGTGTGTATATGAGGCTGATCTGGAACCATGTTCAACTCAAAAGCCTTAAGCCATTACCACACAGTGACTCTTTTTGACTCCCTACAAGAAAATGGCTTTGGAAACCAATGTGGAAAATTAAGAAATTGCTTGTGACTAGCAATTTCTTCATTTCCCACAATGTTTTCTAAACATAAATACAAAGAAATAAAAAATTTCATTCACTTTATCTGCAACACCTTTCAAATTGGAAGAGTCCAAAATTTTGTCGTTTGGCAAAGGATTAAGGGACATTTTCCAAATCCTGGCTCATTAATAAAGTCGAAACTGACCTGTTCTCGATCATAGACAGCTTCTCCTGCTTTGCTGTAGTCCAACCCAGAGAAAGAGGCTGTGAATAGAATGAACGAATCAACAGATAAGCAGGGGGTCAACACATTTTAAATTTGTTACTTCAAATTCAAACCCTATGTTTTGGGTACTCTCATCGAGCCGATTCTAATGAGTTCCCACTATATAGGATTTGATGAACATGTAGTGAATTATTTCATTTTGAAAAGCCATCACCCCAGCTTATCTGTGGCTCTGGAATAAACAAGATTCATTGGTAAACATTTGTGTCTCTAAAACAGTAAGTACATTCAACACTAGTCTTGTTATGTCAACATCAGATAAGTCAAATTTCTGCTTAAGCCGAAGGGAAAGTTTGGCCTCATGATCCTGACCAATGGATTTAAAAAAGTTTAAACAAAATTATTCTGAAATAAATTTGGCCATTGAAATTTAGTAGGAAAAGGATAGAAGTTGCTCTTTTCAAAAAATTTCTTTCCTTTTCCTACTATATTTGAATTATGAATGCACTTCATTAGCAACAAATAGCGAAAATGATGTTCAAACAAAACCGGTCAAAATCGGTTTACTCAAACTCCCTCTGACTTAGACACACGATACGTAGTGTCGACTGTATTCTCAAATATGACCTTGGTATTTGACCTTGACTTTGATCATATGATTTCAGCTTTTTATTAAAGATTTCTTTTCTATTATTTCAAATGTTATAGAGCCAATGTTACAAAGTGACAATAAATGCTGCTGGCTCCAAGTCCCCATTTTCTGTTAAAATTGAATGTGGAGTTGGAAAAAAATTGTTAGAAAATAAAGCATTCTAAGTCCAAATATCTGGCTCTTTCTATGCATGCTCAAAACCTTCTTTTGCCTCAATGCTTCCCTAAGCCTGATAACCTCTTTCCATGACATATAAAATAGACAAAAACTTTATAGGGACCTAAATATAACACATTTTCTGATGCACTTTATTCTCTGTATACTACTTATGTTCTGCAAATACACAAGCCTTCATCTAGAAAAAGTATCCTAATGGCATTTGAGACAAATATGGATCTAGATCAGCCTGTATGCATGAAGTCTGATCAAGATCCATGTTTTGTCTGTAATACCCATTTATAGTTTCATCATTTTCTTTGTCAGCTGTAGGAGACAAGCTTGGCTCCTGATCAGACAACACTTAGTCATATGCTGATCTCAGGAACATGTTGGTCTCAAAAGTAAGAGGCACTTTTTCCAGATACGGACACAAAATTGTTGAGCAAATAAATGAGCATAGATCTATGAAAAATGCCTTAGAGGCATTCAGATCAAAATGGATCTAGATCAGCCTGCATATACATGCAGTCTGATCTAAATCCATTTTTCTCTGTTACACCCAATTATAGTTTCCACTGTTATAGGAAAACAGCATGGATCTTGATTAGATTACAACACTTAGTCACATGCTGATCTGAAAACCTGTCCATTTCAAGTGCAGAGAGAGCACTTTTCTGTGTTAAACCCTTTCCCAAATAACAAAATTTTAGGGTGATCCACTACAAAAACTGCCACAAATGACAAAATGAATGTTATTAAAATTGGGATTTGTGTAAATGATGGAACAGAACATATTGAGACAAAAGGAGAAACTGCTGGTTATCAGCAGTTTCTTCTTTTGTCTCAATGTTTTCACATGTAATTTCTATTAGGAATGTCAAAACCAGGTCTTGTTTGGGAAGCGGTTAACCCTTTCCCAAACAAGACCGGGTTTTGACTCCCTAATAGAAAAGGCTTGGGAAAACATTGAAACAAAAGAAGAAGCTGCTGATAACCAGCAGTTTCTCCTTTTGTCTCAATATTTTCTATGCCATATTTTACACAAATTCTATCTTTTATAACATCTATTTTGTCATTTTTTGGCAGTTTTTGAAGTAGATCACCCTAAAATTTTGCCGTTTGGGAAGGGGTTAAGGCACAAATTTGTTCACTTACCAATCATCGTCTTCAAACGAATAGCACAGAGAACGAAATCGTCAAACTCAATGTTTCCGTCTTTGCTAGAGTACCTAAGAATAATGGCTGACAAAGTTCTGTTGCTTACACTGAACCCTGAAAATGGAATGATGGTTAAATGATCGCTGGGATTTCTATATTTATTTACAAATGCAGATGCACAACACCATTCTATCTTATCATTCTCTTTAAACACCTTGCCTGTAGACACAAGAAAACGCAGGTAAGACATTCACATGTCAATTTATAGGGTAGTAGGATTGTCACTCGTAGACTTTATGTAGTTTTTGCAAAGAAATAGCAGACAATTTGTGTTGCAGGCAAGAATCTGAAATTTTGTATTTTTATGGGTAACTCTTTTGCATGCCTCGTGATTATTTTATCCAAAGCATCTCAACATGAAGACCTACAAAATCATACTCATAAATGGTTAGTCTACCTAACAAACTAATTTATAGATTAATTTTGAAATTATGTAAGAAATATTGATGTTTCAAAAAGTGATCCCTAGCAAATTTTTAGTAGTAATTATATATTAATAATTATAAGTGACTCATCACGCTAAAAGGGACTTTATTGGAAGTGTGAAAAATATCGACCCTAGTCAGTCTGGGAAGTCCGCGCAGCCAGACTAGGGCTGATACTTTTCACTAGTAGGCAATTTTCTAAATCTGGAATGTTTACCCTATCTTAATATATATTCATTTTTTGCCTACAGTATCTGGTTGACCTGTGCCGAGTCTGACAAGATTGTCAAAATGTGGATTTTTTGACTTCTGATAAGGTCCCTTTTAGCGTGACGGGTCACATATGATTGAAATGCAATACTTACCGCTGGCATGGAGAGCAGATCTCAGCTCGTAACTGTTCAGTTTACCACTATTATCGGCGTCATACTTGCCAAATATGGCCTGCAAAAACAACGTGAAACATTTCTAGATATTGTCGTAAAAACCTTGTAACACCAAAAAAATTTAAGTACGTTCTCAGACTCAAATCTAAGCACCATGATACTCAAATCACACAAAATCCATGTGAACTTCAATTGAATACCCTTCAATATTGGAGAGTATTCACTTGAAGTTGAACATGTATTTATGAGTATGTACTTAAGTATTTTCGAGAAACCAGGGCCAGTTATTATGCTGAAGTTACATAGTTTCCCAAGAAGTCACTATATGGTTTCAAATCCATCATGATAAAAAGAAAATTTTTATTCTTTATGCTGCACAGCATGGAATCATGTGACACAACAATTGTTTAAATCTACAATAATTCTGATAATATTTGACTGATATGATAATAAATTTGGTTTGAAACCTCTCTCTGATTTTGACATCCTTTAACAAATTGGGAAAACAATTGGAGAAAAGAAAATCATTTCTGCTAATACTTCAAAGTTATCAAAATTCATAGAGTAATCTGCTGTAGCTTTCAAATTGGACCAATCTAAATTTTTGCCATTTAAGGAAGGATCAAAGTCAATTGACCCATCCCACACAGTTACGCCTCAACGAAAAACACTTGGATAAAACATTGTGGTAAATGAAGAAATTGCTTGTGACAAGGCAATTTCTTCATTATCCGCAATATTTTCTTGCTCCCCAAAAAACAGAAGATTTTCAAAATTTCACCAACTTCAATTGTTGTCTGCAACATTTTTTCTTGGATTAGAACAGTCCAGCATTTGCCATCTGGTAATGGATTAACCCTTTCGTTAACCTATTTTTGACATTCCTAATAGAAAAAGCTTGGGAAAACATTGAGGCAAAAGAAGAAACTGCTGTTTATCAGCATTTTCTCCTTTTGCCTCAATATTTTCTACTTTTGCCTCAATATTTTCCTTCCTCTATTGTACACAACTATTCTTTTCATCAATAAAAATTTTGTTGCATGCAACACTTATCAAATTGGAACAGTCCACAATTTGTCCGTCTGGTACAGGGTAAAACTCACCTTCCATTTTCTAAGGTCACTCCACAGTTCTTTGAACTCGTCCAAACCAAGTTTGCCTGACATGTCACCCTGTATAGTGGTTAAGGAAACTTAATTTGTCCTACAATACCCACAACACAGGGTTGATGAACATTTAGTGAAATATTTAATTTCTAAAAGTTAATGGCTTTGGAAAACATCATGGAAAATGAAGAAATTGCTTGTGACAAGCAATTTCTTCATTTCCCATAATGTTTTCTACAAAAAATACCAAGAAAATGTAAATTTTCAATCACTTGAAGTTGTCGTCTGCATAATCTTACTAGTCTGAAATGTTGGCTTTTGGTAATGGGTTAAGTTTTCAGAGAAAACAACAGACAGACAGACAGATGGATAGATAGACATATACAAGTAAAACAATATGCCCCCACAACATTTAGTGAAATATTTAATGTGGAAAGCCGTCAACCCCTCCTATCTGTGGCTCTGCATGTACTGCTACATTTACAATACATGAGCATAGACATGGATCAGGCATTTGCCGCACCAATAATTGCTGTGGATGCGGCATGATTTTCAAGAGTTAATGAAGGAGCTATTTCCGAACAGCGCACAAATGCAAAACAAGATGTGTTTGTGAAACACGAATACCTGGATATGGCCAATGTTAACCCATTACCACACAGTGACTCATTTTGACTCCCTAAAAGTTAATGGCTTTGGAAAACATCGTGGAAAATGAAGAAATTGTTTGTGACAAGCAATTTCTTCATTTCCCGTAATGTTTTCTACAAAAAAGACCAAGAAAATGTAAATTTTCAATCACTTGAAATTGTCGTCTGCATAATCTTTGAATTTGGACTAGTCTGAAATGTTGGCGTTTGGTAATGGGTTAAGTTTTCAGAGAAAAAGACAGATGGACAGATAGACATAGGGTAACTCGCCCTTGAGTCGAATTCGCCCTTGAGTCGAACAATTTCAAGACATTATTTTCTACCGATCATAAGCGTTGTTACCGTACAACGCTGTTATTTTTCGATTTTTTCGATATTTCGTCATATAAGATACATGTGGTCCTTTCCGGTAATTTCTTCCATATCTTCTTCGAGCTGCTTACCTCAATGACAGAAAAGTCATGTTCGGCGAACAAACTTCTTCTTATTTTTAAAATAACAAAGGTCAAAAAGGAATGTTATGGGGGACAAACGAATCATTTTAGACAAAATGGGTGTGTTTTTTGTTTAGATCAGCTTATCTATGCTTACATTATTTTTAATTTACACATTTTCATTTGATAGTTTACAAATCGAGGGCTCAGTGCAAAACTATTGTAACTACATATTTTTCAGAAATTCACTTTTTTGCATTTTCTGAATCTCTAGGATGGAATACATCATGTGTTCTAATATTAGGTTTCTATTCTGTATAATTAAAAAGATATTTAGAATTTTAAAAACATTTTTCATCTTTAACTATGAGAAAGTCAATAAGTTTTTTCTCTCTCCTGTAAAATTTTACAAAATGTAGTTACAATAGTTTTGCACCAAGCCCTCGAAATGCAACGTAATCAAAGTCAACTGAATGATTTGCCCTTAAACCAAACACGATTAGCCCTTGAGACGAACGGTGTTTAGCTCAAGAGCTATGGAGAAATTTAGACTTGTAAGCCACGATTCCTGTATAACAAAACTGTACAATTACAAAATGTATCTAAATTGGAAGATAATTGATCTGCGGGCGACAAAATAATTGTTTTTATTAGAATCTTTACTGTACACGACAGATGTCTTAGAGGAAAGACGAAATGGTTGTATATTATATTCATTTGCTTCGATGTTTTGGTCAAAGCCATGGATTATTCGGAATGTAGATGTAATCTGTGCTATAAATGTAGGCCTTTTCAGTAGGCCTTCACTGATGTAACACACATCCTTCATTAACCCTTTTCCACACAGCAAAAACCGACGTTCGACTCAAGGGCGAGGGTGTTCGTGTCATGGGCGAAAAACGATATTTGATCTTTTTTGCATGTGTAGCGTCCTATATGGCCGGTAACCAACCAGAAACACGTCTAAATAATCTTAGGGTAACATCCGAGGCATCCAGGCTATTCTACACCTGGTACCCTTTCAAGTTGTGAGCGAGTCGGGTGACGAAAAGTTAACCCGTTCGACTCATGGGCGAATTACCATATACTAGTAAAACAATATGCCCCCAATCTTTCGATACAGGGGCATAAAACATTGAAATAAAACAAAAAATTGCTGATCATCAGAAATTTCTTCTTCCCTTCAATATTTTGTACGCTACAAAATACACTTTTCTACCTCTGAGATTCATGATGGATTTTGTTGTCTGACAAATTGAATTCAACATTCAATTAACCCTTTCCCACACATTGACGCTTTCTTCATTTCCCACAATGTTTTCTACCAAGAAAGACCAAAAAATGTTAAATTTTGTTCAATGGAAATTGTCGTCTGCAACACCTATGAGTTTGGACTAGGCTGAAATTGTTGTTTGGTAATGGGTTAATTGAATCAAGTTTTACATTCAACGTCATTTTGAAATACAAGACCTTGATTTAGAGGATCTTTCAGATTAAAGATAAAGATCAACAAATATAGAAATGTGAATCATTGGATCAAAAGTACAATCAGGATCATATGCACCAAATTTTGTCCAAATGCAACAATTAGCCCTTCCCCAAACAGGATCATTTTTAAATCCCTCATAGACTTACCTAATAGGCAAGGCTTTAGAAAACACTGAGACAAAAAGAGAAAATGGTGAGAAACTTTTCTCCTTTTGCTAATTTTTTCATGGCTTTATTGTTTGCAAGTTCTTATTTTATAAAGATCCATTTTATTGTCTGCAGCAGCTTTCTAATTAGACAGGTCTTGGATTTTGTTGTTTACAAAAGGTTTAATCAACTGATGGAGCAAATGAAAATTTTATGTTCCATTGCTTTCAAAGACAATGGTTATTTCTATCTCAGGTTATCCTCACTTTTCAACCAAAACCTTGTAACTACAGCTTGATTTAAGCTGCAGTTACAAGGTTTTTGTTGTAAAGCAGCATCATATTTGTTGTGATAAAAGGATACATCGTGCATAGCCACCATACTGCGACAGACGTCAATTGAGAATCCATCAAACTTGAACGCTGAAAAAGAAACAACAGAGGAAAATGAAAATTTATGCAACGGAGTGGAAGCACACTGGTAAGCTATTTGTGAACATGTTTTACCAGCGTGCCTCCTTTATGATGTCATAAATTACAAGCTAGGGTTCGGAAAGTGGTCTTTAGTATTATATATATAAGACTGACATGGACCCTGATCAGACTGTGCATACACAGTCTGATCAGGATCCAAATTGGTAATTTACAGCTTTCTGGGGTAATGGTGCAGTTATATGAGAATAGTATAGATCCTGATGAGACTGCATGTATAGGTGCAGGTTGATCTATATCCATGTTTGTCACATCATGATCATATGACATTTTTCCTGATCCTGGTCCATTATCAACAAAGTCAAATATTGTCTATACATGTACTTAATTCATTTTTCGGAAAATAACCTGCATTTGAAACATGATTGAGCAAAATGCTTCTCAAATTGTTTTAGGAAAAACAGGATATTGATTTTTTTCATGCAACATTTCTCATACAAAAATATAATCTAAATTCATAAACATTTAGCCTTATAGCAAGAACAATTCCAATTTTGTAAGGGATCGAAATCCAAATTCAAAGCATAACAATAAAAACAGTGATGCAAGAGAGTAGGATCATGCAATGCAATTTATTAATATTACACTAACATCGTCTATTTTAATAGCATTTTAAATAAACGAGGTCAAAACGTCCCTAAATTCTCAGTAAGACAATCATTATTTCTCATCTATCGCAAGATTACAAGAGCTTACGAATAAATAATGTAGGCCTGCTGGGATTTTCAAATGTCATCCTGTTATTTCATTGGCTCTAATTGGTCTCTAAATGATTTACTGTCCAATAGTCAAAATACCATAGTAACCGGGGCACACTTTTTCACCATTATTGAAGGTTTTAAATTCTCCTTTCTTAACCATTAAATATCAAAATTTTGTATGCTGTAGACCAGAAATTATTGTTAATAAAGGAGAAAATACTGGTCACTGTTTATAAAGCTATCAATTTCAGGCTTTTTGTTTTCAGTAACAATGCATATTTGTTAGATGTAACTTTCAATTTGGAGCAAAGTGTTGTTTTATCCACCATTTTACGATGGCTATATAACTTAACAAAAGGGAGGAAACTCTAACAAAAGTTCACAAATAAAACAAGAGTAACTGCCCACAAGCATGGCAACTATTATCAGAATGTCCAAAACTGCCGTGAAAAAAATGTGAGTTCTTCTTTTGCCTCAATGTTTTCTCAAGCCTTTGAAATTTCTATTAGGGACATCAAAACCAGGGCCCTGTATTACTAAACATCTTACGATCAAGTTTTTGTGTAAACTGTGTAACAAGACATCTGATTGCACGAGAAATCCGACTGAGCCAATCAGGGCTGTTGTTACAAGTAATTATGCAAAAATCTAATGTACGATCGTTAGTAATACGGGCCCCAGGTTTTCTTTTGGAAATGGTTAAAGTGTACAAGTAGTTAGTAAGTTTATTTTGTTGAATGATACTTGTTGTTAATTTCAATGAGTTAAGGATTTACATTCACAAACCATGTATGGTGCACCTAAATCATGCATTCCTGGAATTTCTTGTACTAGAAGGTGGAAAATCATGTGATTCAATATTTTCAGAAAATCTTCAATATTTTTGTTAATATGCCACCGATTTGGATTCGGTTTGAAGCAGAGAATGTGGACAGATGTCACGCATTAGATGGACGTGGTTGATTTTGGAAAAATCAGCTGATAAAAAAGTTATGAAGATAAACCAAAGTTGTGGTTTATCTTCAGTAACTTTTTATCAGTTGATTTTTCAAAAATCCAACACATCCAGCTTATTCCTGGCATTTACCCACCTCTGCTTCGAACCAAATTCAAATTGGTCAATCACTAAAAAAGATATTGATGATTATCGGAAATTCTGAGTCACGTGATTATACACCGTGATTATAACAATCAAGATGATGCTTGTCTAACAGTACAAATATAGTTAAGTAAACACACTAGTTATAAATGCCTAGCAAAGTCTAGCATAACTTCATGGCAATAAATTTTGTGTTAAAAATAGACAAGGTTTTACCACTGTCAGTTTTGAATCAAAAGCCATAGTTACGAGATTTTATAACAACACAAACAATATTCTTTTTGTTTGTCTGAAATTACGTCTCAATTATTAAGATAAAATCGTGCCCTATTACTTTCAACCATGATTAGATTAAGTTGTTTTTAAAGTAACATTTCACATTTATTACATTTTTTAAAAGAATGCCTTGATGCAAAGATTGTGTATTCTAATGCGTAGAAATACTATCAGATTTTTTAAGGTTGTTATTTATAGGCGAGAAATACGCCTTTAAAGTTGAGACAGCAGAAATGGCAAATTCTATATAAATCTGAACTATTGTCCACAACAATTTGTTTAATTTTAGCACAAAAATATATATTTCTCGTAAGCGGTTCAATATTTTGCCTTGAAATTTTCAGAATTTTCATAAGAAAATATGCTCTTTCAGATAAAATAAAAGTAAAATATGTGTAAAAATCATTGTGAAATGTCACTTTAAGTTAAAATATGCGTTATAAAATTCACCATGTCTTAACCCTAGTCTTACTTTACATCATCATTGTGCAAGTAACCCCTAAAGGAGTATTTCTACAAGCTGCAGTTTTCTAAAAATGGTAAATATCCAATCAAGGTACCGGTAGGAGCTTGTAATATCCAACAAATTCTGGTTTTGAAACATTTAATACCAAAAGTTTCAGAAAAACTTCATTACAAAAATTTCTGATAACCAGCATACTTTTGCTCTTGAATTTTCTCTGTGAATGTGATTTTGATTGTTTTTATACCCTGTCATTTAACGTTCAAGAACTGTTTCAAGAACTAGTTCAAGAACTAATTCTAGAACATTCTAGAACTAGTTCTAGAAACCAAGTTCTAGAACTGTGTTAGTGCAATTTAACGTTCCGGATCATTCTAGAACTGATGTTCTAGGACAGCTCTTGAACTTTTTCGCAGGGGAAGATTTCTCATCATCTAGTAATGTTTTAAATAAATTAATAAGCAAATGTTTACAGCCGTAGTTAACTCTGCAGTTTAGCAATTTTTACTCTACATAATATAAGTCTTTATCAAAAAAAAATATTTTGTGAGTAAAAGCAAAAAGGAACAAGAGGGCCAGAATGGCCCTATATCGCTCACCTGAAAGAAGTTTAAGACACGCCCATTTTTTTTGACGAATCAAAAATTTGCAAATAAATTTTGAAAAGGGTCACTCAAGGAACATCGCTGCCAAATTTGTTTCAAATTGACCCTATGCTTGATTTTTAAAGAATTTTCTTATTATTTCTCTAAGTCTGATAAGCCACGCCCTGCCATGCCCACTTTTTTTTACCAATACAAAATTTGCCAACATATTTTGAAAAGGGTCACTCAAGGAACATTTCTGTAAAGTTTGCTTCAAATTGGGCCAATGGTTGATTTTTAAAGAATTTTCTTAGGATTTCTGTAAGTCCGATAAGCAACGCCTAATTTTTTTCTGACGAATAAAAAATTTGAGAAAATTTTTTGAAAAGAGTCACCCAAGGAACATTTCTGCCAAGTGTGGTTCAAATTAGGCCAATGGTTGATTTTTAAAGAATTTTCTTTTGATTTCTCCAAGTCCGGTAAATGCTGACCTGCCACGCCCACAACTTTGGATGAATAAAAAATCCGCGAACAGATCTTAAGAAGGGTCACCCAAGGAACATTCCTGCCAAATTTGGTTTTAATTGGCCCTATGGTTAAGGAGAAGAAGATTTTTGAAGAATTTTTTAAGAATTTCTCTTGGTTAGATAAGCCCCGCCCTGCCACACCCACATTTTTTGACGAAACTATAAAGTTATGAACAAATGTTGAAGAGGGTCACTCAAGGAACAATTCTGCCAAGTTTAGTTCAAATTGGCCCATTGGTTGATTTTTAAAGAATTTTCTTAGGATTTCTCGTGATAAGCCCCTTCCTCCCTGCCACACCCTCATTTTTTGACAAATGTAAAAATTTGTGAATCAATTTTGAAAAGAGAGACTCAAAGAACATTCCTGCAAAGTCTGCTTCAAATAGGCCCAATGGTTAATTTTTAAAGAATTTTCTTATGATTTCTCTAAGTCTGATAAGCCCCTTTCTCCCTGCCACGGCCACGTTTTTTGACGAATGAAAATATTTGTGAACAAATTTTAAAAAGAATGGCTTAAGGCACATCCCTGCAAAGTCTGGTTCAAATTGGCCCAATGGTTGATTTTTAAAGAATTTTCTTATGATTTCTCTAAGTCTGATAAGCCCCTTTCTCCCTGCCATGGCCACGTTTTTTGACGAATCAAAAATCTGAGAACGAATTTTGAGAAGGGTCACTCAAGGAACAATTCTGCCAAGTTTGGTTCAAATTGGAACAATGGTTGATTTTTAAAGAATTTTCTTAGGATTTCTCTAAGTGTGATAAGCCCCGCCCTGCCACGCCCACATTTTTTTATGAATCAATAATCCGCGAACAAGTTTTGAGAAGGGTCACTCAAGGAGCATTCCTGCCAAGTTTGGTAAAAATTGGCCTGTTAGTTTTGGAGAAGAAGATGTTTGAAGAAATTGTTGACGGACGGACAGACGGACAGACGGACGGTGAGTGACCACAATAGCTCCCCTCGAGCACTTCGTGCTCAGGTGAGCTAATAACAATCATTCCTTGTAGCTAAAATTAATACAATTAATGATAGATAAGCCATGTCAATAAATGAAGCATAAAACAGAAAAACAAAAATTACTATTTAGTATTTCTATTGACCTTAAAGGAACCAATGCTAGATTGTCAGAGGTAACAAATATATTCAAGAAAGATTGTTTGATATGGTCAACCTGCATAGCTATAGATTGATTCTATTTCGAATGAAGTTCATTTAGACCTTGTGCTTCTAGATCAAATTCTGTTTCAGAACTGTTCTAGAACAGTTCTGGAAGTGCCATTTAACATTCTAGAATATTCTAGAACAGTTCTTGAACTTCAATGAACTTTTCGCAGGAGCATGTACATCTATAGTAGCATTTATGGGAAATTGGGCCTTGATAGATCGTGAAAAATTTGGTATTAGTACTAGATTTCCTTTCTTTTTGGCCATATAGATAATGCCATGTACCACACAACAATGCCAACTCTGACTGTCCCCAAATTGTTCTGATCCCTGAAGAACCTAGCATTACGGGTCCCTTGTAAAACAAGCTGTTACTTCCTAGCTGTAATAAACCTGCATCCCACAACATCAAAACTACCAAGTTCTCAAATAGGAGGACAAGCATTTGCTCTCAGTCAAAATTGTGTAATATTATGAAAATGAACCCCCTTTTTCGTATATTCGTACGCCCTTCACAGGAATTCTGCATCCGCAACATATCTTAACAAATTTGCTGCCTGTGGTCAAAGCAGCTGGAAAATTGTAAAGTCTGCATGACAAATCAATTCAAGACTGATGGCTTAATTCATGAAGCTTACTCTTACTTATTTGAAGTTACCTCAAATAGAATTGCACGAGTTTCTTACATTTTATCGTGCAGCAAGCACGATGTTTTCATGAGAGTTTGCTCTTGAGGACAGCTTGGTATTCAAAGACATAAGGAGGGTTCGAAGCGACTTAACTAAGTTAGGATTTCTCGAGGCAAGAAGGTCGGACCTTGAGCTAAACTCATGCTTATTTTCTCCTACATTTTATGGATTTTCGAAAGAAAATTTGCTGGAATTCATGTTTTTGAAACATATTCTTCCATTATATCAAGTTTTTTGTGATATGAAAGTAAAATTTACAATTTTTGAAAATGCCAAAAACGCTTCTTATTTTGACACATTTTTAATTTTTATTCTAATTGTTTAATTTTAGACAAGTCCTATTTCAAATGCGGCAACTAACATTATGAATAAGACAAAAATGATATCGGAAAACTTTAAGAGAAAAGAGGAAATTGTTGATGATCAGGAGTTTCTCCTTTTCATCGATATTTTCTATGCTAGATCTATAACCCAATCATTTCCTTTTTATGCATCAAATATCTTGTCATCTGTAACAGCTATCAACATTCAATTGAATGATTCTAACGTTATCAGTGGAGTTGTGATATTCGACTATTTTGTGAAAACATTATAAGAAAAGACGCGTATTTTAAAACCGCATAATAATTCTTTTCCATTGAAGTTTTCAGAAGCATTGGTCAGAGGATTAAAATTTCGTATTTTGCCCAACGGATTTATCTATGATGTCATGAACAACATTTCCTAAAAGAATAGTTTATCTATGAAAATCACTTGAATCAAGCGATGTTTCGACGAAACGGGTATGAAGGGTTGTATAAGATTATAACAAATTAAGACAAGAGGACCATGATGGTCCTTAATCGCTCACCTGCACCTAGATAGAATGAAAGTCCCAATGTTGTCAAGTTCAAGAGCATATAATTTAAGATGTGAGATTATGATCCAGATGAAAACTGCTTTCATAATCTTGAATGATCAATATTTGTAGCTGTTACAGTAAAAACAAAGTGGAAGAAAACAACAATTTTGTCACAGTAAAGGGCACATAACTCTGTTCTGATAAAGAAATTCTCATCAACATTATGTCCAAAATTTTTTTATTGGTTAATATTCATTGCTGTTTGAGAGAAAACAAAGTAGAAAACGGCAATTTTGTAACCGTCAAGGGCACACAACTTTTTAGTCCAATCAATCTGACAAATTAAAACATTTAAGATATTATGGTCACCAACATTGCGACCAAGGTGTGTCTTGATTGGTCCATATTTGTTTGTTAGAGAGAAAATAAAGTCGAAAACAGTAATTTTATGAAATTAAAGGGCCAATAACTCTTGTTTTTCTAGCCAAATCAAGCTGAAAATTTAACTCATCAAGTATCTTTTGGTCAACAACATTGTGGCCAAGTTTTGTCTTGATTAGTCAATAAATGTAGATGCTACAGTGTAAACAAAGTCGGAAACAGCAATTTTGTCAAATTCATGGGCACATAACTCCAGACTTCCTGCTCCTATCACACTGAAAATCGAACTCATCCAAGATCTTATAGTTACCAACATTGTGGCAAAGTTTTGTCTTGATTGGTCAATATCTGTAGATGCTAGAGTGGTAACAAAGTCAAAACTAGCCATTTTTGACGTTCAAGGGCACTTAACTCCGGACTTCCTGGTCCAATCTGACTAAAAATCGAACTCATGCGAGAACCTATCGTCATACATATTTTGACCAAGTTTGATTAAGATTGGTCAATATTTATAGATACTAGAGTGGTAACAAAGTCAAAACTAGCAATTTTTGACGTTCAAGGGCACATAACTCTAGACTTCCTTATTAGATCTGACTCAAAATCAAACTCATCCGAGAACCTATGGTCAAACATGTTTTGACCAAGTTTGGTTAAGATTGGTCAATATTTGTAGATACTAGAGTGGTAACAAAGTCAAAACTAGCCATTTTTGATGTTCAAGGGCACATAACTCTGGACTTCCTAATCCAATCTGACTCAAAATCGAACTCATCCGAGAACTTAGGGTCATACATGTTTTGACTAAGTTTGGTCAAGATTGGTCAATATTTGTGGATGCTAGAGTGGTAACAACAAATTGTGGACAGACGGACATACGGACGGACAGATGGACGGACAGACGGACGACGGACAAAAAGCGACCACAATAGCTCACCTTGAGCACTTCGTGCTCAGGTGAGCTAAAAAGGGTTAAGGAACATTTCCTCTATAAAGAAAAGAAAGATTTTGACTGTGAATACTACTTTGTTATTGAGTCTTTCTGGTCCGGGGATCCCGTGCTAACGGCATAATCAGTAACTTCAGGCGTCCTTTGTTGAGTCTGACTGAAGTTTGAGTCAAGTAAATGTTCATGAATTTAGCCATATGCTCTCATGAAAATTACATTTAGCCCTTAAGTTAGAATACCCGTAATGTGGCCATTTTAAGATTCATAACACATCTGGTTTTTTAGAGCAGTGTCGTTACCTGTATGAACCTATTCAGGACGATAGTAAACATTCTGCGGTGGAAAGTTCTCCAACCGAATGTTTTTGATGTTGCTGGAATAATTCGGACGTCGCGCGAATCTCATTAGGGGTGAACTACCTTAAAACATTGTCCTCCTATTATGACAACATTTTTTATTCCCACTTCTAATAAACAAAACATAGCACAATATTACTAAAAATATACAATTGTGTTTACAAAATGCATTATATAGCATGCAACTGTGAGAACATAAGAGTTAAAAGCTACAACGGTGCACCTATTCTTGTTTATTTTTCTTACCAAGATAACCAGCTACATGCAAAATAGAGACAAACATCAACATACTTTAATATCATACATAATTATACATTATTCAATCTAACATGTCAAACAATGCATTCTTTAATACGTCTTGTCACAAAACACCATTCTACTGGTCATCAAATATGCATAATATGCAACTCCTTTTGTATATATGGTGATTTGCCCAGTTTTCGTGGAGGAGCCCAAATTAGTGGTATTCCGAATAATCTTACGCCATTCTAAACATGCGACGTCCACACGCTAGAATTTTGTCAACAAAAAACCCCAACCCCACCTTCACTTGCTTCAAATAAAGCAAACAAAGAAAATGTTTATTCAAGGGGCATAACCTATGACTGTTCTTGTGACGGTCGTTCAACACATTCTTACGCAATGAATCAAATAGGCACAGGTACTTGTGATGTTCCTATTATTACATGAGCCAGTGTATTTAAAAGAAACCAACTTTTAATTATTCACAAGGAATGCTAGATCGATGAAATGCCCAGTTTCGGGAGGAAAATTTGGAAACAAAGAATTTGTCACTGATTTATTGAACGACCCACGAATTCTGGAGCCTCAATTCCGATGACGTCAGAGGTCATCCAGAGCTTATCCAAAAATGGCTTCAAATGTAAAAATAACACACAACTGACATAAATGTAGGGAATTTATAAAATTACAAATATTTTCAAATGTTGTTTAATACTTGTTATAGCACTGACATTTTCTCTTCCGGGAGTTTCCTTTGAATTATTAATACCACAAAAACTGGACCAACCATCATACTGGGTACCCATCATGCTTCAACTAAAACAAGATCTGAGGCACATTCTTAAGAGTGAGATTTTTAAGATATCTTAAAATTGAGATTTTTTAAGATATTTCAAGAGAAAGTGTTTTTTAATACAAGATTTATAAGCCACTCAATTTGAGACACCATTACTCTATACTTCTTACAGAACCCCTCACAAAATTCTATAGAAACAATGAAGAGAAAATCGACCGAGTTGTTCCAAATGCTCCATAATTTATAACATCCCCCCCCCCCCCCCCAGTTCTGAATACTCCATACTTATACAAATGATGTCATGATGACGTCATTTGAATAAGTATGGCGCATTTGGAACACCTTGATTAGAATCTCGGTCCCTAAAGCGCTATATCTAAAACATCTTAGAAAATCTTAGAAAACCTCGCTCTAAAGAATGGGCACCTCATCAATAAATAAGGTATTTCACACTGTCTTTCAGAACATTGTTGACATAACCATGCCTTCTAAACATTTCCAACATTTTGGGTTTCAAGAATAAATCGGTAAATGATAAAAAAATATCAATTATATGAATAATAAAGATTATACAGAATTGATATAGTAACAAAACTTGAACGAAAAACAACAATTCTTGCAAACCACTATTTAAATTTGTTTTAGAATCACATTTACCCTTTCCCAAACAAGACCCAGTTTTGACATTTTTCCAAACTATTTCCACTAGGGACATCAAAACCAGGTTTTGTTTAGGAAAGGGTTAATGATATCACAGAAACTGATGCAACTTTTCATGTTATGTGTATTATGTTACTCACTTAGTACAAAATACATTTTCTATAATGCTTTTTAGTAGGAAATAGAGAAATAACGGTAGATTATCATTTGATAGACTCACCGCCTATCCAGTGAAATTATCAACAAGAGGACCATGATGGTCCTTAATCGCTCACCTGAACTGAGATTCACAAGCTGAGAAATGATTGCACCTTGTCTCATGATATCCAAAAGAACATTCTAATTCTCAATAGTCTTCATCCTTGTGGCTAGACATACCTCCTAAACATGTTTCATGATGATTGGACAAAAATTGTATCATCTACATTGCTAACAAGGATTTTGTCTTTAAGGCCACTTTTCCCAGGATATCCAACAGAACATTCCCATTGTCAATAGGCTTCATCCTTGAGACTAGACAAATAATCTGACTAAATTTCATGAATATTGAGCCAAAATTATTGTCTCTATAGCGCTAACAAGGATTTTGTCATTAAGGCCCCTTTTCCCGTGGCATCCCATGGAACATTCCTATTTTCTTCAGAGTTCATCATTGTGACTAGACAAACACAAGTTTCTTGAAGATTAGACCAAAATTGTTGTCTCTAGAGTGCTAACAAGGATTTTGTCATTAAGACCCCTTTACTCATGATATTGACTGGAACATTCCAATTTTTTATAGGGTTTATCCTTGTGACTAAAACAAACATTCTTTTTAGTTTCATGAAGATTAAGCCAAAACTGTTGCATCTAGAGTATTAAAAAGGATTTTGTCATAAAGACCCCTTTTCCCATGATATCAAAATGGAAAATTCCGATTGTTGATAAGCTTCATCCTTGTGAATAGACAAATATTCTGATCAAGTTTCACGAAGATCAAGCCAACATTATGGCCTTTAAATTGCAAACACGGATTTTATCATTATGGCCCCTTTTCCCGTGGTATCCAATGGAATATTCCAATTTTCTGTAGGGTCTATCTCTGTAACTAGACAAGCATAATTCTGACCAAGTTTTATGAACATTTGGCCAATATCGTAGCCTGTACAATGCTAAGAAGGGTTTTGTCTTTTAGGCCCCTTTTCCCATGATATCAATGAGAAGGTTCCAATTTTCAACAGGGTTCACCCCATATAAACCCCAAGAATCAACAACATGGGGGCCCTATGAAAAAAATACTGTTACTGTATCTTGCACAATACATAGCTAATGTTTTGAGATGAAAAGGTTTTCCAAGTTAAAGATCAAAATGTTAGAGAAAGAACTCTTAACCCCTATATAAACCCCAAGAATCAACAACATAGGGCTGTTTCTTCATTGCAAAATAATTAATTCTATAATAATTTAGTAAAGAGCTAAAGAGAATATAAGTTGCAAAATAGAAGCAAGTCTGATTATAAATCCAAAGAAAAGATAACAGAACACTAATAAAAGCTAGATTAAATCCTCATTTGTTTACTTAAGCTGGGGAAAGTCTAGATCATTGATCAGATAAAATCCAAGTTTATCAAAATGGACCAAGGGAGGCAACTTTAACACTGAAAGTCTTACAGCTTCACTGATTGGTTATCTTCCTTAGTAAGTCTGATAAGCTCCACCCTGCCACGCCCACATTTTTTGACTAATCTTAAAATTTGAAAACAAATTTTGAAGAGGGTCACTCAAGGAACATTCCTGCCAAGTTTGGTTCAAATTGACCCAATGATTGATTTTTAAATAATTTTCTTAGGATTTTTAAGCCCCGCCCTGCCACGCCCACATTTTTTGGAAAATCGAAAATTAACGAACAAGTTTTGAAAAGGGGCACCCAAGGAACATTCCAGCCAAGTTTGGTCAAAATAGGCCCAATGGTTCAGGAGGAGATGTTTGAAGAAATTGTGAACGGACGGACAGACGGACGGACGGACAGACGGACGGACGATGAGCTACCACAATAGCTCACCTTGAGCACTTCGTACTCAGGTGAGCTAAAATCTTATGCCCCGCTTTTGTTCATTTCACCCTATCTGACGTTATCTAAGCAGGGCCAAATAAGTGACTTCATCATAAGCATTGCATAGCAGTCACGTGCAAAATGACAAGCTTTAAGAAAATTTGACCATAAAATTCTCGAATTTTGTCTAATTTTTGCATTAAAGAAATAGAACAATCGTTTGCTTTTCTATTAAGATTGATTTATATTCAATTGGGTGAACAAGGAAAGCTACATTTTCAATTGTGGCTTCACCACTTCTGAAAATAAAGCTTTTGTTGTTCACTCAATGAAATATAAATCGATCTTACACTGAAACAAACGATTATCCTCTATATATCAAAGTCACCAGCTGCTTATAGATCTTATGTAGGCATAAATCATTTATATCTCATTACCTTTGTCAAAATGAAAAGTCTCTTCGAGTCTCTTCATTCAAAACTGTGCCCGGCTTTTAAACTTAATCTCAAAATTGACCACCTTATCAGGCTCAATATTAATAATATTGATTATTGTCATAATTTAATTCAAGATAGAAGAGAATGTCCCGATTATAACTGAGTATATAATTGTAATATTTGTGTACATCTATCAAAGGAAAGAAGTGGTATCATACAATTTAAAATGTCAAATAAATTATCCTAATATGTTCAGTTATATTGATAATGAGAGATGTTTTTTGAATGATAATTCACTGCTCATTCATATGTACCAATACCATTCATGCATTCTACATATATTATAATGTATCATATAATACAATGATATGTTGGTTTCGATTTTCAGGAATATTTCTATGATGCTTTAATCAAATTGTTCCTAAACAGCAAGAAAGTACTGTTCCACCTTGAAAATTGCTACAGACAACACAATAGATTATAGATATTATTGAAAATGTGTATCTTTTTCTTTTTTTTGGCTCAAAGTTTCCTCTAGCCTTTTCTGTAAGGTCCCCATCAAAAGCAGGTCTCGTTTAGCAAAATGGTTTAAATTTCCAAATGGTTGAATGGTATTTAACCGAGTTTGAGCTACATGTTAAAAAATTTCAAAATATTGCTGTATTAATTGGAGCACCATAGATTTCTGACACCAATACAAACACCAAAATCACGCTGCTTTTCATAAAAAACCTTGTATCTGCAGCTTAAAACAAGCTACAGATACAAGGTTTTTGTTGAAAAGCAGCAATCTAATCTGAGCCACATGCTGTTCATCCTATGTTTATGATTTGCCTATCCGTGAGACAAATTATTTTACCAGACCAACCACATCAAAATGAGTTACATCTTCATATCGTCGGTCACGTTAAAAAATGTTGTAACTACAGCTTCAATAAGCTGTAGTTAGGACATTTTTTAACGTGGCCGACAATATTTTGACAAAATCAAAATTGAATAATTTTACTTAGTGTTCGTCCTAGTTTGTGGACCAATGAAATAATTAATTGCAGAATATTTGGAAATTTCGGCGCTGTATTTCACATAAACACATTGCCGGTCAATTTATGTCACGGATATACATAGCCACACCCCAGTTTCCTGTGCAGTTATGAAAAATGATGTATTTTTTGGAAAATGATGTAATTTTTGGGAAAATGATGTAATTCCAGTAAGATCCGCTTGATAGTAGCTCAGGTCAGAGGCGTGGCTTGAAGAATGACAATAGAAGCGTATGTTTTCATTGGCTGACAAACACTAAGTCAGATATAGTCTGTATAGTAGATTCTACGCGACATAAACGTTCAAAGGCTGCGCCTTTTGAACGTTTATATCACGTAGAATCTACTATACAGCCTCTATCTAATACTTGAATCTCTAAACTAAGCTAAAGGAATGATATTCACTCCAGTAGATTTGTCAAAGGGGACTATTCTTTTTTCTTTTTCTTTTTTAAGTTTTCTAAAATGGTATAATGTCCGATCAAGAACAAGAGTTGTTAGTCAAAGATGTGATAATTATGAGAAACTGGGGTTATAATAAACATATTGATTTACTAAATGAAATCAAAAGATGAAAGTGTTTTTAATCAAGTTCCAAATTTGATACCAAGAGCAATTGCGATTCTATCAAAGTTGATATCAATGTTGAATGTATCATTCAAAATGACAGATTATAGTGCAAAACTATTGTAGTGCACATCATTCATATGCACTTAAAACAGCTTTGCACCAAGCCTTCAATACACATTTACATTAGAATTTGAACTTATTGCTTGATATCTAATAAAAAAGTTATGGTGAGGGTTACTACTATACTGATTGGAAATATCTAGATCTATCTGGAGTTTGGTACCTAAAGTTCCTAAAACTGGATTTTGATGAAGTAAACCCAAGTCCTATTTACACTAAAGGACTAGATAATCTAAGAAGACCCCAGACATTTTACCCCAAAATTCATGAAGTATCAAAGAAAATATATCCTGACTTTCCAGTTTCAAATATTGACGTCATTAATTATTGTATCCACAAATGTCAGTAATTTTACTCCATAAAGGAATTTGGTTACAATGAAAAATTGAACTAATTCAAACTCCTGGATAAATTCCTTAAGCCAGAATTTTTTGACAGAAAGAGGAATGATGAAATATAATGTAGCCTACACCACTAAATCTGTAACACGCGAAATTCATACATTACCAAAATATGTAACACATATGTAATACATATGTGTATTGTGCTTACCTCCACCTGCAAACATCAAACAGTTATTACATATTATATTACTTAATTGTAATACAATCAAGGTAGATAATAACTTATCATTGATGAAAGTCAAAATTATGGTAATCTGTGAGTTAAATGTGAAGCCATCAATTATGATGATAATGAATTAGATTTATAACATTCCATGCAAGTAATTTAACTCAACAAAAAACTTAAGAGGTTACATCATTCAAGGGGATGTTCAAAATGCACTGACTTCAAGAATAATATACTTGCAAAGAATGTTTTTCATCACAATCATAATGCAAGCGCAATGCAGATTTTGTCAATTCTAAATGAGCCCCCTCCTCTCCTCGAATATAGATGGTGTTAAGGACAGATCCTCCATTTATTTCCTACGGTAAGAATTTTTTTATTTTTTCTGTACTGATATTTAAATATATGAGAAGTAAAAAAATGACTTAAAAACTATAGGTCACCAAGCGAATTAAAAAGTTATTGGATTTCAAGGGAGACTACTCTTGTAAAAAATTGCAAAATTGAGGTATCACTTAAATACCCACAAAAAGGGTATTTGAAATGACTAGGATTATATAAATAAGTCTTTATTGTGTTCAATATGATATATCCTGTCTAATTGAGTATCAATTTGGGAAAATTAAGCGATGATTTTGAAATTTTTAGTAAAACATTCTTTCAAAAGTAGCTGAAATTGCTCTTTTTTCGCAACGTTTCTGATAATAAAAAATATTCCAGCGGTAAGAATTTTTTCTTTTTTGGTATAGACATAGTGCTTGGTCATACCTACAAAAATAAAAAAAGAAAAATATATCAAACCAAGCGTTTTTCTTAGTTATAAGTAAAATTTGGTTTACTTTTTGCAGCTCTGTCCGAAATTGTTTCACTACTTTTATCCATTTTCTTCCTTATAACCAGCTTTAAATAATAAAAAGTGTCATCTTTTGTGTCCATCTGAAGCGGACTAGCTCATAAAGACAACACTTTGCTTTTGTTGCTCCGTTTCCTATCGCTAACGCAATATGTTGAACGTGTAACAAAAGGCGAAATGTACCATCCGAGTACTATTACACTTTAATTGACCAAAAAGAGAATATTGAAATAACCGAAAAGGGTCTTGTCATTTATCAACCAAACATTAACTAAATGTAAAAAATGCATTTGCTGAAAAAGGCCAATTACTGAAACAGCCTTTTACTCGTTATTTAGGATATGCGCAGTAAGTTGCGCAGTAACAACTGGAGGATCTGTCCTTAATATCAATTCTGAATGGAGAAAACACCATGATATACAAATACAGTTCATATGTACTATCTCATGTGAAAATCAACATGAATAGACATACAATAGTTCAAGTTAACCCATGTATGACAAACTCTGAATGATCAGTTTCAAAAACAAAGAAAGTTTAAGAACACGAGCAAAGTAGAAATTGTTGATTACCAGCATTTTTTCCTTTGCTATTAATTCTTTTATGCAATAAAGATCAAAATTCAAACACCTTGTAACATTGGTTTGTTTTGGAACAGGTGAAATTCAAGAGGTGAAGGAAAGGGCCCATTAGATCAATATGCTGAACATAAGCTATTATGATATCATGAACACAAACTTTTATAATAAATAAAGATGGAAAAAATCTAACCAACCTGAAATAAACCGATTATTAGTAATATTTCAAGACAATAAAATGGTTCTATTACAGTACAAGTAATACAAGATTCTAGTACAAGTCAATTTGTTGGTGTGATTGCATAACCTCATAACTCCAGCTTTTGATCAAGCTGGAGTTATGAGGTTTTACAATAACACCAACAAATTGTACATGTTCAAGTTAATGAAAATAAAAATATCTGTATTTAAATATATCATTATTAATAGATCAATGAAAATAAAAATATCTGATGTACATGAAATTAATGAGTTCTAAGTGCATTTTTCAGCAATCCATTATCACTTACCAGGACCTATAATTGTGAAATTGATGAAATGAATAATGATTATCATTTTGATATACAATTTTTCTACCCAACTGAAAGATCTTTATAGACAATATGTGTGGGTGCAACACAAACAACCAAGAAATTGGTTATTTTCCTAAATAAAACAAGAGGGCCATTGGCCCTGAAGCGCTCACCTGATATAATAACTTTTTGTACACCAATTTTCAGGTTGATTGGGCAAAAATGTGACCTCTAGGGTGCACACAAGGTTTAACTAAGATTTGACCTCGTGAACTAGAATTAATCAAGACAATCATTCTGATCAATTTTCAGGTTGATTGGGCAAAATCTGGCCTCTAGAGTGCAAACAAGGTTTTACAAAGATTTGACCTCATGACCTAGTTTATGACCCTAGATGACCCAATTTCAATCTTGTCAAAGAATTGATCAAGACAATCATTCTGATCAATTTTCAGGTTAATTGGGCAAAAAGTGTGGCCTCTAGAGTGCACACTAGGTTTTTCTAAAATTTAACCCTGTGACCTAGTTTTTGACCCCAGGTGACCCAATTATAAACTTGTCCAAGATTTCATCAAGACAATCATTCTGATCAATTTTCAGGTTGAATCGGCAAAAAATGTTGCCTCTAGAGTGCACACAAGGTTTTTCAAAGATTTGACCCTGTGACCTAATTTTTTACCCCAGATGATCCAATTTCGAACTTGTCAGAGATTTCATCAAGACAATCATTCTGATTAATTTTCAGGTTGATTGGGCAAAAGGTGTGGCCTCTAGAGTGCACACAAGGTTTTTCTAACATTTGACCTTGTGACCTAGTTTTTGACCCCAGATGACCCAATTTTGAGCTTGTTCAAGTTTTCATCAAGACAATCATTCTGAGCAAATTTCAGGTTTTTTGGGCAAAAAATGTGGCCTCTAGAGTGCACACAAGGTTTTTCTAAGATTTGACCCCGTGACCTAGTTTTTGACCCCAGATGATCCAGTTTCAAACTTGTTCGAGAATTGACCAAGACAATCATTCTGATAAATTTTCAGGTTGATCGGGCAAAAAATGTGGCCTCTAGAGTGCACACAAGGTTTTTCTCAGATTTGACCCCGTGACCTAGTTTTTGACCCCAGATGACCCAATTTCAAACTTGTCCAAGATTTCATCAAGACAATCATTCTGATCAAATTTCAGGTTGATTGGGCAAAAAATGTGACCTCTAGAGTGCACACAAGGTTTTTCTAAGATTTGACCCCCGTGACCTAGTTTTTGACCCCAGATGACCCAATTTCAACCCTGTCTGAGATTTAATCAAGATTATCATTCTGATCGATTTTCAGGTTGATTGGGCAAAAAATGTGGCCTCTAGAGTGCACACAAGGTTTTACTAAGATTTGACCTTGTGACCTAGTTTTTGACCCCAGATGACCCAATTTTAAACTTGTCCAACATTTCATCAAGACAACTATTCTGATAAAATTTCAGGTTGATTGGGCAAAAAATGTGACCTCTAGAGTGCACACAGGGTTTTTCTAAGATTTGACCCTGTGACCTAGTTTTTGACCCCAGATGACCCAATTTCAAACTTGTCCGAGATTTCACCAAGACAATCATTCTGATCAATTTTCAGGTTGATTGGGCAAAAAATGTGGCCTCTAGAGTGCACTCAAGGTTTTACTAGGATTTGACTTTGTGACCTAGTTTTTGACCCCAGATGACCCAATTTCGAACTTGTCCGAGATTTTATCAAGACAATCATTTTGAGCAAATTCCAGGTTGATTGGGCAAAAATTGTAGCCTCTAGAGTGCACACAAGGTTTTTCTAAGATTTGACCCCATGACCTAGTTTTTGACCCCAGATGACCCAATTTCGAACTTGTCCGAGATTTTATCAAGACAATCATTCTTAGCAAATTTCAGGTTGATTGGGCAAAAATTGTGGCCTGTAGAGTGCACACAAGGCAAAGTTTGACGGACGACGGACACCGGACGCCGGACACAGCGGTATCACAATAGCTCACCATGAGCACATTCGTGCTCAGGTGAGCTAAAAATTGAAACTGGCACTGGCTTTATTTGATGACCTTGACCTTGGTACAAAAAGATGTACATTGAAAATTGTAAATACACAATCATTCTTAACTTTAACTTAATGTATGTTAAAAACTTAAATTAGTGTCAGTTCATTCTTCAAATACAATCAGCCTAAAAGTTTGATGCATTTTTGTCCACAAATATGGGATATCACTATACTTTTGTTCCATATTTTCTTATTTAATGAAAATGACAATAACAATTGTTTAATGATTCTCCAATGGAGTAATGCAAGGTATATGTTTGTTAAGATGTATAGTTCAGGGGAAAGCTGTAGAAATGAAACACAAGGAAGAAGGCAATATAAACATGAAGTGCATAATATGGTTCACGATAAATGACCTGGCAGAGCATCTCTAGCTAATAACTAGAGATGCTCTGCCAAGTCAGTTATCATTAGCTATACTAGTGCTGAGAACCATATCATCATATCTATGCTTTTCCGCAAAGACCATGTAACTGCAGCTTGTTTTAAGCTGCTGTTACACGGTTTTTGTTGAAAAGCAACAATATAAATTTGCTGAAAAGCAACAATATAAATAATCACCTGATCCAAAAGCAGCATTAAGGATATCCTTCAGCTCGTAAGCATCAATCTCCATGTCGACTCCAGCAATCTTCTTGAATGTCTCCTTCATCTTCTGCGCTGCTGCATTGTCCTCCTCTGTCGGGGGTGGAGCTTCCTACAAGTAAACATTTAAACTGACCAATCAGACACGACATCCTACAAGTAATCATTTAAATTAACCAATCAAGCATGCCTTCCTAGTACACAAGTACATATTTGAATTAACCAATCAAATAGAGCTTCCTTCAAGTGAAAATTCAACCTGACCAATAAGACACAGCAGCCTACAAGTAATCATTAAAATCAACCAATGAGACATGGCTTCCTACAAGTATGAATTTAATTTAACCAATCAAGCATGGCTTCCTACAAGTATGAATTTTGATTAACCAATCAAGTAGAGCTTCCTACAAGTTGAGCAAAGTGGCCAATCATGCATGGCTTTCTACAAGTTTAAATTCAAACTGACCTATAATCAGGTCAGATTTCATTCATTCCTGACATCGAATTGACATATCTGTTTGTGATTAAATGAAATAAGAATGCAAATAAAGTTCTACATTTTCTTTCATATCAAAACAATAAACCTTACTTGTTTATAATTACTTCTTTTGACAACTAGAACTGTCGCAAAGCGGACAAATACCCCCCACTAGCGCCTTGTCACTGAAAAAAGTGCTATAGGTCAAAAGGTTCTTTAGTTTGAGCACGGAAACGGATGTTAAACAAAGTCCAATTGTGACCTTGACCTTGGACCTTCATGACCCAAAAACAATAGGGCACCTCCTTGGGTCATGGGCAACAACTGTGTAAAGTTTCATGATCCTAGGTCAACCGGTTCATGACTTAGAGCACGGAAACGGATTTTGAACAAAGTCCGATTGTGACCTTGACCTTTGACCTTTGTGACCCAAAAACAATAGGGCACCTCCTTGGGTCATGGGCAACAACTGTGTAAAGTTTCATGATCCTAGGTCAACCGGTTCATGACTTAGAGCACGGAAACGGATTTTGAACAAAGTCCGATTGTGACCTTGACCTTTGACCTTCGTGACCCCAAAACAATAGGGCACCTCCTTGGGTCATGGGCAACAACTGTGTAAAGTTTCATGATCCTAGGTCAACCGGTTCATGACTTAGAGCACGGAAACGGATTTTGAACAAAGTCCGATTGTGACCTTGATCTTTGACCTTCGTGACCCCAAAACAATAGGGCACCTCCTTGGGTCATGGGCAACAACTGTGTAAAGTTTCATGATCCTAGGTCAACCGGTTCATGACTTAGAGCACGGAAATGGATTTTGAACAAAGTCCGATTGTGACCTTGATCTTTGACCTTCGTGACCCAAAAACAATAGGGCACCTCCTTGGGTCATGGGCAACAACTGTGTAAAGTTTCATGATCCTAGGTCAACCGGTTCATAACTTAGAGCACGGAAACGGATTTTGAACAAAGTCCGATTGTGACCTTGACCTTTGACCTTCGTGACCCCAAAACAATAGGGCACCTCCTTGGGTCATGGGCAACAACTGTGTAAAGTTTCATGATCCTAGGTCAACCGGTTCATGACTTAGAGCACGGAAACGAAAAAGTCTATGGACGGACGGACGGATGGACGGACGGACAGACAGACAGACATGGTGAAACCAATATACCCCCCTCTACTTCGTAGGTGGGGGGTATAACAAACTGTTTCCCAAATAAATGAACAATGAATACACAAGAACACCGGGCAGCTTTTGTTATTTGATTTTGTTGCAAACAATTCTTTTAATAAAAAAACATAATAGACTTAATTGCATTGAAAGTATCTTTTCTGAACAGCTTAAGAAAGAGTAAATTGGAATTAAACCACCCAAAACAGCAGAGCATAAATATGACTACAAGCAAGATATCACCTTGGTTACCACCAAGAATATCAATAAAAGTAACAAGTCATTCAATTTATGCATTTACATGTATATCATAATAACAAATTTTATGTATTTACATAACAAATAACATAAGTGGAATTTTCAATCTGATTATATTCACACACACACACTGGAAGCAATATGACAAGCTAGCCATCCCAATAACCATTTCACACAGCATCAGAAAATTATTAGAATAAAAATATCTAATAATTAATTTATGTATGAGGTCAGTATTTCATACACAATTTCTGTTGGAGAAATAATATTACAATTTTAAGCATTCAGGGTAGATCTATCTAGTAATAATAATTTTAATAAAAGAATATAATTTAATGCCTCTTTTAACTGCTTTGTCACATCATGTAAGAATTCAAATCAAAATCTTCAACTAGAACTGTCGCAAAGCGGACAAATACCCCCCACTAGTGCATTGTCACTGAAAAAGTGCTGTAGGTCAAAAGGTTCTTTTAGTTGGAGCAAGGAAACAGATTTTATTTCAAACAAAGTCAAATTGTGACCTTGACCTTTGACCTTCCTGACCCAAAAGCTATAGGGCACCTCCTTTGGTCATGGGCAACAACTGTGTAAAGTTTCATGATCCTAGGTCAACCAATTCTTGACTTAGAGCACGGAAACGGATTTGAAACAAAGTCCCATTGTGACCTTGCTCTTTGACCTTGGTAACCCAAAAACAAAAGAGCACCTCCTTGGGTCATGGGCAACAAGTGTGTAAAGTTTCATAATCTTAGGTCAACTGGTTCTTGACTTAGAGCACGGAAACAGATTTTAAACAAAGTCCCATTGTGACCTTGACATTTGACCTTGGTGACCCAAAAACATTAGGGCACCTCCTTGGGTCATGGGCAACAAGTGTGTAAAGTTTCATGTTCCTAGGTCGACCGGTTCTTGACTTATGATTACTGGGTTTTGCATTTTTAAATTTTGACAACTCCCAACCCCCCAACCCCCATTTCAAAGTTCAAAGTGGCATAACTCTGAAATTAAAAACTGGATCAAGATGATAATTGCAGGTACATAACTTCATAAACAACCTGATAAAATTTCAGCAAAATTGGTCAAAAACTATGGGAGGAGAAGAGAACACAAAATTATGTCCAAGGACAGACAGACGGATGGACCGACAGACAACCTGATTCCAGTATAACCCCCCCCCCCCCATATCTTCATTGTGGAGGTATAATTATATAATAGATTTCTACTAATAAATCTTTCTTGCATGAAGTAACTTGCTGAAATACCACTAAAAAGTTAAAGAAACTATTTCTTTGAAAGGTTTAATAGTGGTTAGTTTAAAGCAAAATAACTCTTCAAAGTCAAATTCAGTGATACTTCAAGTTTATAACAATAGATCAAGTAAGTCGGTTAGTTGAGAAAAAGAAAAGTACAGCAAAGTGAACTAGAAGACCTAAAGGTCTTGAGTCGCTCCACAGGCCAGAATTTCTTGAAATATACAACATAAGTTTTCACTTTTGTAACTGATTCACATATTATCTTGGATAAACTAAAATAAAGAGTTTTAAATCTCAATATGGTCAATATCTGTGGTTTATAGAATGTAATCAAGTTGGCTTTATTTCTTACATAAATGAGCTTTACCCTTTGAGCATCAGACTTAAAACAAGGGGGGTAACTCAATGAGCAAATATATTTGGTTTCTATAAGTAACCTCCCTTTATTTCAATTAAATTCTGAGAGAGACCTCCTTCAGTCAAACAAATACTGTGATTTTGTAAAATTCAAGTGCAGATAATGCTAAACTTTCCGGTCCAATCAGACATCTGAGATCTTATGGTCAGCAACATTGTGCCAAAGTTTTATCTTTAAGGGTCAATATTTGATGTTGTTGGAGTGAAAAAAACATTGAAAATGGAAATTTTGTCAAATTTAGGGGCAGCTAACTCAAGATTTTCTGGTCCAATCGGCTAAAAATTACACATATGCAAGGTTTTATTGTCAGAAAGATTACTTTAAAGTTTTGTGTTGATTGGTTAATGTTTTTTAGAGTAAAAAATAAGGTTGCAAATAGCAATTTTGTAAATTTTATGGGCACATAACTCAAGATGAAAATTTAAGATCAAGCTGAAAATTGCGCTCTGGCAAGATCTTATAGTCACTGACATTCCATACAAGTTTTGTCTTGATTGGTCAATATTTGTAGTTGCTAGAGTGAAAACAAAGCCAAAATGGCCATTTTTAACATTCAAGGGCAGATAACTCCAGACTTTATGGTCCAATCAGAATTCTTTGATTGAATCTGAGAGAGGGTCACCCAAGGATCATTCATGTGAAGTTTGATTGAAATCCATCAGGTAGTTTCTGAGGAGAAGATTTTTAAAGAAAAAGTTGATGACCAGACGGACGGACACACACATGGACACACTGCCATGACAACAGCCCTCTGGCCTGAAAGGCCAGTGGAGCTAAAAATGATTGTCAATTCAAACCACATAAAATTAATATTCAATCAATATGGATTTATATAAAGACACTATACATGTATTGTGACATTAACTTTTAAATCAACTTTTACATTGTACATGTAGATAACGGTGGTATATTTTCTCAAATCATGCCAATTCAAATATAACAGCACTCCAAACTCATTCACCTTACATATCATCAACATACATGTATAATAATTGCAGATAGATTGTCTCAAAATCTCAAACATGCAAACTATATCTATGATAATAGCAATGTTCACACAAACTCCAAACATTGTCTCCTTAAAGTTCTCTGTCTTTTCATGCCATAGTCATAATCATGTTGGTAATTTTTTTAATCAGAAATTATATTTCTGGAACAAAGTTCCAACATAACAAGAGTTGTCCACAGGACAATGTAGCTAGCCTATACAAGAGCCTGTCACAGAAAAGATTAACTCCAAGGTCAAGAAGTCAAAGGTCAAGGTCTCAAGTGAAGGTTTTGGCAGGACATATCAATAGATGAAAAATAAAGTATCTTTCTGTTAATTATACTGCAAAAAAGATAACGACCAGGTTAATTTTTCTTTAAAGTAGGTCATACTCCAAGGTCATTGGCACAAGGTCAAGAGTCAAGGTCCCAAATGCAAAGTCTTGGCAAGAGATATCCAAATGTGAAATATCAAGGCTCTATCGATCAACATTAGTTTTTTTAAACGTATTGGTCAAACTCCAAGGTCAAGGTCACTAGGTCAAAGGTCATGGTCTTAAATGAAAGGTGTTGACAGGAAGTATCCATGTGTGGAAATATCTAGTTTGTATCTCTAATAGTGCCTGAGATATAGACCAGGTTAAAGTTGTTGTTTTTTATTGAAGACACAGAAGCAATGCGGCACAGACACTGAGGGCTGAGACATTAGCTCCTCAGACTCAAAGTCCCGGCTCGTAAAAAAACAATCTAGAATGCTAGCTGCACCTACATGTATTTCCATCTAGTCTAGGACAATTTGCTGTCACTAAACTCACAACTGTCTGTTATATTAATCATGTATCTAGTGTAACAATATCATCTCAGCCTATATTACTCTAGTTTCAGCTTGCTAGCACTTTAAATTTCCTTGTCCCTTTTCCAACAAAGGCCTTAGTATTGACAGCCTATCCAGACAATAGTTTAGAAAACCTTAAGGGAAAAGAAGAAAATGCTGATGATCAGCATTTTCTTCCTTTCCCTCAAAGATTTCTACACTTTTTATCTATTTTCAGTGGCATAACTTTACTCTTAAAATTGAACCAGTCTAAAATTGTGTTGTATAGGGACCAAATTATAAGACATTGGTGATAATGTCTCAGTTCACGGCTGTAGAGGATCATACAAACATAATAAATAAAAAATTATAATTACAATGTCTAACCAGCGTTTGAGAAACGCTATAGCTTCATCGTATGATTTAATGAGTGGACTCGGGGGTCTCTTGTATGGCAAATATCTCATACCTTCTCGACTAGAACTTTTGCTTGCACCCTAGATCCATGTGTAAATGAGAGAAAACGGTGGTGTTGTTGTTGTTAAGCATGAATTGTGTCAAATAATTGAGTACTTGTTTCAACAAAATGTTGTGAAATTTCCAAAGATTAAAGGATCTTAAGGAAATAATAATCTTAATCATAAAAGAGTGCAAGTCACAATATTTGCCATTTTTATCCCGGAAGTCCTCTTTTCCACGGCATACTGTATTATAACAAAACTGCTGCAATACAGGAATTTGACAGGGAATATTGGGTGACGATTTCTTCCAAATCTGTCTGTGAATAAAAATTGATCAGCAAGACTGTGGCTGTAAGCACATATAGATGGATTAACAGAGGAGATGATATCAATATACAAGCATCTTCTACAGCATATAAAAAGTAGTTTGTTATCTTAGTTTTCTGAACATGCTATTAAACTTTGAAAATAGAATTTTTCATTAAAAGCAATATTTGTAATAATTCAGTTGAAAGCCTACATTTTTGCATTTTCAAAATGAAATAACTTTCAATGACAAAAGTTTTAGTTGTTGAAACATAAATGCCCATGGCTCATATACCAAACATGTTTTTAATAAGACCCACCGTTGACCCTTTCCCAAACAAGACCTGCTTTTGACGTCTTTAATAGAATAGGCTTGGGAAAACATTGAGACAAAAGAAGAAACTGCTGATAACCAGCAGTTTCTCCTTTTGTCTCAATATTTTCTGGCCATACTTTACTCAAATCCTATCTTTTATAACATCCATTTTGTCCTTTGTGGCAGTTTTTAAAGTGGATCACCCTAAAATTTTGTTGTTTGGGAAAGGGTTAATTATTCTACTAGTGAAGTATTTCAATGACAACAAACAATACAGACAGACAGGCATTCGTACACAATTTCATCTTAACCCTTTCCCAAACGGCAAAATTTTCGGATGATCAGCTTCAAAAACTACAACAAACGACAAATTTAATTTGGTGTTATCAAAGATAGGATTTGTGTAAAAATTATGGCATAGAAAATATTGAGACAAAAGGAGAAACTGCTGGTTATCAGCAGTTTCTTCTTTTGCCTCAATGTTTTCCAAAGCCATTTCTATTAGGGACGTCAAAACCAGGTCTTGTTTGGGAAAGGGATAAACCATTTTACAAATAAAGTAGGATAGATCTTTTAAAGTTCAATGATAGAACAAGGCCATGGTTCCCAGCTGAACAGGGGAAATATTAGGCAAGCACTTGTTACCAAAAAATGTTGTAAATATAACGACTTAAAATTCTTTAGAACAATATGAACAGATTTTCTACCTGTATAGGGAAGTATTCAGAATTTCTTCTCCAGAAAAGAATTCAATATTTTCAAAATAAATATTTCATAATTGCATGATGCGAAGACTAGAGAAACTAATACAATCTCATACAATTACTAATGAAAGGAATAACTACTGACACCATTTTCAAAACAATTGCCAGGTTTTTCGTCTCATAAAAGTATACACTTTTTAGATAATGCCTTTCATAGTGCAACAGGTTGTAATTGGTAATTTCAATGAACATCAACCTAAATGGAACAGCTTGTACTCAACATCGATTTTAGAGAGTAGAAGGAATAGAACAAGTTCAATGACATAAATGATTAATATTCTGATTAGATAAAAACAACTTGGATTAATATTCTTAGGGAAAACACCATGCTAAGAGAGACAATCACATGATTTAAGACTATTAACTCACAAACATAGCAAAGAACATAAAGAACATCAATCACAAGTTTTCATTCATATTCTTGACAATGTAAAAATCCATTCAAAACTCCGAACACGTTCTGTATTTGTAAAAAGGTCAGTCTGATTATCAAAGGAAATGCAATTTTAAATCAAGGTCCATCTGTTGACCTTTTACCCTTTCCCAAACAAAACCTGATTTTGATCTCCCTTATATAAAAGGCTTGGCAACCCATTGAGGCAAATATAACCCATTACCACACACTAACTCTTTTTGACTCCTCATAAGATAATGGCTTTAGAAAACATTGTGGAAAATGAAGAAATTGCTTGTGACAAGCAATTTCTTCATTTCCCACAGTGTTTCCTACTCCAAAAGACAATAAAAATTTAAATTTCATTCACTTGAAATTGCCGTCTGCAAAACCTTTGAATTTTGATCGCCCTGAAATTTTGTCGTTTGGTAATGAGTTAAGACGAAAGTGCCGATAATCAGCATTTTCTTCTTGTCCTCATTAATTTCTATGTCTGCTATCAAACCAGTCAACAATTTTGTCATTTGGGAAAGGGTAAGTTATACAAGATGCAAACTAGGGATGTGTGAAACACGGTGGTTAATCACCGGACTCAAAATATCACAAAATCATCAATATCTTTGTCAATACTTGACCAATATCACAAAATCATCATTATCTTTGTCTATACTTGACCAATTTGAAATCGGTTACAAGCAGAGAAGGTGGGTTAATCTTGACATGTCGGATTTCTGAAAAATTTACTGATAGAGAAATTCTGTCAGCTGATTCTTAAAAAGTCCATCACATCCATTTAATAAGGGACATCTGTTCACCTTCTCTGCTTCAAACCAAATTCAAATTGGCCCAGTATATAACAAAAATAAATGAAGATTTTCTGAAATTGTTGCATTACATAATTTTCCACCGTGTGAAATCACACACAGAGTGCACAAACGCATGCACTTACTGGCAATACTCTTTGCTGTT
Source organism: Fragum sueziense (assembly GCA_963680895.1). Classification (NCBI taxonomy): domain Eukaryota; kingdom Metazoa; phylum Mollusca; class Bivalvia; order Cardiida; family Cardiidae; genus Fragum; species Fragum sueziense. The sequence continues at coordinate 581,422 of OY804593.1, read as the reverse complement.
GCTGACCCTAAAACAACCAATTATGTTAAATATCTACAAATTATCTAAATATTCTATACAAATTATCTAAATACCATCACTTTTTCAACAAAAACCTCGTAACTGCAGCTTTAAACAAGCTGCAGTTACAAGATTTTTATTGAAAAGCAGCTAAATTCTACAAAATAAAATTCTGGTGCCATGAGCAACGATCATCTACTTGTGGTCAAAGAATTTCTACTTTACTTTAATGAGTGTCCTATATAACAGGGAATGATGACATTGCATGTGTCAACTTGAACCTGCAGTGGTACGCTTCATGCAGTTCCACAAAGACGATTGTTGATGGATTTTTTTTTAATAAATGAATGGGCTAGTGCCCAATAATGTACCGTATCTTTCCATATTTGTGTACAAAAATGTAAGCTCTGCATATTTTACCACAGTCCCATACATATTAACAAACATAAACCTATAAAGACATTTATAAATTGTCATCACTGCCTTATATATGTGGCCTTGCAAATCAAATCATCACTAAATACAATTGTAACCCATGAACTGGATCTCAATGGTGATTACCCTGGGTAACCTGTCACCGGGGATTACACAAAAGACAGGTTACCTATGGACACAGGCAATATTTCAAAGCCATCAACAAAAATGCATCATTCTTTAGATTTTGGCAGCAGCTTTGAACTTTAAAATAATCCTTCCAGGTGATGGGTCTACAATCAAAAATATGCTTTATAAATCCTACCTACATAATGGCTAGAAAGTAAATATTCGTTATTACAAACTAATAAAGTTACTGAAATTCTATTCTATTTAGCATTCTTAGAGAGGAAGACAGAGAAATGCAAATGTTTTGCAAACTAATTGCCTTTAATGTGACATTTATATCAAGACAAAATGAGAGAAGAAATCTTGTACAAATTAATTCTTTTCAACAAACAACTTTCATTTTCAAGTACCGAGCAACAGAATCTTTTAACCATATGCTATTTAATTGGCAGTCAATCAAGATTTAGATCTATTTAAACCACTAGACAGTCCTGGCGGCCTGGAAGCGCTCCACAGGCCTGATTGTTTGTCTTGTTGAATACAATTTCAAAGGTTCAGGCTGCGCAAACAAGCAAATGCATGACCAAGCTAAAATTTACAAGCAAGTAAGATCGTATGGTCAGTAAGATTTCTGTGAAAATTCTGTATTGATTAGTTAATACTAATGGTTGTAAAAGTGAAAATAAAGCCGTAAATGGCAATTTTGTCAATAACAAGAGCACATAACTTATATAAAATTCAGATCAAGCTGAAAATTACACCAAGGCAAGATCCTATAGTCACCAACATTCTGTACAAGTTTTGTCTTTATTGGTCAATATTTGTAGTTGCTAGAGTGAAAACAAAGTCAAAATAGAGTCGAAAATGGCAATTTTGTCAATTTCAAGGGCATATAACTCATCATGTAAAATTCAGACCAAGCTGAAAATTAAATCAAGGCAAGATCTTATGGTCACCAACATTCTGTACAAATTTTGTCTTGATTGGTAATATTGGTAGTTGCTAGAGTGAAAACAAAGTCAAAATAGAGTCGAAAATGGCAATTTTGTCAGTTTCAAGGGCACATAACTCTTGATGTAAAATTCAGATCAAGCTGAAAATTACATCAAGGCAAGATCTTATAGTCACCAACATTCTGTACAAATTTTGTCTTGATTGGTCAATATTTGTAGTTGCTAGAGTGAAAGCAATGTCAAAATAGAGCCGAAAATGTGATTTTGTCAATATCAAGGGCACATAACTCATAATGTTAAATTCAGATCAAGCTGAAAATTATACCAAGGCAAGATCTTATGGTCATCAACATTCTGTACAATTATTGACTAGATTGGTCAATATTTGTATTTGCTAGAGTGAAAACAAAGACAAAATAGAGCCGAAAAGGGCAATTTTGTCAATTTCAAGGGCACATAATTCATGATGTAAAATTCAGATCAAGCTGAAAATTATACCAAGGCAAGATCTTATAGTCACCAAGATTCTGGTCTAGTTTTGTCTTGATTGGTTGATATTTGTGGATTTTAGAGTAAATCTAAAGTCAAAACCAGCTATTTTTGACATTCAAGGGCAGATAACTCAGGTTATTCTGATTCAATGCAAATTCTTTGAAGGAATCTAAGAGAGGGTCACCCAATGATCATTCTTGTGAAGTTTGATTGAAATCCATCTAGTAGTTTCTGAGAAGAAGATTTTTAAAGAAAAAGTTTACGGACGGACGGACGGACGGACGGACGGACGCACGCACGACGGACACACCGCCATGACAATAGCCCGCTGGCCTGTCGGCCAGTGGAGCTAAAAATGAATTGACAGTTAATGTTAACCAAAGATAGGTAATATCAAAAGACCACCTATATCAAACGAATACATAGAACAAAGAATTATTTGGACAGCTAATGTCAATTCAAAAGTGATCCCCAAAAAAGTTGTTTGGAGGTTGAATTTCTAGGAGACTGTGCTCATCCAAATACATTATTGTCTGATATTGGCCAACTACATAATTTGTAGGTTAATTGTTCTCATTGAGAACTAAAACCATAATTATCTACAAAACACTTCATGCATCTTCGGGTGTCATTCTGTTGCAACGAAAATTAACAAGTGATACCCTCATAAATCTCCAGACATCATCCATGGCAACATATTAATTGATAAGGGATACCATTGAAAATTTCTGTTGCCTTGGATGACGCCTAAAATTGCAGGAAGCGTTTTGTAGATAATGATGGAATACCTTAATGAAGAAAATGCTTGTTATCAAAATTTTCTTCTTTTGTCTCATTAGCTTTTTTTTGAATTTCAACATTAAACTCATTAATGGGTATCAAAGTCGAGACAAGATCAAATTGGTGGCTAACTTAGGTATAACTTGTAGGAACTTTTTCCATGCATAGCAACATTTGAACATTTGAAGTATTCCACCCATCAATACCACCACGAAAAAGTTCAAGGACGCATTTCTAGTTCTAGAACTGTTCTAGAACATTCTGGATCATCAAATGGCAGTTCTAGAACTGCCATTTAATAATCTAGAAGGTTCTAGAACAGTGTTTGAACTAAAATGAACTTTTCGCAGTGGTAGATATCACAAATCGTCGCTGTAAATGCAAAACCTCGTATCTCGTTTTTGGAAAATTTTTAAAGGGGTGGGAAAAAAGTGTAATAACTTTTCAAAAACTGAAATGTTTTACTTGAAATTTGGACATATTGTTCATAAATAATGTATCATTGATCAATATTGATTGGTAAATATATCTCAAACCCTGCGAGAATTGTCTGAACTGAACACACAAGTTCGTACTTTGAAAACTGCAAGAATCGACATACGAGGTTTTGCATTTACACCGACGAAATACTTTGTGCAACTTCACCATAGCCTGTGGCAAGTAAAATTGGCAAAACTCATCTTGATTTTAGAAATCTATTCAACCTTGCTAATTTCCATTGAACAGGTAACGGCGAAGTTTCAGGCCAAACTGCACAAAGGGCTTGGAATATAATTATGGATGGAATATCTTAAAACTGAACTTTAATTAATCTGGTATACAACAATAGGTAACAACTTTAAAACTTGGCATCTTTAGAAAGCTAGGAATATTTTGGAGAACAATTAAAGAAGCTTTCAGTGGAAAGGTAGATAAGTTATAGGAGAGAAGGTAGCAAAGGGGAAAAATAACCATAATTCTGACAATGTGTCAACATTTCATACAATCCTACCAGAAAATCCACTGTTCGGAGTGTGGAGGAAATTAATTCCATATACGGTAGGTACATTTATAATCATTTTGGCAAAGACTTTTATTGTTCTGCTTCATATTTATCAGTCAAAAATTTTTCATTATTGTGAAAAATTACTCACTTAAAACAGAGAATATTCAATTATTTAATTAAAATGTGTTCAATAGAATATGATTATATTTCCAATCACAATACATGGCATATTCAACAACCGTTTGTGTACATGGTACACCTTAAATGTGTCCTGGTAGTTCTTGCCCCAGAACAAGCACAATACAATGTCATGTATCCTATTCAAGCCACCAGCTGATCATCCTATTCACCAAATGTTGAGAGGAGAAAGACTGCTGTCAGTATCCAAAAGTAAATTGGCAGTACTGGCACAAACAATGAGAAATCCTAGTTCTTGTATGCGTTCTTGTGATTTGTTTTTAAAATCTCTTCTGATAACTCATAACTTAGCCAGGGAAGCAAGGGCTGTGACCATATGACATTTAAGCAGGAAAATAAACAGAATCTGTATTTTGTATCCAGTCCAATTGAAAACATTCAAACTGCTCTTAATATATAGCTATATTTATGTCATGACAGAGCTGTAGATGACATAAGACTAGCGACCCATGTGGTACCATTTTGGCGACAACAATTAAGACATTTTTTGACAGACAGATTATATAAGTATCTATTATGTTTAACATTTTGAACATTTTGAACAAATGTAAATTGAACTGGAAGGTAAATACAAACCCATGTACAATCATGTTAGGATCATGTTGAAACAAATCCTCTCTCCCATGATCATTCTTACAATATTTAGATATGAAATTGTCCATAAACATAATACAACCTCATTATTTTATCCTATCAACCTGAAACTTATATTGTATACGCCTGATTTTCAACAATTCAATAGGCAGATCTACTTTAAATGATCACAACCTAAATTGAGATTACTTTTACGATACATTTAATACATGTGGTCTCTATAGAAGAAATTACATGCAGAGTTTGGTATATGTTATTTTAGTTTCATGAACCATTGATACCCAATATCTAGCAGAACAGATAAGAGACCAATAGCTCACTTTACAAACCTGGGGCCTGGATAACCATCGTATGATTATTTTTTGCGCAATTACTTGTAACAACAAACCTGATTGGCCAAATATAATTTCTGGTACAATCAGATGTTTTGTTACACAGGTTTCACAAAAAAATTGTTTGTAAGATCGTTGATAATACGGAGCCCTGTTGTGGGACACATTCTGATCATTGCAACAAGTATCAACAAAATTGGCTATAAAAATATGTTACAATTTGCATTCACAAATACCATTACTTCCTCCTATCTGTCACTTAATCTGGTACATATCTATTATTATTACAACAGATCAAAATCTGCCATTTTGAATCTCTCATACTAACACATAGGGAGAGAGGCATTTAAAGAAGCCAACAATTTAATTCAACCACTCGTATGAATACTACCTGACGGACCTTAGAGGGTGGAGCAGACGCCACCCCAGCTACATAATTTGGTATAACAAACCCACCTCCGCCCATATATGGGCTGTAAGAGGGCATGGCAGGACCCGCTGGCTTACTCACACCACTTTGGAATGCCACCACTGAACTCTGATGGTATATTTACAATACATGATGACAATTTATCTAAACATATATCGTTGGTGGGGAGTCAAAACCTTGTAACTACAGCTTGAATAAGCTGGAGTTACGAGGTTTTGACTCCCCACCGACGATATTTCATAATTATTACCATGTGTGATTTTGTGCATAATATTTATCATTAATACTTGTAATTCAGTCATCTCAAATAATTTTACAATTCATCATAAGATAATGTGAAATGGTCCTTTTTAAATAGAATTATGGTACGCAAAAAATAGAAATCAGACTATTAGCAATGAAGTCCACTAAAATGATCCATTATAAAATAGTTTGTACAAGACATTAAGCTCTTATAGAGACAAACTAGAACTGTCACAAAGCGGACGAATACCCCCCACTAGGGCCTTGTCACTTAAAAAGTGCTATCGGTCAAAAGGTTCTTGACTTAGAGCATGGAAACGGATTTTAAACAAAGTCCAACAGTACTGTGACCTTGACCTTTGACCTTGGTGACCCTAAAACGATAGGGCACCTCCTTGGGTCATGGGCTACAACTGTGTACAGTTTCTTGATCCTAGGTCAAACGGTTCTTGAGTTAGAACACAGAAACCAAATTGTAAATTTTGACTATTCCCCCCCCCCCCCCCCCATTAAAAAGTTCAAAGTGGCATAACTCTAAAACTAATGACTGGATCAAGATGAAAATTGCAGGTGCACAACTTCATATGATAGGAAATATCCTGATAAAATTTCAGAAAAATTGGTAAAAAACTGTGGGAGGAGAAGAGGACACAAGATTATGTCCACGGACGCACAGACAGACGGACGGACGGACGGACAGACAGACGGACGGACAGACGGACGGACGGACGGACAACCTGATTCCAGTTTACCCCCCTTAACTTCGTTGTGGGGGGGTATAACTAGATTAAGTCTAATCTGAGAATGAGCTTTGCCACTACAATACCATGATGACTATCATGAAAGAAAAAACAGTCTACAATAAATAGAAGACATACAAGTCATTTAAGCATTCAGAATCTAAATATTTCTGAAAGAGAGAACCAAGTACCTTCCCTAGAGGTTTAGGTCCTAGCTTTTTAAACTCTTAAGAAAAACATTAAGGTAAAATAAGAAAATGCTTAAAATAACAATCTTCTTTTTCTTCAAAGTTTTCTATGCTATATTATACACAAATCAGACTTTCATACAAATATCTGAGCCAGGATCTGGAAAAAGGTCCCTTAAGGCATTTGAGCCCAACATAGATCCAGATCAGCCTGTGCATACGCACAGTCTGATCAGGATCAATGTTGTTCTCTAATAGCTTCTTCGTGACCTGTGGTAACTTAAAAAGAGCAGCATAGACGCATATTGGACTCCATTTGATAACAGGCTGATCTTTAAACCCAATTTTGAAAAATGCTATAAGGGACGTTTTTCCAGATCACGGCTCGTCTATTTTTGTTGTCTACGGCATCTTTCAGATTGAAAGTTTCATTCACATCAGCCACTGTTTTGGAAAGAGTTAGTAAAGTTCAGTCAATCTAAACCTGTTGCTTAACCCTTTACCAAACGACAAAATTTTAGGTTGATCCACTTCAAAAACTGCCACAAATGACAAAATGGATGTTATTAAAGGTAGGGATTTGTGTAAAATATGGCACAGAAAATATTGAGACAAAAGGAGAAACTGCTGGTTATCAGCAGTTTCTTCTTTTGTTTCAATGTTTTCCCAAGCCAATTCTGATAGGGACGTCAAAACCAGGTCTTGTTTGGGAAAGGGCTATTCAACCAAATTTCAGTATGATTCTAGTTTTGTTTGGTATTACAGGTAGCCAACTTACTACAACATGGTTTTATGTTTTGGCAATATAACATATGTAAGTGCAAATCAAAGCAAGTCAGCTTTGACATAAACTAAAATTTGAATGACATTGTAAAAGGCATTAAATTAAATGAAAACCATGCACAACATTTATAAAAACAATTTTAATCCATTTGCATACAAAAACGTTGTTTGGCACCCCAGAAGATAAAGGCTTTGGAAACATTTTGTATAAAGCTATTTCAGCCAATCATAGTCTTTGCTCAATCAAAATCAGGTAGATTTACTGCCTCTCTAAATTGAATGTTAATAATCAATTAAGACTGAAGAAAAGTTGACAAAGCAGCAAAGAAAAAGAAATTAGGAGACAAAAAAGCATTTACACTGCAAACTTGTAATATCACAGCAATGCTGTCATAGTTAAAATACAAAAGGAATATCAAAATCAAAGCAAGCATTCCTTGGTTTGCTTTAGTTGTTGTGTACATATTTGACCAACACATTGTCAGGTTGGAATTCTGTTACTTATAATGAGAGATCTTTGTTTTGATCAAGGAAAAATTATTACAAAGTATAATATGAGAGAAATTGACAAGTTTTCAAATGAAGAAGAAATTCTGATTTTCACCCTTCAATAGAGTTTATCAAAAGTCAAAGAATCTCAATGGCAAATATATACATCTTTGAACCAACGCGATACAAAAATAGAAACTGTTCTAGAAAACATAAGCTATGAAACTCACAAATAGGTGAGAGTTGTGCCACACCACATAAACATAAGGCTTATTATAAAAGATCACCAGATATTGTAAAGATCTAAGGATCATTAATTTACTTTCACTTTGCCAGCTGTTCGGACCAAGAATTTGAAGCAAGACAAAAATGGATGGTATAGTTTTGCTGAATGCCATTGAAATGCTAAATGTCTTAACCCTTTCCCAAACAAGACCTGGTTTTGACGTGCTTAATAGAATGGGCTTGGGAAAACATTGAAACAAAAGAAGAAACTGCTGATAACCAGCAGTTTCTCCTTCTGTCTCAATATTTTCTGTGCCATATTTTACACATATCTTATCTTTAATAACATCTATTTTGTCATTTGTGGCAGTTTTTGAAGTGGATCACCCTAAAATTTTGTCGTTTGGGAAAGGGTTAAATGTTGTTAAACAAGCTGGTAGACAAAGGGAATCCTGACTGCGTTTTCAAGAAGCATAATTCAACATGACATGGCACATTAATTTAGTGAGAAACAGCAAATCCAAAACAGCAAGTCTACACCCTTTCAGCTGGAAACCATCGGCCCTATCAAGGTGTCTACTTACGGGTGCCGCAGCACTTAAGGAGCTGTATTGAGCCCGCTGCATTTCTTCCCCTTGCCCATAGGGATAACTTGGCTGGGTGGGATTATATTGATTAGCGCCCCCTTGAGGCCACCCATAGGGTTGTTGTGTTTGAGCAGGGTTATAGTTATACTGACCTTGAGCGGGGTTAAAGCCAGGTTGGGATGGATACTGATTTGGATAATACTGATTTTGTTGGTAACTATTATCAGGGGTGGGCATTTGTGTGTACGTATTTGGCTGGTATCCGGCATTATATGCTGGATTTGGATAGTTATAATACTGATTTGGGTCTTGGTACCCTGCTTGTGGGTAGTATGGAGCACTTGGCATAGACTGGTAGCCTGGACCTTGACCTCCGTATCCAGGAGCTGGTTGACCTATATTATAGGGGTCATAACCTTGAGGTGTGGGGTATGGGTTAGGCTGATAACCTTGAGGTGGAACACCCGGATAACCAGGGGATGCAACAAGCCCAAACTTATCATACGGCACATATGGTGCAGGTCGTTTATAGTCTGTTTTTTCTATCATGTCAAACCCGAGAGGTGGAGGATCTTGATCTTTGTACGGATCAGATTGTGGTGTGCTTCCATAATGCTGCTGTGAGCCTCTATGCTAGTAGAATAGAAAATATATAATGGTACATTAAGCTTTTGCAACAATAACACCCACACGAGTCCAAGTCCACCCCTAGTGAGATTCACACAATGCTGGATTATTTGGCAGAGAAAATGCTTTTTTTCTGACACATAACATATCCATATAGACTTATTACATTATGAAAGTTTACGACGCTGCCCGAAAAATTCAAATATCCTGTGTAAATCTCACTAGAGGTGGACTACCTTAAGTGAACAACAAGAGTTGTCCGTGGACAACATAGCTCGCCTATACAAGAGCTTGTCGCAAAAAAAGAAGTTCAAGGTCAAAGGTCAAGGTCACTAGGTCAAAGGTAATGGTCTCAAGGTCAAGGTCATGACATGAGGTATCAATGTGTGACATATCAAGGCTGCATGTGTAATAGGAAATGAGATATACGCCAAGTTAAAGTTTTTTAAAAGTAGGTCAACCTCCAAGGTCAAGGTCACTAGGTCAAAGGTCATGGTCCCAAATGAAAGGTCTTGGCAGGAGGTATCCATGTGTGAAGTATCAAGGCTGTATCTCTAATAGTGCCTGAGATATAGACCAGGTTTAAGTTTTTGAAGACGCTGACGCGGACACTAGGGCTGTGACATTAGCTCCCCAGACATTAAGTCCCGGCTCGCTAAAAAGAGTAGTATCGCATTGCCTTATTTGATAAAACCAGACTATATTGTTTTCTAACATAAACTAAGAGTTACAACCCTTAAAAAACAAATATATTTGCAAGTACATTCATGTATTTCAAATGATACCAAATCACAAGTTATCAATGAAATCAAAGTATGAAAACAACCATTATGTTGTGTAATAAGAAACGATTGTATATGGGCTGAACATGTATAAAATACCACCTTGTGAAGCATGCATATAAAAAAAACACAACTCATAAATAGCTATTGAATAGGAAAAGCAATACACTAAATTTGAGGCTGTAATAGGCGAAACATGTTGCTCACCAGCATTTTCTTGTTCTCTCTCATTGTTTTTTTTATAAGTCGTCTTTCATGGGGATATCAAGAGCTGTTCTTTTCTTGTTTAACCCATTACCACACAGTGACACCTTTTGAATCTATGCAAGATAAAGGCTTTGGAAAACAGTGGAAAACAAAGAAATTGCTTGTGACAAGTAATTTCTTCATTTTACACAATGTGTTCAACACATAAAGACCAATAAATGTATTCCTTTCACTTGAGTTTTTTGTCGTCTGAAACATCTTTTAATTTGGACAAACTTAAAATTTGTCATTTGGTAATGGGTTAAGAGGGAGATTTACTGAATCCAAATTATAAAATAATTGTCTCCCTTCATGTAACATAAACATCTAAGAAAGCTTGTCATTATAAGCCATTTGTCATTTTAGTCTTTTATCTAAGAACAAAATTGTCGCTTTTCTTCACAAACGTTCTTACTACAGCTGCTTTTTTAAAGCTGTTGCTATTATGGTTTTGGATGAAAAAAGCATCAATTAATTTTCAATCATTATCAAATGAGGGCTAAGATTGACCTCCAAGCCTTAAATTTACAAATCCTATTCCAAAAATGACTTAGTATGTGGAAACAGTCAACATTAATGAGGGCTTTAAACCCTTTCCAAATCAGTAGAAACTTAGATAGCTCCAATTTGAAAGCTACTACAGATGATATGTTGACAAACACATGTTTACAATATATAGCAGAGAGAGTATCCATACAAACATGCTAATTTTCAGAATTTTCTTCCTTTGCCTTAATGTTTTCCCAAACCCCTCCTTTGGGGTAAGTCAAAATAAAGTCTAAATGTTTGGAAAATGGTTAAGCAGACAGGTTCAGCCTCACAAGGTTTCAACAATACTGGGGTTGAATAAAATAAGATTGAAAGGAATGGAGTAAAACATTTGTTTCTTGGAAACAGGAAAAGGTAAATAATTTAGAAAATTAAATATAAAAGGGAGGCAATAAAACACACAACCCATGCAGCTGACTGCTTTTAAATTTGCACTTGGAATTCAGTGACTGAAAACTTAAGATTTTTTTGATGAAACATTTATACCAATATTAAAATTTCAATTAATTTCCATTGAAATATGTCTCTTGAATGCAAAAAGCCCTTGCCTATAACAGGACCTCATTGGTTTCATTTCAAGTTTACAATTTTGACTAGGACTTGCATCCATACAATATTCTTAACCCATTACCAGATGGCAAATTTTTGGACTATTCCAATTTGAAAGATTCTGCAGCCAACAATTTCAAGTGAATGGAATTTTTAATTTTTAGGTCTTTTTGGATGGAAAACATTGTGGGAAAAGAAGAAATTGCTTGTCACAAGTAATTTGTTCATTTTCCACGATGTTTTCCTAAGCCATTATCTTGTGGGGAGTCAAAATGAGTCACTGTGTGGTAATGGGTGAGATTAATGCAACATCTAAATTGTTCTGGTGATGTCGCAAACATTCGTAACATATCCGATCAATACAGACATGTTATGAGTAAGAAAAATGGCATTCGGATCTTTACAACTGCAATGTTTAAAACGTCCCCCCAAAATTTCGACGTTTGGTGTGTCTCATTAGGGGTAGTCTACCTTATCATATAATGACTCTTAAAAACTGTTACAATACATCTCTTTATTTTCTAGTCTTCATTGCACAATATATCATCTTCAATGTATTTCTGTATAATAATAGATTAATACATTGAAACCAAAATAATAAAACTATGTGCAAAACTGAAAACTTACATATCAAGTAAAATGCATAATTGGTTTGTTAAACCCCTATCTAAACATTTGTACCAATGATGTTTTTTACAATTAATCAAGGAAAATATTACTTCAGCATTCTGACTAAGCAAAAATACCTTTACTCTATTCCAAATGGCATAAATTGGAATGAAATACGCTGCCGATGACAAAATGGGTCTTATATATAACAATTGTTTACAAAATTGTCCAATAAGTATTGAGGTAAAAGTACAAAATGCTGATAACTAGCATTTCCTTCTTTTGCCTCATTGTTTTCCCAAGCCTTTTCCTCAATGGTGAAATATATTAACCATCCCATGATTTTCCATTGATGCTTTTAGATGCCCCACAAGGTAAAGGCTTTAGAAAACAGTGGAAAATGAACGTAGGTTTCTAAGCTTACACTCCACTAATTCTGAGAGCGCCATTCCCATCATGTCTTGTTTGGGAAAGGGTTAAAAACAAATATCAAAGTGAAAGCATCATTGGTACAGTTGTATTATAGATTACTGCCTATGATATATTTCTAGTTAACCCGCCAATAAAATATATATAAATATTACCTGGTCTTCTACGATACTGGTGCCTTCATCCATCTCCCTGGAAAAGAAACGAACAAGAAAGATTAACCCTTTTAGCCCCTTCCCAAACAAGACCTGGTTTTGACGTCTCTGAAAGAGAAGGCTTGGGAAAACATTGAGACAAAAGAAGAAACTGCTGAAAACCAGCAGTTTCTCCTTTTGTCTCAATATTTTCTGTGCTATATTGTACACAAAGCTCTTCCTTTTTAACATCAATTTTGTCGTCTACAGCAGCTTTTAAATAGGACTGCCCTAAATTTTGGTTAATTGTGAAAGGGTTAGAGCCCAACCAGCAAAATTTTAGGGTGTTTTAATACAAAAGCTACCACAGAAAAGACAACAAAACGGAAAGTGAAAAAGATTTTATATGTGTTTAATACAGCATGGAAAATATTGAGACAAAAGGAGAAAATGCTGATTATTTCTTCTTTTGTCTCAATGTTTTCCCAAACTATTTCTACCAGGGACGTCAATACAAGATCTTTGCTTGAAAATGGTTAAAACTTCTGTCAACTTATTGAAACTTGATTGGAAGAAATAAATACTCAACAAGAGCTACCATAGGACAGAAAAGCATGACTATCAAGTGCTGGATTGTGAAAAAGTCTGAAAAGGGTGATAATTCCACTAAATTAAATGTCAAAGTAATGAATTTTTGCATAGAGGTCCTGATTTATGAGGAAAATCTCATAGCAATGCCATTAATAGAAACAGAGATAATGACATTTGCATATATTTTCTTTTACCAAAGCATTACACATAAGCCAACTTTAGGGAAGAATCAATGTAGAATTGTTTTATTTTGTCAACAAATAAAGCATGCATAAATGCTAATACATATCTGGATATCATATCAATACACTGCACGAGATTTTTTGTCAATGACAGACAACCAAATACCAGATGGATTGGATTGAATTGTGTTTTACATCCCGCTCAACAACTATTGCAATATGAAGGCGGGACCTCGGTCTTAAGTCTCATCAAAAAGACTGAATTACCAGGTGACAAAGTTCTAAACTTGTCCAAACTTTAAGATATTGTAGACAATAAAATCAAGTGAACAAAGTTTTACATGTTTCTGTCTTTCTAAATAATTATAAAACATTGTGGGAAAAGAAGAAATTGCTTGTCACAAGTAATTTCTTCATATCAACAATGTTTTCCTAAGCCTCATGGGATATGAGACACCATCATTTAATGGAAATGGGTCAAGAGGAAAAAGAATTATCTACATTTTGCCAGAATTGTTCAACTCAAAATGACCATGCATTGAATAAAAAAAAAAAAAATAAGACTGACTGTAGAAAACACACAACAAAACAGAAAGGATGTCACAACCAGGTCTAGTTCAATACCTTAGAAGTTTAATTGAATGCAAACATTAAGTATAATGTTTTAGATCATAGAAAGGTAAGAAGAGAAGTTTTTACTTTCAAAATAGTATTATCCCATTACCAAACGGCAAAGTTTTAGACTAGATCTAGTCAAAATTGAAAGGTTTTCAGACGACAAAATGAAGAGCATTGAATTTTACATTTTTTGGTGCTTTGTGTAGAAAACATTGTAGGAAATGAAGAAATTGCTTGACACAAGCAATTTCTTCATTTTCCACAATGTTTTCAAAAGCCATTATCTTATAAGGGAGTCAAAAAGAACCATTGTGTGGTAATGGGTTAAAGGTTGGATTACACATTCCATCAGGCGAATTTTGGCAAGGTCATTCTAGCAAGGGACATATTGTTGAACGGTTCATTTGGAATTATAGTAACACTCATCCAAGCAACAGATAAGAGGTGGTAAAGACATTCTTAATCTGATTTTTCATTCACATCCTATGTTATGGGTACTCGTTAGATTCCTCTTGATGAGATGATTAAAATAAGTACCCACAATATAGGGTTTGATTTACAATTACTGAAATATTGCATTTTGAAAATCCATTACCCCCTTTTATCTGTAGCTCTGACATTCATCCAATCAAAAAGTGGCAGGTAATTGCACATATCAAGAATGATACAATAGTATAAAAGTGTGACCTACTCTGCTTCACCATGGCTTAGATCTTGTGTTCTTGTGAAAATATTCATAATCATGATGGTATGTAATACATGATAATTATACATAGCATACACAACAACATCAATACAAAAGCTTTAAGCTTTAGGAAAATACATGTAAATCATGCATTAGTATCAATTTATTTATCTAAAATTCATCTGAATTAGTGGGTTATAATATTTCTTAAGTTTTTTTTTTTTATCTCTGAGTTACAGTTCATGCATTAGGCAACTTTACAATGAAAGCATTGAAGTTCAGCATTATGTTTTCAAAGTTCCACTAAGATGTCATAAACCATTATTTAAAGCTAAAATGCCTTAACCCATTACCTCACAATGACTCTTTTTGACTCCCCACAAAATAATGGCCATGGAAAACATCGTGGAAAATGAAGAAATTGCTTGTGACAAGCAATTTCTTCATTTCCCATAATGTTTTCCATCCAAAAAGACCTAAAAATTAGAATTTCCATTCACTTGAAATTGTCATCTGCAACACTTTGAATTGGGACAAGCCTAAAATAAGACTGTTTGGTAATGGGTTAATGACTAAATAATAACATTAGTATTGTTTGCCTGCCCCTAAAATGGCAAAAAATGAACTACTTCTAACATGTCTTGTCTGTTGAATTAAGCTCTAGCAAAGTTTATAAATATAAACAATATCAGAGTAACTTTAAGCTGAGTTCATAAAGACATTACAAACTTACGATGTATCTCCAGGTTTCTCAGTGAAGATTCTCAACAAGAATTGTCCGGCTTCGTTCGGCTGGAACGTTGACGGTATGATGACGTAGGTGCCGGGAGACAACTTATGACGACCACATACTTCACGCATGTTGATGAACGACGGAGATTTGGCGGTTGACGCATTGTATTTGAAGAAGCGCGTGTCGAGAGGGGACGATCCGTAAGTCCCATCTTCCTTCATCTGAATTGAGTATAGTTGTCGAGTCAAATATAACTTTTGTCAAAAGGTTATAGAATACTTTCTTTATTCCAGATTGCTTATTTAACTAGTCTAATATCTTGTGCAGTGCAGGATAATCATGCAAGTTAGCAAAAAGAAACATTCAATTAAACCCTCTCTATACTTTTAAATCTGATCATTTGTAACAAAGGTCATCATAATAGCTACATGGCAATGATACACAAACACAAGAGGACCATGATGGTCCTAAATCGCTCACCTGAATCAAGATGACAAGTGAAAATGGCAATTAGGTCAAATTCAAAGACATCAAACTAAGGGCTTTCTGTTTGAAAACAGTTAGGGAATAATTTTGTTCGAATCGATCCTGTAAAGTTGGGTATGAATTAGCAATGGTTGATGTTATTTTTTGATTTCGCAATATACAACATAGGGCTAATTTTCAAAGCTTACTGATGATGATATGTTAGAGATTGATCATTTATGATATATCATTATAACAAATTATAAGCACAATTTACAAGATTTGGTCTGTTATTTGAAAAAATATAGCGAAAGATCAACATCTGATAAGCTAAGCTAATCCCTTCTTATTTGTTTACATAAGATAAACATAGAGACAGCCAGAGCAACAGATAAGAGAAATAGATAAGAGAAATAGAAATAGCACTCTAACTTTATTATTCATATCCATACACTATGTAGAATGTATTAATCTTTTCAAGCAGATGATTGAAATGATCATCGATTACATAGGATTTGATGAATATTGAAACAAAATGTTGATTTTTGAAAAGCTATCATCTCCTTTTATCTGCAGCTTGTATGATTCCCAAAGTAAACAGAGCTCCAGATAATTTTTTGATGCAAGGAGTATTTACCCCTCAGGATTTTTTCCAATGCGTATTTCCAGATATTTTTGGAGGCAATGAGTATTTACCCTCTTGTTCGGGAAAGGGTTAAAATTAACAGGAGCACTCCACCGGAACGACCTACTTTCATTTTCGAGGACATATAAGCGCGCTATGTTTCCGACCATCAAGACTTTTTAGTGTGTTTTTTTAACGAGATTACCATCGTGGGCTATCTTTGTACTGTAGGGCCTCTTCAGAAATAATATCGGCCAAAATCGCCTTTACGATGTTCTCAGAAGAGGATTTACTCACTTCCCGTTTTAAAAAGAAAGCAAACTTCTTCAAGTTGCAATTTCCGATTTACAAAGCGGTGCAATGGCCTGATATTGATCATCTAATCAAAATCGAGTAAATGATTTGCTCCGTATAAAGAAATTAACTGAAATCAACGATTGGCTGAAATTCTAACTAAATACACCACTCGGCAGTATTCGGTAGATATACGGATTAGCCGATTGTCATCTGTATTCACTCGGCTGGTGATGTAATCGGCATTCCCCAATAATTCCCGGTTTTGATTGGCTGAGTCGTATTAGACGCTTCAATAAGCTATTTTTACAGACCAAAACGTTATTTTTAATCTTTGGAATTTCCTATTCTATTTGTTTCTTCCGGCGCTCTTCGATCTTGATACGCTAACTGACGATATCAAATGCGTATTCCTTATTTTGAATGCGTATCTGTACGCATTTTCATGAAAGTAAATGCGTATTTAGACCAAATCAATGCGTATTTTACGCAAATACGCATCCTATCTGGAGCTCTGAGTAAATGGTTCAAAATTGGCTTGTAAATGTAGAACCAACAATATAGGGCTTAGTTTCCATGTATAGTGATGATTTCTTGTATTCTGAAAGCCAACCATGACATGAGGTCTTACACAAAGTTTCAAAGCTCTAGACCGAACAGTTTAAAAGAAAACTAAGTATCTCTGTGACAACCCGCAGTAAAGTATAATTTTCAATGCACAAAATTTTCCCAACCCTGCCACACCCATATACATTTTATAAAATCAAAAATTCAAGATACAATTTTGAAATGAGTCACTCAAGGAACTTTCCTGCTACGTTTGATTTAAATTGGCCAAATGGTTGATTTTTAAAGAATTTTCTTAAGATTTCTCTAAGTCTGAAAAGCCCCTTCCTCCCTGCCACGCCCACATTTTTTAACAAATGTAAAAATTTGTGAGCAAATATTGAAAAGAGTGACTCAAGGAATATTCCTGCAATGTCTTGGTTTAATTGGGCCAAATGGTTGATTTTTAAAGAATTTTCTTATGATTTCTCTAAGTCCGATAAGCCCCTTTCTCCCTGCCACACCCACATTTTTTGACCAATGTAAAAATTTGTGAACAAATTTTGAAAAGAGTGAATCAAGGAACTTTCCTACCGAGTTTGGTTCAATTGGGCCCAATGGTTGATTTTTAAAGAATTTTCTTATGATTTCTCTAAGTCCGATAAGCCCCTTTCTCCCTGCCACACCCACATTTTTTGACATATATAAAAATTTGTGAACAAATTTTGAAAAGAGTGACTCAAGGAATATTCCTGCCGAGTTTGGTTCAATTGGGCCAAATGGTTGATTTTTAAAGAATTTTCATAGGATTTCTAGTCTGATAAGCCCCTTTCTCCCTGCCACGCCCACATTTTTTGACAAATCAAAAATTCACGAACAAGTTTTGGAAAGTGTCACACAAGGAACATTCCTGCCAAGTTTGGTCAAAATTGGTCCAATGGTTTAGGAGGAGAAGATGTTGAAAGAAATTGTGAACGGACGGACAGATGGACGGACAGATGGACGGACGGACGGACGACGGACAAAAAGCGACCACAATAGCTCACCTTGAGCACTTCGTGCTCAGGTGAGCTAATAATGTGACCAATATCTTATTCATACAGGCAGACAGACCATCCTTGCATTTCTTTTGATTTGCTTTTCTGAAATACCACCCAACACAGTTCATAAGAATTGTTTTACCCTATAAATGACATAACCAATAGTCAACATATCGAGTCCCTCTTTAAAATTCTTACGTTGATCCTTTTGCAGCAGACCCACGAGCATAATACAAAGGTAATCTTATAAACTTGAAAGTAAATTTTGTCATTTTTCAACAAAAACCTTGTAACTGCAGCTTGAGACAAGCTGCAGTTATGAGGATTTTGTATAAAAGTAACAATATATAAAATAATTGTTTTACCTTGTAGATGACATAACCAATAGTCAACATATCGAGACCCTCCTTACGCTTCTTACGTCTGTCCTTCTGCAGGAGACCCACGAGCATGGTACAAAGGTCATCTTCATCATCATCGGGGTCTGTCAATACGACGCGATACTGAGGGTTTGACGCAAACGTATCTGTAAAACGCAAAATTAAACAGGTATTTTTGAAAGATATGAAATTATGTCCTGCAAACAAATCAATAAGTTAGAAATGAGATGAATAGAGACAAGAGGGCCATGAAGGCACTATATCGCTCCACTGGCTGTTAGACTTAAGACTTTTAGACAATAAATTCTTCAAGGAATACAATAATAGAGGTCTATCCAAAGAACAATCATGCAACACCACAATGAAATCCAACAAGAGAGCCAAGATGGCCCTATATCGCTCACCTTAGAGATCATCAAGATGATAATTTTTGTCTCATCTCACATACACAACTTCAGGACAATGTTCATTAAAGAAAACAATTTAAACAATGCTGGTATTTGAGAGTTACACTACCATGGGAAGTGCAAAATTTACCATGAGGAACAGAGTTGGAGAAGATTGTTTCATTATGAGACAATAATATTATTCTACAGACAAAATTTTAAAAGCCTTACGCCAAACAGTTTAGGAGAAAAAGATTGTACATGATTTCCTTCTTTGTCTCTTTATGAAATTGGATACCCACAATATAGGGTCAATTTTCCTTGTATCACAATAATTTGAAGTATTTTGGTAGAGGGCCTTGAGATGATTCTACACACTAAATTTCAGAGCTCTAGGCCAAACAGTTCAGGAGAAATACAAGAGGACCATGATGGTCCTAAATCGCTCACCTGAAAATAGATAGAAAGAAACTCACAATGTTGTCAAGATGTGAGATTATGATCTAGCTGAAAACTGCTTTCATAATATTGAATGATCAATATTTGTGGCTGTTACAGTAAAAACAAAGTGGAAGAAAACAACAATTTTGTCACAGCCAAGGGCACATAACTCTGTTCTGATAAAAGGGTTCTCATCAACATTATGTCCAACTTTTTTTGATTGGTCAATATATTGTTAGAGTGAAAATAAAGTCGAAACTGTAATTTTGTGAAATTCAAGGGCCAATAACTCTGGGCTTTCTAGTCAAATCAAGCTGAAAGTTTCATTCATCCAGGATCTTATGGCCACCAACATTGTGGCCAAGTTTTGTCTTGATTAGTCAATAAAATTAGATGCTACAGTGTAAACAAAGTCTATAACAGCAATTTTGTCAAATTCAAGGGCACATAACTCCAGACTTCCATGTCCGATCTGACAAAAAATCGAACTCATCTGAGAACTTGTAGTTACCAATATTGTGGCAAAGTTTTGTCTTGATTGGTGAATATTTGTAGATGCTAGAGTGGTAACAAAGTCAAAACTAGCCATTTTTGACGTTCAAGGGCACATAACCCCGGACTTCCATGTTCGATCTGACAAAAAATCGAACTCATCCGAGAACTTAAAGTTACCAACATTGTTGCAAAGTTTTCTTTTGATTGGTCAATATTTGTAGATGCTAAAGTGGTAACAAAGTCAAAACTAGGCATTTTTTACGTTCAAGGGCACATAACTCCAGACTTCCTGGTCCAATCTGACTCAAAATACCCATCCAAGAACTTATGATCATACATATTTTGACCAAGTTTGGTTAATATTGGTCAATATTTGTAGATCCTAGAGAATGGTAACAAAGTCAAAACTAGCCATTTTTGACATTAAAGGGCAGATATCTCCAGACTTCCTCGTCCAATCTGACTCAAAATCAAACTCATCCGAGATCTTATGGTCATACATGTTTTGACCAAGTTTGGTTATGATTGGTCAATATTTGTGGGTGCTAGAGTGGTAACACCAAAATGTGAACAGAAGGACGGACAGACTGACAGACAGACGGACAGACGGACCCTGACGGACAAAAAGTGACCACAATAGCTCACCTTGAGCACTTCGTGCTCAGGTGAGCTAAAAATTGTACAAGATTACCTTCTTTGTTTCTATATGAAATTCGATACCCACAACATAGGGTCAATTTACCTTGTATCACAATAATTTGCAGTAATTTGGTAGAGGGCCGCTCTAGGTCAAACGGTTCAGGAGAAAAAGATTGTACAAGATTTCCTTCTTTGTTTCTATATGAAATTTGATACCCACAACAGAGGGCCAATTTTTCTTGTATCACAATAATTTGAAGTATTTTGGTAGAGGGCCTTGAGATGATTCTACACACAAAATTTCAAAGCTCTAGACCAAACGGCTCAGGAGAAAAAGATTATACAAGATTTCCTTCTTTGTTTCTATATGAAATTTGATACCCACAACATAGGGCCAGTTTTTCTTGTATCACGATAATTTGAAGTATTTTGGTAGAGGGCCTTTAGATGATTCTACACACAAAATTTCAAAGCTCTAGACCAAACGGTTCAGGAGGAGAAGGTTGTACAAGATTTTCTTCTTTGACTTTATATGAAATTCGATACCCACAACATAGGGCCAATTTTCCTTGATTCACAATAATTTGAAGTATTTTGGTAAAGGGTCTTGAGACGATGCTACATACAAAATTTCAAGACTCTAGGCCTTATAGTTTGAGAGGAGAAGATTTTTTAGTAATTGTGGACAGACGGACGGACAGACGGATGGACAGACGGACGACAGACGGTGAGCGATCACAATAGCTCACCCTCAGCACTTTGTGCTAAGGTGAGCTAATAAGCTGTAATTGAGGAGAAATGTTTTTAAATGCTTCTAAAAAACTATACTATGATGTTTCCATATTGCAAAAAAAGCCCCGCGACAGTGGCCATTTTTTTTTCATCCTATCGAAACTTTTTCAAAGAATCTAATAGAGAATGATACAATAAAAATCAATGCCAAATAACAATGAAATCTAAAAAGGAGTTTTGGAAGAGAAAGTTTTTAAGTGTGTTTTTTTGATAACACAATATTTCCTACAGCGAAAAATAAAACCCGCCCACAATGACTATATTTTTTATTCAATCAAAATTTCTTCAAAGAATCTGAAGGAGGTCTATCTGTGCAACATAAATGCAAAATAACATTGAAATCCAATTGGTGGTTTCTGAAAAGAATATTTTAAAAAAATCTTAAAATAACACGTTTCAAATTGTGAAAAACAAGCCCCACCCACAGCCGCCATTTTGGACACGGTGTATAATCATGTGACTCAGAATTTACGATAATCTTCAATAACTTTTTTAATACTTGACCAATTTGAATTCGGTTTGAAGCAGAGAAGGTGGGGAAATGACAGGAATAAGTTGGAAGTGTTGGATTTTTGAAAAATCAACTGATAAAAAAGTTATTGAAGATAAAACAAAATTCCCTGCGAGCCTCGTTT
This sequence comes from Fragum sueziense, assembly GCA_963680895.1. Classification (NCBI taxonomy): domain Eukaryota; kingdom Metazoa; phylum Mollusca; class Bivalvia; order Cardiida; family Cardiidae; genus Fragum; species Fragum sueziense. Next base: position 559,388 of record OY804593.1, on the reverse strand, counting down.
TTTGGCGGCCGATTATATGGCTGCTGTCCGTAATAGGCCCTCCCATAAGGGGGGCGTCGTGCTCCGAAAAACCGACCACGGTATGATGGACGGCCTCGTGCCCTCTGGTTTTGGGGATATTGTAACCTATTCCCCATTTTATTACAATCCTCGATTTCTTTTGCTGCCTTGGAAACGTCGTCTCCAAATAACTCCGCCGTAAACGGATAAGAATGATTACACAGATGAGCGTATTCAGATTTTAGTTCCGGCCGGAGAAAATCTCTACGAGTCATGTTAATGTCAACATTAGCCTGTCCCAAGAGGGCAATAGCGTCTTCACAACTGTTCAATACGCTCGAAAAATCATTATCGCCCGAGCACTCTTTTTCCATTTTGGACACTGTGACCATAGTTTTTGTCAGATGTATGCCCGCCTTGACAATGTATTTCTCCACATTTTGTAACTTCTTATCATTATTACGGGCTTTAGCAGACACAACATCCCAAATCAATTTGTTTAATTTCAATGGACGAAGTCCATCACAGTTTTTGGGTCGAGGACATTTTTCATCATCAGTCAAGCTGTCACTGACAGTTTCTGGCAAACTTTTTGTGAACATGTCATTTACTGTTTTTGCCAACAATTCATCCACATCATCACTGACTATTTCCTCAGTTTTGTATTTGTTTGCCAGTCTTTGAAAACGACTGGTACTGGCAGTTGGTGTGTCAGTATCCTCATAACAATCCTCATCATGTGACGAGCGAGGCCTTTTCATAGAAGGCTCATAGTTCTCATCATAATAGTGCTCATTCTCGGTAAAATACGAATCGTATTCCTGGAATTTTGATTCCATATTCGTCACACGGCTGATCAACGACGATTGATTTTCCCGAATTGTCTTCAACTACGATATTACCGCTAAGTCGTTGGTAGACGATGCGGCTTTACTAGTGGTTGTCTCTGTTGCACTCTGTTTGGTATCCTTCGAAGAGGATTTCTTTGGTTTTTTCTCTGCGAGATTGTCTTTCCCGTCTTTCTCACTCGACATTTTGGAAGCGTACCCCACCACCCTACGGGCAGTGTAAATAATGAGCAAAAATGAACCCAACGGAAAAATTTTCAAAGCCAACGAAAAAACAGTCACGCTACGCGCAACGAAGGCTAAGAAAAATATGAAATGACACGCTACGCGCATCAAACAACCACGATATTTCAAATTTTTAATCAAGTTACGCTGCGCGCAACCACGTTTCACAGAAACAGAAGCTAACTGATGCGCATGCGCGGGGCGGGAGTTGATCTCATTTTAGACGAAATTAAATTCTACTGAACGAAATAGAATTTTGGTTTATCTTCAATAACTTTTTTATCTGTTTATTTTTCAAAAATAAACCATGTCCATCTAATGCGTGACGTCTGTCCACATTCTCTGCTTCAAAACGATTTCAAATCGGTCCAGTATTTACAAAACTATTGAAGATTTCCTGAAAATATTGTATCACGTGATTATCAACCGTGTTGGATAAGGTTAAAATTGTCTTACCCAAATAATTCCTGCAGCCACCAGCGTTTACCCTGGGGATCCATTCTCCGAGCTCTGCCGTGGCCTCCCAGCGGATCTTGCCCGACGCAGATTCTTCCTCTGTCAGGGAATCTGGGCCCAAGTTACAGATCTCCAGCTTCTGAAAGTTGTCCTTCCAATCTTGAAACGACATCCTACAAAATATAGTTTAGTGTTAACCACTTCCCAAACAACAAAATTTTAGGGTGATCCACTTCAAAACCTGACACAAAATACACCTTGCCATGTATAGAAAATTTAGACATGGTTCAGTGCGCATCTCTGGTAAATGGAGGAAGGAAAAACAAAAATCTTGTGCACCGTGTTGCTCTAGTGCCATGCAGCCTTGGTCAAATCAATTTTCGATAGTCCTTATACAGACCAATTGCTTCCCTAAAATTGATTCAATATTTGATATGTTTTAACCTTTTCTCAAACAAGACCGGGTTTTGACGTCCCTATTAGGAAAGGCTTTGGAAAACATTGAAACAAAAGAAGAAACTGCTGACTACCAGCAGTTTCTCCTTTTGTCTCAATGTTTTCTATGTTATATTCTTCACAAATTCCTTCCTTATTGACATCAATATTGTTGTCTACATCAGCTTTTGATCTGGAACACCCTAAAATTTTGTTGTTTGGGAAAGGGTTTAAGAATTGCATGACTCACAGAAGTTCAGAGGGGTCAGACCATTCAGATGATGATGCAAGGTCAGCTGCAAAGTCAGGTTACTAGTCACTTTGATGTAAATGTTTCCTTTATAGAACGTCTTGTAAGACATCTTCAGGAAATGAGGTGATTTGCTGTTTGACCTAGGTCATGACGTCTGCGCGTAACATCATGATGTCAGGATTGCTATAACGTCATTTTTCATATGCATAATCGGCGACTTACTGCCGTTTAGAGTGCAATTAATGTCTGTGGAAATCATGGGCGTCCTATGTTTAAAACATGTAAGGAATCGATTACGAGAAGTTGGTGTTAGAGTAAGCCACCCCTACGTATGACCATACCTCATCCCTGCTCGACATCAGCGTAGTATGGATTGAGTCGCTGCACATGCCACATGGCGGTTTCCACTGAGGTAGTGGAGACAACTTTTCTTTGTGCCATATAGCCCTGATTTGTCCTGGATCGAGCATCTTTTAGACCAGTTGATTGAACAGATTCGAAAGCGTCGGCCTTCCATGCATCCCAATAAGACAGATTAACGCTGTCATGAACTCCCCCAGAAGAATAAGGGCTGTAGCCATAATAAACGAAGGCACACAAGATATTGATGACTAAGCATCTTTTCAATTTCAAAGTCATATGGGTCCATTTGATTTAACCATCAGTACCTCTAAACCAATAGTCAAATGCCAACTACAGAAGTTGGATATTTTTAAGCATTAGTTCATCTGTAAGTCTACAAAGTTTCATTGTAAATGAAGCCCGATATCATATACTTATCTTCTAGTTTAAAGTTCGAACTGCATTTCTTTATCCTTTTAGTATAGATCTGAATCGCTGTATACATCAATCAGTGTAACAAAAAAATAAATTTCTCATAAACAGCGCAATACTTTGGTTTGAAATTTTCAGAATTTTCAAAAGAAAATCGAGCTTTCGGATAAAAATAAAACTAAAATTCATGAGAAAATATATGTGAAATGTCACTTTGATATTCAAGATATCAACACTACAGTACAGCTCGCGCGTTTTTTGCCTATTTCCGCGCATCGCCGCGATTGAATTTCGGGTGGTTTCGGGTGGAAAAACGCAGTGGCCGCGGCGAGCGTGTTTTACCACCCGAAATCGCGGGGATCGCCGCGATTCGCCGCGATTTGCGGTGATTTGGCGCGGACAGGTAAGCCTGTATTTTCTGGCTGATTTATCGTAATTATTGGGTTTTATATAATTATGAATTAGGTTTTGATAAGATAAATGAATGCCTTTGCAGATTTGATTTTTGTTAATTTTGAATGGGTTTGTGGATTCTTCTTCTACTTCAACAGAAAAATGACCCTTTTGCCTTCTTTTCAACGTATTCGAAGTTATTTTTCTTTTATCTTTGCTACACGGCCTTCATGCATATAGATTACAAAATAATTGCAGACACTTTGTGCAGTGATGATTGCACAAAATTAGTTTTATGGAAGCGCATGTAATTATAGAATAACACATACATACACAAGGCTTGAGAACAAATTGAGACAAAAGAAGAAATACTGATGATCAGCATTTCCCCTGCTACCGCAATATTTTCTATGCTACCTGTATATTGTAGACAATTTTTATCGATATTTTCTGATCTGTTTTCTGCAGTGCTCAGCTTTGTTATTGGATCCCCGGATATTCTTCCCCTCGAAAGAGAGTGAAGGGCTATTGTAGAAATGATTTGAGAATATTTAAGATAAAAGAAGAACATACTGATTACTACCCTGGTCTTCTTGTGTTTCATTATCTAGTTCCTATTGTTGTAATATATCCTTCACAATCCTGTTTTCAGCAACATCCAACTTATCGTATGAGTAGATTTTTAATAGGACGTGCCAAATCGTAGCAATTTTGGAAATGGCGTAACTAAGAATGTAGCGTCATGCATAAAACATCGGTGTTTCTTTAACATGCATGCAAGTTCCAACATGGTAAAAATAAACCTTAAATGCCAGTCGCAGGTTTACTGGTTTATTTTGTAAACTGAAAAGTATTCAAATTATACGCATTACTTTTATATGTAATTCAAACAGAGAAACTCTTCGTATTTATGACCGGGAAGCCAACATGCAGTTTACGATTTCACGTACATGTATCTGCAAAAAACAGAATATTATATAAACAGTTAATTGAATTAAATCAAGCATAACAAAGCATAATACAATGTACAAAGAAGCGGAAATAACCTGTTCTATATTATATAACAACTTATTACTATATATTTTAATTTACAAAAACGATGTGTTATTACCGGACTTCATAGAACTTTATAGAAAACGTTTGTATTTAATATAACATTCTCTTTATTTCTGAAATAGTTCTGTAAATCAATTTAAAAACACACTCAGGATGAAATAATATAAACTTAACAAAAACGCATTTAATACTGAGCGCTGTAGGATAATATTGGCCGTACCTGGCATTTCCACTAGAACGCGGCAATCGCCGCGATCGCCGCGATTCCCCCTATCGCGGCGAATCGCGGTGATGCAAGAACATTTCGAGTGGAAAAACGCTCTGGCCGCGATGGCAAATCGCCGCGATTTTCCACCCGAATTTTTTTTTGACCGCGGTGGGCGAGCGTTTAAGGCAAAAACCGCGCGAGCTGTACTGTAGGTTTGACATTCACTAACCAAACTAAATTCCACTTACATTCTAAAATAGAACAACCAATCTGATCGACAGAGACATAAATCTTGCCGAATCAGATTGCATGTAACTTAATTCAGAATTGCAAAGGAAATTCAAAATTGTTGGTGAATATTGTCACTTTTTAACAAAAACCTTGTAACTACAGCTTTGAACAAGCTGTAGTGAGGTTTTTGTTGAAAAGCAGCGATATATTACTTACCAAAATTCACCATCGTCATCGAAAGTGAGACCAATTTCTCTTTTCTCATCTTCGGGGATTACACTCCACTCTCTGGATCTACAAGAAATATCAAGAAGGTCAATCACTTACCGGTATTTACCTTATCCCCAAAAAAGACCTGGTTTTGATGTTCCCATTATAGAACAGGCTTTGGAAAACATTGAGACAAAAGAAGAAAATGCTGATAATCAGCATTTTTCTCCTTTTGCATAAATATTTTCTATGCTGTACTGTACACATAATTATCCTATCTTTATTTAAATTGATTTTGTTTTCTGCAACATATTTTAAATTGGATTCACTTATTTTTTTATCGTTTGGGAAAGGTTTATGATGCTTTAGTGTAGAGCTAGAGTTAACAGGGGGTGGAGATATTCTCTTTTTTTCTCAAATCTAAACCCTATGTTGTTGGTACTAGTTTGAATCATCTCAATGAGACAATGCTATTGAATACCCACAGCATAAGGTTTGATGATGATCACCCTCTTTTATGTGTACCTTTGTCTAGTGGATGTAAAAACAAGGTGTGTTTGTGTAAAGTTAAAGCAAAGTTTTTACGTAAAGTTCTCAGAATGACCGACAGACAGACCGGAGTAAATCTTTTGATACGGGGTCATAAAAATTCTAATAACCCTTTCCAAAATGACAAATCTTCAGAGAAAAAATAAGCCCCATTCAAAGGTCAGGTTGTACATCTGATCAGAATTTCTTTGAGGTATCTGATAAAGGTCTATCAATTGAACATTCATTTTGATTACAATGAATTCCAATAAACAGTTTTGGAGAGGAAGATTTTGGGGTGTTTTATATATATATATATATATATATATCTGTTGCCATTGGAACTCAAAGGAATTTGAAGGAACTCAATGCTATAGGAAGATTCCTGTGAAAATTGGTTGAAATTAGCCCAACAGAGTAGAAGATTGTCACTTTTCAACAGAAACCTTGTAACTGCAGCTTGTTTTAAGCTGCAGTTGCATGGTTTTTGTTGAAAGAAGCGAGATTTTTAGAGGTGCTCTAACTCGAATTTTCTTCGAAAAATCAACTTTAACCCTTTCCCAAACAAGACCTGGTTTTGACGTCCACAGAAGAAAAGGCTTGGGAAAACATTGAGACAAAAGAAGAAACTGCTGATAACCAGCAGTTTCTCCTTTTGTCTCAATATTTTCCGTACCATATTTTACACAAATCTTATCTTTAATTACATCCATTTTGTCATTTTGTGCAGTTTTTGAAGTGGATCACCCTAAACTTTTGTCGTTTGGGAAAGGGTTAAGGTATCCAACCCCTAATTAGCACCAAAGGCCCAGATGCGAAATTTGAAAAGTGCAAGTAATTCCTAAACTGTGTTACACTTCCAATCCAAATACAAAAACAAGATGTGTTTGTGAAACACAAATGCCCCCGAAATGGCCATTTTTCTAAAATGTTAAGTTTTCGTAGAGTAAAGGGTTGATAAAAGTAAATGGATGACCTTGAGGAAGGTCAAATTGCATGGAACAGAGAGATATCATTGAAAGGAAGTTGCATACCAAATCTGAGCTTTGTATGTCAAATACTTTGGAGAAAAGGCAAAGGTTAAGTTTGGTTAAGTCTTTGGACAGACGGACGGACAGACAGATTGACCGACAGATGGACAGACAGACGGACACCAGTAAAACAATATGCCCCCGATCTCTCGACGCAGGGGCATAATAAGCATTTCCCAAGCCTTGTCTACTAGAAACATCAAAACCTAGCCACTTACTTATCGCTCCAAGCTCCCTTCCATTCGCTCTCATTACCCCAGGGGTTGCGGACGCGAACCAGCGGAATCTTGCCTTCTTGTCGCTGTGTCCTGATTTCAACCTGAAATTTAAACAAACACCTTACCCCTTTATCCAAAACAAGTCCTGGTTTTCATGTGCATAAACATGACAGCTTTGGAAAACATCAGTGATTAATCTACCTCTGCATCCTGCATCCAGTACGCAAACGGCAAAATTAAACTTTTCCAATTAAAAATCCACTGCAGATGTCAAAAGGGATGTTGATAAAGGCTGGATTTGTGTAAAACATAGCACAAAAAACTTTGAGACAGAAGCAGAAACTGCTGGTGATCAGCAGTTTCTTCTATTGCTCAATGTTTTCCCAAGCCTTTTCTATCTATTAGGAACGTCAAAACCAGGGGCCCGTATTACTAACGATCGTACGTTTGATTTTTGAATAATTACTTGTAACGACAACCCTGATTGGCTCAGTCGGATTTCTCGTGCAATCAGATGTCTTGTTACACCCCCAGTTTACACAAAAACTTGATCGTAAGATGTTTAGTAATACGGGGCCCAGGTCTTATTTGTTAACCCTTTACCAAACAGCAAAATTTAAGATGTTCAAAGATGTTGCAGACGACAAAATTGAATGAAATTTAACAATTTGTGGTCTTTCTTGGTAGAAAACATTGTGGGAAATGAAGAAATTGCTTGTCACAAGCAATTTCTTCATTTTCCACAATGTTTTCCAAAGCCATCATCTTTTAGAAAGTCAAAAAGAGTCACTGAGTGGTAATGGGTTAAAGGGTTAAATTGGCTGGAAACGCATATTTTTGAAAGATGGGCATCCTCTCGGACATACCATATGAGATGGGCTTTTTCTTTTGATATCAATCTCTATAAAATTGTCATTTTTTGATATGGCAGTCCTTGCAAAGTGAAAGTAGAAGAAGACTGTTGTTTATATCATTTTTCAAATCTCGTAAAAAAAATCGTGAGGTCACGAAAACTTGATAGGCAGTCTGTTTGATTAGTACTTTACACATAAATTTAATCAAACATTAACAATGACTTTAACATAAATCGATTCCGGTATTATAGATCATAAAATATGTTTCTATCTTAGTAATTAGTATTGTTCAATCAGTTAAAAGTTATCTTGCAAATGCCAAAAGTATAAATGATTCAAATATTTGAAATAACAGGGTATTTCAAGAACATAATTCTAATCATAGATTTAAGTACATACCATACTAATATGACAAACTTCTCCGAAACAACAAATATTAATTTCACATTTTCTGCTTCAAACTGAATTCAAATTGGTCAAGCATTAACAAAATTATTGACAATTTTTGAAATTGTGCCATGTGATTCCCCACAGAGTTTTAACCAAACAACAAAATTTTAGAGCGGTCCAAATTGAAAGATCCTGCAAACGACAATTTCAAGTGAATGGAATTTTTAATTCCTAGGTCTTTTTGGATGAAAAACATTGTGGGAAATGAAGAAATTGCTTTTCACAAGCAATTTCCTCATTTTCCACAATGTTTTTCAAAGCCATTATCTTGTGGGAAGTCAAAGAGTCATTGTGTGGTAATGGGTTAACAGTGAACGTTTGAAATTTGTATACTCACCAGTTTAACAGCTGTAACAGAGTAGGCCACAGCTTCAAAATTGATAATGAAACCAATTATAATATTTGTTTACCACAAAGCATTTCAAGGCAAAAGTTCCAAAGCAAAGTAAATGATCAAAAAAGGCCAAAATGTTTATCTTATAGTCATGAAAATCTAATTTTCACATTAAGGCCCCTTTTTCCCTGACACAGCCTCAAATTAAGAAACAGAGAAAATGGTCCCTAGGGATTATGCCAGGGAGTTCACATGTGAAGTTTCATTGAATTTGGTCCAAGGGTTGCTGATATATGGCTGTGGACGGACAGACACACGGACAGACGGACAGCATGGCGACTATAATCATGCTCCCCCGAAATTTTTTCGGGGAGCATAAAAATATTTAGGCAAAACCAGAAACTGCTGGATTCCAGCAGTTTCTTCTTTTGTCTCAATGTTTTCCCAAGCCATATCTACTATAGACGTCAAAATCAGGTCTTGTTTTGGTCCTTTGGGAGAGGATTAAAGAACATCAGAACCAGGTCTTGTTTGGGAAAGGAACACTCACGAGTTTAACAGCGGTTACAGAGTAGGCGTGTCCCATCACTAAACCATTATCCAGCACTGCTTCTAACTGGGAAGGATCAGCCTGAAATGTAGCACAAACTTTTTGTCATTAAACCTTTCCAAAGCAACAAATCGTTCAAATTTGAAAGTAGTTCAAAGTAGTTAGCACATTGTCGGTCTCATTCGAAAACGTCGTAACTACAGCTTAAAGAAGCTGTTGTTACGATATTTTCGAACGTGACCAGCGATATATGCAAAACTCAAGGTAAGACGGGGGTGAAGACATTCCAACTTTTTTATCTCAAATCTAAACCATAGACAAGACAATTCTAACGAGTTACCCGCAACAAAGCATTTGGTGAATATTTAGTGAAATAATGCATTTTGAAAAGTCATTACCATCTCTTATGGGGGGTTTACACGGTGTGCTTTTTCACATATGTTTTTTCACATGTGCTAAAACATACCGTGTAAACCCCCGATAAACCCCAGATAATGGGCCTTATGCTAGCATATGTGAAAAAGCATACGGTTTAGAGCATGTCCTATTTCATATGAAAAAGCACATGGAAATTGACCAATCAGATCTCTGATTCCGGAGATATGACCCGGTAAAATAAATAAATACTGCTCGGCCCCTCATTAATCACTATGAACCCACCGATTCTCTACAGGTAACTGTTAACCCATCACAAGACAACAAAATTTTAGACTTATCTAAAATGAAAGGAGATGAATGAAATTATCTTTTTTTGTCTTTTGATTTTGAAAACATTGTGGGAAAGGAAGAAATTGCTTGTCTAAGCAATTTCTTTATTTTCCACTACGTTTTCTAATGCATTTATCTTTTTGGGAGTCAAAAAAAGTCAATGTGTGGGAATAGGTTAACAAGAATGTTTTTATCGTATTATATTTTTCGGGTTTTTTTAGTTAACCGATTACCAAACGACAGAATTTTGAATCTGGTCCAATCTTAAAGTTATTGCATTGGACAATTCAGATCTTTATTGAGGTAGAATATGTTTCAATATAGCATAGAAAACATTGAAGCAAAATGAGAATATGTCAGCATTTTCTTCTTTGGCCTTAAAGTTTTACAAAACCTGTTGAATTAGGGATGTAAAAACATGTCTTGATTGGGAAATGGTAATCATCATTTTATACTAAAAGGAGACTCCAAATGTCATTAACATTTTTATTTCAGTTTTATCAAAAATATAATAGAGAATTATGCAATAACATTTGTCATGCTAAGCCAGTGAACTTAAGCCCATTATCAGACAATGACTCGTTTTGACTCCCTACGAAATAATGGTTTTGGAAAACATAGCGGAAAATGAAGAAATTGTTTGTGGCAAGCAATGTTTTCATTTCCCACAATGGTTTCTTTCTTATTTTTTTCTTAGGCATTGGCGATAAGCAACAGCAAAATGGATAAAGCACAGGGAATATAATATTTCACAATCCTCCATCCTCGGAATGCAATGTACGACTGGCCAGTTTGACCTAGGTCAGCTAAGTTCACCAAAAGCACATGTGCTAAAACATACCGTGTGAACGCAAAAAACACATGTGCTAAAAACATATGTGAAAAAGCACATGTGCTAAAACACATCGTGTAAACCGCACTTTATATGGAGCTCTGTGTAAAAACATATTTCTTGTCTGCAATTGACCAAACGCCGGCTGTCAATCAAAATCATTGATAAGCCAATGAACGATAAAAAAAATGCCACATCCAAATTGTTTGTCTTAAATTCTTATTTGCATGTGATATTGTATCAATCTAGCGATTCACAATCAAAACAATCCACATACCAATGCCCCCTATTGTTTGTCTTAGATTTTATGTTGGGTGGAGCTTTCTATCGTTTAGCATTTGGTCAATTATTTACCCACCCTCGAACAGCAAAACATGGTCTTAGAACAGTAAGTAAACAAAGTTGTTTTTAAACAAGACTAACAAAATGCTAAAACTCAACATCTTTTCTTTTCCCAACAAATTATCTTTCATGTAAAACTTTTAATTATATGCAATACATTTTGTTTTTTGGGCAGCTTATTTATTACCATCAACACCTTTTATACGTACTCGGTAACAATTTGCAATAAAATTTCTTACATCAATAGAGCATCCCATGAGTGAGCCTCTTGCGTTAGCCTTCAACATGATGGTCAGAAGGTCCGGTCCGGCCTTCGCAAGATCAATTGACTCAGTTACACCTCCAGTAAAATCTTCCATAGCTTCACTGGTACTGCCACCCTTCAGTGATTCATACGAACCATTCAATCTGTAAACACGCAATTGAAATTTAATTTAAAAAAAAAAATTTTACAGTGAATTACAATGAGCATGACAAAAATTTTGTACGGTCCAATTCATATGCTATGGCAAATCACATAATACATGTGTATTGCAAAGCACAGAAAATATTATCAGCATTTTCTTCTTTTGCCGCAGTGTTATCCCAAGCATATTCTCTTGGGGGCGTCAAAAGCGAATGTAGGATGTTTTGGCCATGGACGTTTTGGCCAGGACATTTTGGCCACGGACGTTTTGGCCACAATATATACTGAAGGAAACTTCTAACGCAAGATGCTTTTTTGCGTGCAAAATCTTTCTGCTTGAATTTTTTGACAACAATATTTATTGCAATTGTTATCCCTACACATGCACTATAATTGTTCACTAAAAACTTGAGTGTCCTGTCATGCATCATTGCGCATGTGCGGCTGTGCAGAAATAGCCAATTTTGTGTTGCACGTGCAATTCGAACACCGATTTCAACCTTTATGTATGCAGCGATTTTGTTAAACGATAGCTGAGTAAAGTTACAATCATTTCTTCAAAGTTCCTCTTCACAATATGCCAAGATTGAGCACTGAAGTCAGAGTGCGCGCCATTGGAATGCGCCAGGCGGGAATGACATTCATAACTGTAGCCGTTTTGTTGTATTGTGCAATATCTACCGTTGGCAGACTTTGGCAAACGTTAAACACGTCAGGTAGACACACCATAATGAAATTCTGATTAGCTGATCAAAGCATTAGACAAAATACTGCACTATTAGTCCATACACCCCCACCCACCACGAAATGCCTTAGACCCATTTTCTGCTCTTTCAGATCACATGGCTGATTTGCAAAGGTGGAGTAAACACTGGGGCACAAGAAAACAGACTAAAAACTCAATGTGATGCTGATACCTGGGGATCTCAAAATTGACCCATTGTGTGTATTGGTGCTTTGGGCTGTGTGATACGGTGCATTTCAGTACTTTCATTATTGTCAGTGGCATTTTAAAGAATTAGTATTTGCATATGCCATATTTGGTTACAAGTTATACAAACATAAATGAAATATACAACATTGAAGCTGGTTTTGCGTTGGAAGTTTCTTTCAGTATATTTCAAGGTAGGACCTTTTGGCCAAATATAAATTAAGTTGTAATATTAATAATTGAGACCATTTTTTTTTTTATTTTTTCTTCAAAATGAACCTATGTCAACTTTCAACAGTAAAAAAAAAAAAAAAAAAAAGGTGGTGCAATTACAAGATAAAATAGAACTTGTTCTCCGTAACTGAGTGCATACAAATAAACTGATAACAAAAAAACATTTGATAAACATTGTAGGCGAAAAGTGTTCATGAAAAGAAGCATAACGCCAGTGAGAGGTCAAAAGTTTGTAACTCCAGCTCTTCAAGCTCTAGTTACGAGGTTTTTACCTCCCACCAATGATAAATGTCCTTACTTTGCGTAGGCTTTCTCCAGGAGAGCGCTCCAGAACTCGTTCTGATCAGCGGAGTGCATAAACACCAGTTTGTTGTAGTAGGTTGGAAGGCGATCGTCAACAACAACTTCTTGCCAGTCACCCTGAAAACCAGGAAAACATGATGTGTTTGTAAAACATGAATGACCCAGCAAAGGCCCATGCCAAGTTTTCACATTAAGTTTCAGATAGACATACAGAAAGACTTACAGACAGACAATAGTAAAACAGTCTGATCAAGATCCATGCTGTACTCTGATCAGTTCTTCATGACTTGTTCTGGTTGGCTGAGTGCATTAACACAAGTTTGTAATAATAGGTTGGCAGATCGATACAGTATGACAGTAGGTAATTTCTGCTGCATTGTATTTTTTTGCAGAAAAGGATCTTGATTTGATTCAACCCTTTCCCAAACGGCAAACAACTTTTCACTTTTTCATTTTGAAAGGAGTTACAGAAGGAAAAATTCATGTAGATACAAATATTATTTGTGTCGAATATAGCATGGAAATTATTGAGACTAAAGCAAAAACTGCTGGTTATCAGCAGTTTCTTCTTTTGTTTCAATGTTTTCCCAAATCATTTTGTTTAAGGACGTCAAAACCAGGTCTTGTTTGGGAAAGGGTTAATGGAGTTAATATATATATAAATTTAACCTTGTTTTCAACTGCTATGGTCCTATCACGGCTGCTGGAGCACCTAACCATGGATTCCTGGCATTTCTCTCACCAGTACCACCACAATATCAAAACTGAGCCTCTAGCGGCTCATGAAGATAGTCAGCATTTTTTTCCCTGTGTAAATATTTTTCAAAGCTGTTTCAACAAGGGTTGCCATAGGGGAGAAATTTAAAATGAATTTAAAAGCAGAGTTGGCACGTGTCAGGGAAAAGTCGGGGAAATTTAAATTTTTTCAAGGTCAGGGAATTGTCAGGAAATTTTGTGAACTGTCAGGGAAATTTGAAAATACAGGCAAATGTCAGGGAATTGTAAGGGAATTTTGAAAAAATAAGATGCAGTGCCATATAATTGATGATTTAAACATCGCCTTTTAAAATTGTCTCAAAATATCGCGAGTTTCCGCAAAATTACTGCGAAGAAACATGTCAGGGAATTTTCCAATTTTGTCAGGGAAATGTCAGGGAATTTTATTTCCTCTGAATAGTGGCAACCCTGAAAAGTGTTGTTTGCATTTTTTAAAATTTGGATGAGTCTAAATTTTCATTTTGTCATATGATGTTAACGCTCTCCCAAACAAGACCGGATTTTGATATCCCTATATAGATATAGCTAGGGAAAACATTCGGACAAAAGAAGAAACTGCTGATAACCAGCAGTTTCTCCTTTTGCCTCAATATTTTCTTGGCTATAACATAAACATTTTGGCTTTTTATGATAATTTACTTTGGCATCTGCAACAGCTTTCAAATTGGTTCACCTTAAATATTTTGCCATATGGGAAAGGGTTAATACAATGTAAATACCTGATGCCAGATGTTAAATTTGAAACAGCCGACATAATTGGGTCCCGAGAAGTTCTGATCAGGGACAATCACTTTGTTCAGCAAGTTCGGATTACACGTCAGTGAGGCGACGGCCGCAAGCAACCAACAATCACCTGAAAACATACACACTTGACCAGTAACAAGAAAAAAATTCAGAGTAGACATAGTATAATTTATACGCTGCTTTAGACAACAAAATGGACGTTACTAAAGGTAGATCTACAATTTTTAAATGATATGGCATAGAAAACATTGAGACAAAAGGAGAAAAGGCTGATGATCAGCATTTTCTTCTTTTGCCTCAATGTTTCCCTAGTCAATTCTATGAGGGAAGTTAAAATCAGGTCTTGTTTGGGAATGGGATAAACTGGTCACATTTGAGAGCGGCTGACAATTACAAAATAATGTGGATATATAAGAAAATATAATTATGTCAACAATGAAACAGAAAATAATTGGGTATAAGGGATGCGGATTGCCTAAATGTTTTCCCAAGTTCTTTTTATCAGGGTTGTGAAAAAATATCTTGTTTGATTAAGGGTAGCTGCTAAAGGAATTCAAAAGTGCAATTATAGTTTAAAGTAATCTAAAACAAATGCGACAGAAAATAGTGTATTTGAAAGATAAGCTACACATAAGATCTTGTTATTAGATTTTTAATTGCTCGCTCTAATGGAGAAAGGTATATTTTCAAAATCCATTTGATGAGTCAGCATATTTTATACAGCAGCACAGCCCAACATATACCATTAGTATTAATCAATACCAGTTTGTAGACTGGGATAAATTTTTCTGTCTCTGTACATATTAGCTGCGATATCGATATCGTACCATAGGTTTCCGTTACAATAGTGAGTTGCGCTCACAAGACAGTTGCTTACAGATAGACAGACAGACTGACAACTGGGGCCATAACAAAATACGACCCTTAAGATGTATAAAAAATCAAACTCAAACATCATCCTATCCTTACATAAGGGGCCTGTTTCATCAAAACATTTAGGACGTATTTTTGACTTATCGACGACTTACGACAAATTTAGGGCAAGAAACGCGTATCACTGTTCTATCAAAACCTGGGTAATGCGATTGTTGTTTGAAGCGATTTTTTAGACATCAGTAAGTCAAAAATACGACTTAAATGTTTTGATGAAACAGGCCCCAGGAATAGATCAGGTTTACATTTCTAACCAAAAGACAAACACCAAAGAATATACCATTGATAATACTAGAGTTGTGACATTACAGCTTGTATAGCTTGTAAAACTCATTTTCCACATTACTTACCCAGTTCCCCCTGCTGTACATCAAAACGGCTGGCACCACCAGTCACATATTGTGGGTTATCACATAGGTCCTAAAAATACACAAAATATTACATATGAGCCAGGATCTGGAGAACGTCCCTTGTAGTAATTTAGAAAACAATGTTTCAAGATCAGTAACTAAGAGCAGTCTGATCAGGATGCTTCTGCTGCTCTCTTGCAGTTGCTACAAATCCATAAGAAGCTATTTGAGGACAACATGGATCTTGATCAGATTGTGCATATGCACAGGTTGATCTGGATCCAGAATGTTCTCAAATGAAGGATATTTTACAGCTCCGAGCTCGAGCAAAATATAATGAATTTTTTTCCTAAATGAAAGGCTACATCATTTGGCCATGGCTTAGCTTACAAAGTCATTGTCAATTCACCTTGCATGCACGGATCTTGACATTCTTTCCAGGAGGGAACCTGTGTGTTCCAGTCTCAAGGTGCATAAAAATTAGGATTTTTTTTATAATTCAAATGGGCCCTGACTCCTTGACGCGTTCCCCATCAAAATCTGCGTAAGCATCGCCACAATAATGGCCAAACATCGATAATATTGCACAAGGTCAATTATGACTGTAGGAAAACTATGATTGATCATTTCATTTTTGGAAAAGAAAATTATCTAGTATTACACAATTTTGAACTCAGAGTTTACATGTGTAATGATCACCTGCAAAAAGTTCATTTAAGTTCAAGAACTGTTCTAGAACAGTTCTAGATGTGCCATTTAATATTCTAGAATTTCTAGAACAGTTCTAAAACTATATATGTATTCTTGAACTTTTTTCGCAGGGGCATGTAAAGGGAGAGATAGGTAGCAGAAAGCAAAATTAATCTCTCTTACATACAAATACAATACCATGTAACAACAACAACAACAAATTATACAACAGATGTTATTGAATGTTACTAATGTTACCATCTTCCATTCATTTGATTGATGTAATAGTTTATATATGAATTAATAGTATTGTGTTCTTTTTTTATACATTCTTATTATTCAATATAAGCATAGTGTTAAAAAGGGAACAACTGATGATTATTATCAGCCAGTCTTATAAATTTGACAAGAGTTGTAGACAACAAAAATAAATGACATCAAAAGGTGAAAATCTGTATTTCATAGCCCTTAATGATAACAAGAGGACCATGATGGTCCTATATCGCTCACCTGAACCAAAATGATATGAGCAACATTTTTGTTCAATTCAATAAATATTTATGACTTTAAGACTGAAAACGAACTTATGGTCAATGACGTGAAAATCGAACTCATCCAAGATCTTATGGTGCTCAACATTGTGTCCAAGATTTGTCTTGTTTGATAAATAATTATAGATTCTGGAGTATAAACAAGATCGAAAACACCCGGAAACAGCAATTTAGTCAAATTCAAGGGCACATAACTCTCAACTTTTTTATCAGATCAGACTGAAAATCAAACTCATCCCAGAACTTATGATCCCCAACATTGTGTCCAAGTTTTGTCTTGATTGATCAATAATTGTAGATTCTAGAGTATAAACAAGGTCGAAAACAGCCGAAAACGGCAATTTTATCAAATTCAAGGGCACATAACTCTCGACTTTGTGGTAAGATCAGGCTGAAATTCAAATTCATCTGAGATCTTATGATACCCAACATTGTGTCCAAGATTTGTCTTGATTGGTCAATAATTGTAGATTCTAGAGTGTAAACAAGTTCGAAAACAGCTGAAAACAACAAATTTGCCTAATTCAAGGGCACATAACTCTCGACTTTTTGATCAGATTGGACTAAAAATCAAATTCATCCAAGATCTTATGGTCTCAAACATTGTGTCCAAGTTTTGTCTTAATTGATAAATAATTGTAGATTCTAGAGTGTAAACAATGTCAAAAACAGCCGAAAATGGCAATTTTATCAAATTCAAGGGCACATAACTCTCATCTTTCTACTCAGATCAGACTGTAAATCCAACTCATTTGAGATCTTATAGTCTCCAACATTGTGTCCAAGATTTGTCTTGAATGGCCAATAATTGTAGATTCTAGAGTGTAAATAAGGTCGAAAACAGTCAAAAACGGCAATTTTGTCAAATTCAAGGGCTCATAACTCTCGACTTTCTGATCAGATAAGACTTAAAATCAAACTCATCCGAGATCTCATGGTCCCCAACATTGTGTACAAGTTTTGTCTTGATTGATGAATAATTGTAGATTCTAGAGAGTAAACAAGGTCAAAAACAGCCAAAAATGGCAATTTTATCAAATTCAAGGGCACATAACTCTCGTCTTTTAAGTCAGATCAGACTGAAAATCGAACTTATCCGAGATCTTATGGTCTGCAACATTATGTCCAAGATTTGTCTTGATTGGTCAATGTTTGTAGATGCTGGAGTGTAAACAATGTCAAAACTAGGTATTTTTCGCATTCAAGGGCAGATAACTCCTGACTTTCTGGTTCGATCTGACCCATAATCGAACTCATCTGAGATCTTATGGCCATACATGTTTTGACCAAGTTTGGTCAAGATTGGCTTATATTTGTAGATGCTAGAGTGTAAACACGAAATTGTGGACGGACAGACAGACGGACAGACAGACAGACGGACGACGGACAAAAAGTGATCACAATAGCTCACCTTGAGCACTTTGTGCTCAGGTGAGCTAATATGTAAAAGGAGAAAATGCTGGTTGCCATTATTTTCTTCTTTTGCCTCCATTATGTTCCTCAGTCATTGCTATTAGGGATGTCAAACAAAGGTCTTGTTTAGGAAAGGAAAATAGATAGAAAGAGAAATATGAATTAGATAGAGGCTGTATAGTCGATTCTACACGAAATAAACATTCAAAGGCGCACAGCGCATTGAATGTTTATATCACATAGAATCTACTATACAGACTCTATCTGACTTAGTGTTCGCTAGCGGTTCATTGGAGACTGGGTGTGGCTATGTATAGACGTCACATAAACTAGCCGGCAGCCCGTTAATGCGAAATAGAGCGGCGAAATTTTAAAATATACGGCAATTTCATTGGTCCAAAAAGTAGGTCGAACACTATAATGTATTAGTTTAGATATTTTCTCATGGCCTCATTCAATTGTTTCCTGTAAAGTCTCGCATATCAGTTCACATATTTTATCATGTCCCCACTGTTTCCTTAAAAGTCTCCCACAGGGTCAACAAAATATGTCATTGTTACGAAATTTGGGGAATCAGGTTATATGATTTATTATGCCTAAACAGTGGGAATCTTACTGCATCAGTTAAAGTGACATTTCAGATTTTTTTGTCATGAATTTTACCTTCATTTTAATCTGAAAGAGCATAATTCCTTATGAAAATTCTGAAAATTTCAAGCCAAAATATTGCACCGTTTACGAGAAATTTATATTTTTGTGTTAAAATTGAACAAATTGTTGTGGACAACAGTTCGGATTTATATGCAATTTATCGATTATGTCTCAACTTTAAATGCGTGTATCTCGCTTATTGGCAACAACTTCAAAAAACTAATAATATTATACTCATTAGAATAACCAATCTTGGCATCAAGACATACTTTAAAAAAATGAAATTGGAATGAAATGTCCCTTTCAGTTTAATTATGGCTATATCACTTTTCATTTTCCTTTAACATCAGAGAAAGCCATTGGATTTGCAAAACGAAAGTTTAGCTTGATAAAGTGATAAAGGTAGCAACAGAAAGATATTGCAAATTGCTACTTTTCAACAAAAATCTCGTAACTGCAGCTTTAAACAAGCTGCAGTTACAAGATTTTTGTTGAAAAGCAATGAAATACTTTGTATAGTAAGACAATTTCTGAACCCTACAGGGACAGACCCATGCTAGACTTTTCCAGAATCGGAGCAAAGTGGGGGTAGTCAGATTTTGCATAATTGTTTGATGCATCACAATCATTAGATCTATCTAGAACCAAATAGAAAGGAATTCTAGTGCTCAGGTTAAATTTATTTTTTTCCACTTTCCTTTAACCCTTTCCCAAACGTCAAAATTTTAGGGCGATCCACTTCAAAAACTGCCACAAATGACAAAATGGATATTATTAAAGATAGAATTTCTGTAAAATATTGCATGGAAAATATTGAGACAAAAGGAGAAACTGCTGGTTATCAGCAGTTTTCTTTTGTTTCAATGTTTGCCCAAGCCTTTTCTATTAAGGACGTCAAAACCAGGTCTTGTTTGGGAAAGTGTTAAAGACTACAATTATTGTCATATAGAATTACTAGAAATGAAAGGTAGCAAGAAAAGATACAAAAGGACAAAATGAACCTGATGCTAACTTTTGCTAGACAGAAAGCTGTTCAGGTCAACTATTTCATATGATGCAAAATGTCAAAGCAAAAACTAAGACAACATGTATTTTAACGTTTCAGCCTATGCCTTCTTTTTATACGCCGCCGGAGGCGGCCATATATTGGTGTCACTTTCTCTGACTGTCCGTCCATTCATCCGTATTTACGTTCACTTTTATTGTGAGCGCAACTCCTAACTTTCTGGCTGGATCTTTTTGAAACTTTATCAATATTATCACCTCAATTGGTAGATGTGCATGAAGGAAGGATTTTATGGTTCATTGATTTTTGTCTGAGTTATGCCCCCTTAACCCTTTTCCAAACGGCAAATTTTAGGGTGGTAGACTTCAAAAACTGACACCAGTGACAAAATGGAAGTTATTAAAGATAGAATTTGTGTAAAATATGATGTAGAAAATATTGAGACAAAAGGAGAAACTGCTGGTTATCAGCAGTTTCTTCTTTTGTTTCAATGTTTTCCCAAGTCTTTTCTATAAGGGACGTCAAAACCAGGTCTTGTTTGGGAAAGGGTTAATACTTAGTCTCTGGGAGTGGCGGATACGTTTTGGCCATGGCACTCTTGTTTTAATATGATATAAAAAAAGATCCTAGAAATATTTCTACCTGTTTGTATGTTTGACAAACATTTTTACAGAACTGAGGGACATGTATAGACAACATTACAAGACAATCAAATGCCTATTCAATGAAGATCAGATAATATAAATGCAGGAACATTTGGTAAAACACCAAATTGTTGTTTTGACTTCATTCCATGACCCCCTTGAGAAAACACATTGTCTGGTAATTAGCTTAATTGATACCATTCTCTACCAGGTTATCATTCTTTCTACCTTTGATGCCTCTCAGTTCTGCCAGTGGAAAAAAGACCGGTTTGTGAAGTCCCTCACAGAAAAGGTTTGGGAAAATATTGAGACAAAAGAAGAAAATGCTGATCATCAGCATTTTCTCCTTTTGCCTCAATATTTTTGATGCTTTATTGCACACAAATCTTAAACTTTAATACCATGAATTTTGCTGTCTAGCTATATTCTACAGCAGCTTTCAAAGTGGAACTGTTACAATTTTTGTCGTTTGGGAAAGGGTAAATTGATACCATTCTCTACCAGATTATCATTCTTTCTACCTTTGAAGCCTCTCAGTGCTGCCAGTGGAAAAAAGACCTGTTTTTGAAGTCCCTCACAGAAAAGGTTTGGGAAAATATTGAAACAAAAGAAGAAAATGCTGATCATCAGCATTTTCTCCTTTTGCCTCAATATTTTCTATGCTATATTTTGCACAAATCATATCTTCATATACATATACTTTGTCATCTGTAGGAGCTTTTGAAATGAACCTCCCAAAAATTTTGTGGTTTTGGAAAGAGTTAACTGACACCATTCTCAACCAGGTTATCATTCTGTACTGCCAGCGGAAGGTTTAGCCCATTTACAGAGGGCAAAATTCTAGATTTGTCAAAATTCAAAAATGTTGCTAACAACAATATCATGGAGAAATTTTTCTCTTTTTGTCTAATGGTATAGAAAACTTTGTATAAACATCAGATACACATCAGGGTTGTCATCATTACAGGTGCACAAACATTACACCTGTCTAGAACTGTCTGTTTTTACGATTTTTGATGTACTACATTTACAATGGGTCTACATGCCAATATGTATTGGTATATTCTGTTTTTATTCGAGAGACTGGGCGGAGCTTAGTAAACGGTTCATTCCATTTAAGCTTGGGGAGAAACAGCCTTCTCGATTAGCGGTAATTCGTCGGTATTGTTGCAAAACATTATAACTACAGCGTGAACCAATCTGTAGCTACGAGGTTTTATGACAAGGCATTTTATAATCGCGCATTGTTTCAATTTGATATATGTTCATGCTCGTGCCGCACGTTTTTTCTCTTCTATCAACCAAGGTATCGAGAAGTAAACTCGTCGAATAACCTCTTTACTTAGCCACACCCTTTCAGGTGAATAAAAACGGAATATAGCAGTCATTAAACATTACATAATTAGATCTATATGTGTAATCGATGAGACGCAATTCATAAGAGAATTACATATGACAACACATCAGGTGAAAACACAACAGCAATAATCTACACAATGCATCTATCTAGAATTGTTTGTTTTTATGTCTCTTGAAAGATTTATGACTGTGTGTGATATCTATCTCTCAACATCAGCCAATATGTATCAGCGTCAAGTTGATGTGTTATGCAGTTGACAGTCGAAAGTAACAAAACAGTCACTGATAGTAGTGATATATTTTTATGACTTGGTGCAAAACTATACCAGTTTTGCTGAAGCCCATGTTGTGTTTTTTTTTTTGTTTTTTTTTTTAATTTTCTGTCAAACACAAAACTAGAAAGACCTGAAGGTCTTGAGTCGCTCCACAGGCCTGATTTGTTTTAATATTAAATCCAAGTTTGACTAGATTTTTGAATACTTGTGGTTCTTACAGCAAAAACAAAGTCAAAAGCAGCAATCATGTAGTCAATGCAAAAAGAAAGTAAATGATTGACTAATATTTTTTTTATGAAAACTGTGATTTTGCCAAATTCAAGGACACATAATTCAGTATATATATTTAAAATCAAATCGAAAATTAAAAACATGCAAGATCTTATGGTCACTATCATTCTGTTCAAATATTGTCTATATTTGTCAATATTCATGGCTTCAAGAGTGGAAAAAATGTCGAAAACTGAAATTTTGTCAATTTCAAGGGCACATAACTCAGATTGTAAAAGTGTGATCATCTTGAAAATTACACATAAGCAAGATCTTGTTGTCAACAAGACTCTTTCCAAGTATCATCTTAATTGGTAAACATTTGTTGTTGTTAGAGTGAAAACAAAGTCGAAAATGGCAATTTTGTCAAATTCAAGGGCACATAACTCATGATGTAAGATTCCCATCAAGCTGAAAATTACACCCAGGCAGCATATAATGCTTATATATATTCTGTCCAAGTTTTGTCTTGATTGGTCAATATTTGTAGATTTAAGAGTAAAAATAAAGTCAAAACCAGCAAAATAGAGCCGAAAATGGCAATTTTTGGCACTTTCAAGGGCACATAACTCATGCTATAAAATTCAGATCAAGCTGAAAATTTTACCAAGGCATTATCTTATAGTCAGCATCATTCTGTCAAAGTCTTGTCTTGTTTAGTCAATATTTGTAGTTGCTAGAGTGAAAACAAAATCAAAATACAGCCAAAAATGGCAATTCTGTCAATTTCAAGGGCACATAACTCATGATGTAAAATTCAGATCAAGCTGAAAATTTTACCAATGTAAGATCTTGTAGTCAGCATCATTCTGCCAAAGTTTTGTCCTGATTGTACAATATTTGTAGATTTTAGAAGAAAACTAAAGTCAAAACCTGCTATTTTTGACATTCAAGGGCAGATAACTCAGATTATTCTGGTTCAATCCATATTCTTTGAAGGAATCTGAGAGAGGGTCACCCAAGGATCATTCCTGTGAAGTTTGGTTGAAATCCATCCAGTAGTTTTTGAGAAGAAGATTTTTAAAGAAAAAGTTTACGGACGCACGCACGCACGGACGGACGGACGCACGACGGACACACCGCCATGACAATAGCCCGCTGGCCTGAAAGGCCAGTGGAGCTAAAAATATTGATAATCCATTAATGATATTGCTGCACATGTTTACGAAATCTCATAACGGTAACAGAGCAATATCGAACACAATTTTGCATGTGATGGTGTGTCATAGCTGCAGGATTTGAACCAACACAAGCAAAATTGTTTTTAGAATTAAGGCAGTTCTTTCCTTTGTTTACATAACTACAACTTGTAAACATAATTATGCCAATATTGTTTCTGGACTATAATAGCTGCATCAAGTTAACCCTTTCCCAAACAGGAAAAATTGAAGGTGATCCACTTCAAAAACTGCTACAAATGACAAAATGGAATTTGTTAAAGATAGAACTAGTGTAAAATATGGCACAGAAAATATTGAGGAAAAAGGAGAAACTGCTGGTTTTCAGCAGTTTCTTCTTTTGTTTCAATGTTTTCCCACACATTTTCTATTAGGGAAATCAAA
Source organism: Fragum sueziense (assembly GCA_963680895.1). Lineage (NCBI taxonomy): Eukaryota > Metazoa > Mollusca > Bivalvia > Cardiida > Cardiidae > Fragum > Fragum sueziense. Next base: position 535,353 of record OY804593.1, on the reverse strand, counting down.
ACCAGGTCTTGTTTGGGAAAGAGTTAAGGTATACTGTTCATAAGTACATATTTTTGACATATAACACCTGTCTAGAACTGTTTGTCTCTACATCTTATGATGTATGAGATTTGCAATACAGTCATACTACCTGAATCAGAAATTAGACATTCCAATATGCGTTGCGTAGTTTCAATTTTGATGTGCAATTGCAGTAGCGGCAGTTGAAAGCAGCTTAACAGTTACTAATATGATGGTCATGATAATTCTATGCCAAGCAAGAATAATGACATTGCTGGAACACCTTTTGTTTTGTAATACCTTGCTGTCAACACAAGCCAATATGTCTTTGTAGATTTGTAAATCAGTTGACAGCATGAAACTCTACTTTCATTGATGACTTTAGAATGATTCCCATACGATTGTGTCACAATCACTATGAGGAATTTTGATAAAAATCCCAATGTACCTCTGTCTGTGCAAGTCACTGGTACACATAGGGTTTTCATTTTTTTTTTCCTTTATCATAATGTACCATTAAATTTTGACAGTGAATTCATAAGAGGTGGAGATTTGGAGATTTTTCCTTCCATTTGGGTTTCATCTGCATGCTAATTTTGTAAATATTACAGGGGGTTAGTAAGGAAAGCCTGTCTACTTCGTCATGAGGCTTAGAGTGGCCGAAAAATTATTGAAAGTTATTAATTGTTTATACTATTTGTCATGTTTTGATGTAACCTGCCTCTCAGTATATGTCACTATGTATTACCATCAAACTGATGTGTTACACAGGAGACAGTAGGAAACCATCAAGCAGTTACTGATGACATTTTTTGTGTAAGGTTTTGGCATTATTATGGAGCATATTTCTGGTAATAGATGTGTGTTCCTGTCACTCAATCAAGGCATTAACCTATTTCTGGAGGACTTAAGTCTTACAACTGGTCCCCATTCATACCATGATAGACAACTGAGATAATAGTCTACCTAAATCTCACCCAAAATGTCACGTGTGTAGGAACTTTTTGTTAATGCTCGACCTCCATGCCTAAATGAAACTTCGATATGTATGGAAGATCACTAGGGTGGAGGTCACATGATAGAGGTCCTTTTAAGGTCACCACGGGGTCAAAGGTCAACTAAGTGCAAAAATAAATAGTATAGCAAGAAAATCCACCATAACTCACTTACTTCAGTGTCTAGCTAACAAATTTGGTATCAAAACAAAGCTGGGATATTCATCTTTATTTTGCAGTATAGATATGCAAATCAGCTAATTTGCATATATAAGATTTTGAAGATTTAATTAGAAATTTCGAAGATTTTTTGATCATTTTTCATAGCATAAAGTTGGAACATAAGGTATAACTCACTAAGTTTATGGTGTAGATTCACGAATTGGGTACCAAAATAAAGCCTAGACATCTGTCATCAAGTATAGTTAAGCAAAATAAGTAAATTACATATGTATGTTTTTTAATTATTTTTTTAATTAATTGATGAAAATATCGCCAATTTGTGAATACTTAGTATTTGATTCACACAGTAATCAGACTTAAAGGTATCACAAGAAAAATCTTTAAAAAATCAATCATTGGGCCAATTCCAACCAAACTTGGTATGAATGTTCTTTGAGTGACCCTATTGAAGATGTGTTATCAAAATTTTGACTTGACTAAAAAGTGGGCGTGGCAGGGCGGGGCTTATCTGCCTTAGAGAAATCACAAGAAAATTCTTTAAAAATCAACCATTGGGCCAATTCCGACCAAACTTGGTATGAATGTTCTTTGAGCGACCCTATTCAAAATGTGTCATCAAAATTTTGATTTGACAAAAAAAAGTGGGCGTGGTAGGGCGGGGCTTATCTGCCTTAGAGAAATCACAAGAAAATTCTTTAAAAATCAACCACTGGACCAATCCAACCAAACTTGGTATGAATGTTCTTTGAGTGACCATATTGAAGATTTGCAATCAGAATTTTAATTTGACTAAAATGTGGGTGTGGCAGCGCGGGGCTTATCAGACTTAGAGAAATCACAAGAAAATTCTTAAAAAATCAACTATTAGACCAATTTGAACAAAACTTGGTATGAATGTTCTTTGTGTGACCCTTTTGAACATTTTGATTCTTCAAAAAATGTTGGCGTGGCATTGCGTGGCGATGCTCATCAGACAAATTATAAGAAAAATCATTAAAAATCAACCTTTGGGCTAATTTTAACCAAACTTGACTTGAATGTTCTTTGAGTGACCCTGGTGAACATTTGTAAACAAATTGTTTGATTCATTAATGTGGCAGGATGGGAACATTTTCAACACGGGGAAATCGTGATTTATAAAAAGAACATTGTGCTAATTTATACACAGCTTTGCTGAATCTATTTGAACAAAATTGTAACTAAATTGATCATACAAGAATAGTTTTATGTTAAGCCTAATCAAAACAGAAAGTCCCTAGTTATAAGCATTTGCATTTGACAAAATTGTCATTTTCGCTCATGCCATCTTGGTAAAGATTCATGGAGGGTATTGTACATGCTGCACAATGCACAACTTCCCGTCACAAACAGAATAAAGCATGTTGCTGTCTTTTTACAGAATCGGATTGAAATACAGTATACCAGAGAGTGTGTTTTCCATGGAAGCGTATCTTTTAAAAAGTTTGTTGATGGGTATAGCTGGAGAAACAGCAATATTTCACTGTATTCTGAGTGTAGACTACCTATTACTATGTCAAAATTAAGTTTTGAATCCGTCTTTATTTCATGGGAATATTTATGCAAATTACCTAACTTGCAATAGCTCAACCGCATTTGGGTTTGAATAGTTAATATGAAATTTTGATAAAATTGTCTTCCGTTTGTGAATACCTGTATATGCCCACAGTGCATTTTGAAGTTTATTGTAGGACTCAATCACAATATTATCATATTACTAGTACATATATTATACATATATCATTGATATTATGCTGCCAAAAATTTAGAATCTTGTGGTTTATAATCTTTCAATACTGAATGTCTTTACATTTGTCTGTATAACTTATTGCGAGCACTTAACCCTTTCCCAAACGACAAAGATTTGGAGCGTTACAATTTGAAACCCGCTGCAGACAACAAAATGGGTGTTGATTGATATAGGATTTGTGTACAAAATAGGATGGAAAATATTGAGACAAAAGGAGAAACTGCTGGTTATCAGCAGTTTCTTCTTTTGCCTCAATGTTTTCCCAAACATTTTCTATTACGGACGTCAAAACCAGGTCTTGTTTGGGAAAGGGTTAAGCCTACTTAAAATGTCTTATCGTTTACATTTCAATAGCTTAAATTTGGTATGTAAGTAAATATCTTTTTGTACCAGAATTGGTGTCATTCATAAAATTAAGGTCAAATATCAGGGTCAGACAAATATCCCTAAAGGGGAATCAGTTATGCCAAGAGTAGACGCTGCTCCGCTATTACACAGTTGATTTAAGGCTTCCTTTAACAATAGTCAAAGTTGCAAACTGTGCTCATTTTCTTATCAAAGGAAATATGCCTACATCCATTTTATCACAATTTCGTGACATTTAGCTGTCAAAGTGACGAATTAGGTGATCATGAATTTGGTCATCATGGATTTCCATGGGATGTTTGGCATGCATTAACTGCTTGTCTCTCTTAAACTCACTAGTCATTGAAAGTACTTATCTTGGCGAAAAAAATGTCGTTTTTCTTTTCTTGGTAGAATATATTATGGACAGTCTTTAATCAAAATACCTCCTGGTGACAAACAAACATTCTCTTATCAATGTGCTTTGTTTCTGTAGCCAGAAGTTAACCATTAAAGTCGTGATATGCCCCTCAGAAGCTTCTCCAGATACCAACAACTATCACTAAATTATTGTCATTCGAGTACTGAGAAGTTGATAATCTTCAGTACGTTAATGGTGGCGGTAAGGGAGGTAATCAGGTAAATACTAATTTCTGGATTCGTCTATACATTTAAGTCGATACACAGAACTTTAAATAATCTGTGTCTAATTTTCCAATTGCACTCCCAAATAATGACAATAATTTTATCAATCATACCAGTTATTCATTTTGCATAAAGCTATGCTGGAACATTTAGATGGGTGCCTAACCTTCATTTTGATATCAAAACTGTTAACCTACACCCGGAACACAGTGAGTTATATCTGCTTCTCTAGCTATATCCCCTTAAACGACCTTTCAAAGATATGTTTTTTATGGAAAACGCACTCTCTAGCATATCGAAGTTCAAACTGATTTCCGAAAAAAGACTTCAAAATGCTTAATTTTTATGTTGGGCGGGAACTTGTACATAAACCATGTGATTTACTAGTATTTCCAAGATGCTTGAAAGCACTGTATGTATCTAATATTCACAAATTCGTGATGTGTTCATCATAATTCTAAAAATCTATTAAAAGTCATTTAAATCGTGGACATGCATATATGCTTATTCGCAAATTTTAAGTTAAGAATGGATCTCTAGGCTTTATTTCAATACCAAAATTGTTTGTGCACACCGCAAAGTTCGTGAAAATAAGCTTTTTTCTTGCTATAAAGGAAACAAAAACAATGGAAATTTCATGAAATTTCCCATTAACTCTTCAAAATTATACATTTGCAAATTAGTTGATTTGCGTTACTACTAGGTTGCATAACTGTACCGAAAAATAATGATGAAAGCCCATGCTTTTATTTGATACCAAAATTGTTTATCTATACCAAGAACTGAGCTATATATGATGTTCCCAATGTACTCTATAAAATTGATGATAACTTCATCAGTTATTCCAATAAATTCTACAAAGTCATGATTATGCAAACCTTTGAAAAATAAGGACGGATGTGTTAGTTTCATTTCATAACACATCAACTGTAAGTCTAAACCCGGTATTTGTGAACTATAGCTGTTCATCCTGCTATACCCCACAGTCACAAGACATGTTACCATGGAAACCACACCCTTTACGATACTGTAATTCAATCAGACATATCTAAAATGCATAATCATGTTTTTGATTGGATGTTTGCATAAACAATATGATTAAATCAACCCACAAAGCTCCGTGTGTATCAAATATTCATAAATTGACGATAAAAATCTTGCTTATGCAATTTAGCTAATTTGCACAATCGAACTTGAGGACAGATATCTAGGCTTTATTTTGGTACCCGATTCGTGAATGTACACCACAGATTACAGCTTATGTTTCAACTGCATTATAAAGAAAATGACAAAACAATCATCAAAATTTCTAATGACATGAGTGAAAATGGCAATTTTTTTCAAATACAAAGGCTTATAACTAAGAACTTTCTGTTCCGATCAGGCTAGAAGTAAAACAGTTCTTGCATAATCAATTTAGTTACGATTTCGTTCAAATCGATCCAACAAAGTTGGGTATAAATTAGCACAATGGTTGTTTTTAAAGTATTTTTTCATGATTTCTCCAAGTTGAAAATGACCCCACCCTGCCACGTCCTTATTTGTTGTTGATTTCAAACAATTTGTTAGCAAATGTTCAAAAGGATCACTCAAAGAACAATCACGTAAAGTTTGGTTCAAATTGACCCGATGGTTGATTTTTTAAAGAATTTTCTTTTGATTTGTTTAAGTTCGATAAGCCCCGCCCTGCCACGTCCACGTTTTTTGACGAATCAACATTTTGTTTACAAAATGTTCAAAAGGGTCACACAAAGAACATTCATGCCAAGTTTGCTTCAAATTGGCCCATTGGTTGATTTTTAAAGAATTTTCTTGTGATTTCTCTAAGGAAGATAAGCCCCGCCCTGCCACGCCCACTTTTCTGTCAAATCAAAATTTTGATAACACATCTTCAATAGGGTTACTCAAAGAACATTCATACCAAGTTTGGTTGGAATTGGCCCAATGATTGATTTTTAAAGATTTTTCTTGTGATACCTTTAAGTCTGATTACTGTGTGAATCAAATATTTACAAATTGGCGATATTTTCATCAATTAATTAAAAAAATAATTAAAAAACATACATATGTAATTTACTTATTTTGCTTAACTATACTTGAGGACAGATGTCTAGGCTTTATTTTGGCATCCAATTCGTGAATCTATACCACAAACTTAGTGAGTTATAGCTTATGTTCCAATTTAATGTTATAAAAAATGACCAAAAAATCTTCGAAATTTCTAATTAAATCTTCAAAATCTTATATATGCAAATTAGCTGATTTGCATATCTATACTGCAAAATAAAGATGAATATCCCAGCTTCATTTTGATACCAAATTTGTTAGTCTAGACACAAAAGTAAGTGAGTTATGGCGGATTTTCTTGCTATACCATTTATTTCTGCACTTAGTTGACCTTTGACCCCGTGGTGACCTTAAAAGGACCTCTATCATGTGACCTCCACCCTAGTGATTTTCCATACATATCGAAGTTTCATTTAGGCATGGAGGTCGAGCATTAACAAAAAGTTCCTACGCATGTGTTTTCTAGGGCCTTATTTCTATAATTTAAGTAGACTATAACTAGAACTGCCGCAACTCTAGGATTGTGACCTTGCCCTTTGGATTATGTGACCCCAAAACCATAGGGCAACAACTTGGGCCAGGACAACAACTGTAAAAGTTTCATGATCCTAAGTCAAAAGGTTCTTGAGTTAGAGGACAGGAGCAAAAAGTCTTAGGACCATGGATGGATGAATGCATCATGGATGGACGGACCATCATGGATGGACGGACAAACAGACAGATATGGTGAAACCAATATACCGTATCCCCTTTACTTCATAAATGGGAAATATAGTCAATATAGTACTTTAGTTGCATATTTGGTACCCGCCAGTATCTTAAAATGGATTATTAGAGTTCAAGTTCAAGTATGAAATAGTGGAACCTTGCTCTATTCAAATAAAATAGTTATATAAATTCCTCATATTTTTTTGCAAATTATAAAAAGGTAAGACATTAAATAATGTTAAAAAGATGTATGTATTTCCCACACACTCTTATTTTTTTCCTATAAAAAACAATTTTACAGGGGCTTATTCATTCAAGCATACAAAAGTTGTCCCACAAATGTCCGTCACTGAAGTAAACCCTTCCCGTAAATCATGTTTAAGTTTGAAAGCAATACAGTCATGGATGGAACTTAAATTCGGCACACGCTGACCAGGATCAATAATGGCCTCTTTACTACCAGGCTCCAAGGAACTGGGGGAGGGGGTGCTGGGAAGGGGGTGGGAGTCCAGAGAGCAGCTTTAGCCCCCTCAATATAAAGTTGCTTCCAACAGGCCTGTAAGCAGAGCACCAGATAAAGAGGTGGTAAAGACTTTTCAAAATGTAAAATTTCATTCAATGTCCTTAAAACCTAAATTATGTTGTGGGTACTCATTGGAATCGTTGTCGAGACGATTCAAATGAGTACCACAACATAGAGTTTGGAATTTAAATAACAACATTAGAATGTCTTGCCCTCCTCTTAATTGTTGCTCTGTAAAAAGATGCTTTTTCCAGATCCTGGCCCATCATACACCTCATACTTACAGAGCTAGAGAATATTGACTATTCTAATACATGATTTGACCGTGTAATCGTTACTGATCAATATTGGACTGCCCTGGTCTGGTAAACAAATAATGATTAGCAAACATACTTCACCTTTTATTGAACAATCTGACACACATGCTTATGGCCACTGTGGGTCATGGCCACAGCTTTGAAAACCTTCGGGCAAGGAAATGGAAGTTACTGGCATGAGTGGCATCATTTTTAACCTTTTCCAAAGTAAGAATATAGACAAGTCCAATTTCAAAGAAGTTGCGGGTGACAAAGTTATTCCTGAGAATCCTGACATTATGTTGATATCTCTGGTGTAGCATAGAAAACCTTAAAAGCGTTTGGCATTTTCTTCGTTTTGCATTTTCTTCTTTTCTAGCGAGGCTTGTGAAACACTCTCTCTTTGGGAATGATTAAAGGACACAAAAAATATAAACTTAACTTTTAGTCAAGCACTTGAATCTTGGAAATTTGTTAAAGGTTTCATTGATAGGTTTACATTAACCATGTTTTATAAGATAGGGTTAACATTATCCTCCAAACTTTAGGTGTTTTTCTTGTTTTTCTATTCCAAGGTCATAGGGTTATCAAAATAAGTTTATATCTTTTTGACTACACATTGAAAACTTCAATTTTCCATTACATTCAAAACTTCAATTTCAGTGGAGAAAATATTGATCTGTGTGTGAAAATAGATTGGGCCAGGTAAACACACCTTTAATCCTGGCAAAAATTTGTTTATTCAGCCATTTTAACTTTTAGCTTATGGATTTCTACCCTCCTGGTAGTTTAATTTGTGCTTCGGTATAGATTCAGGGTTCTCCGCAGAATATTTTGAAGCCGTAGTGGCATTGGTAAACCTTGCAACACATTGTGTTCATGCAAATAATTGTGAATAAAAACATAATGGGAAAAGAAGAAATTGCCCAATTTGAGCAATTTCTTCTTTTCCCATAATGTTTTTATACAGGATTAGTACTTTTTAGTTTAAAAGAATGCCCCATTTATCAGTTTTTGACATGAGATACCTCTAAATGTCTCTCTTTGGTGAGCATTTTGAAGAAATTAAGCTGTGGGGTACTTTTGAAGCTGTAGTGGCATTACACTGTTTTCCATGAAGCTGTAGTGGGGCCGATACAGCTTATTGGGCTGGGGAGAACACTGAGATTCATGTCAAAATAGGATTTCCAATCCCATTCCCTCATTTCAGTTTGATTAACCCATTATCATATGGCAGAAATTGCAAACGACAATTTCAAATTAATGAAATCAAACATTGCATGGTCTATATTGGTGGAAAATATTGTAGAAAATGAAGAAATTGCTTGTCACAAGCAACTTCTTCATTTTCACACAATGTTTTCCCAAGCTTTTTTCTAGTGTGGGAGTCAAAAGGTGTCAATGTGCAATAATCAGTTAAAACACATACCAGTATAAATGATTTATATTGATTTGGGATGAAGCCAGGAACTTTACTAGACACTCCTGATTCTATGAGAATAGAGTCTGAGATGCACTATTTCTTTTACAGAAAGTGTGGACAAATGAAAAGTTCAAGATAAATTTCTGCAAATTTAAATTATCAAACTTGGACAACAGAATATGCACAAAGTGTTTGGTATCTGATGTTGGATTGAATACCTTAACAGCAATTTTTCTTTTCTCTCAATGCTTTCCAAAACTATTCTTACTGGGGATATCAAAACCAGGTGTTGTTTCGTGAAAGTGTTAAAACTTATAAGGAGCAGTCCTGTTAAGAAAAGAATAAAACCTACATGAAACTGAAAGTAACAGTTCATACGGTATCAAGTTTAAGATTGCCAATACAATATTTTCTAGCTGTATTCCTTTGCCAACAATGCTAATTATATCATCATATTCACTGATGAAATTAAGCAGAAAACCTTGTGTGTTTAGCCTTGTACTTTTGAACATCAAAAACAGCCCACTTTACAGTCGCCTAGCAACAGAAAATAATGATTACCTGAGCTACATTAGTAAGCTGTTGGGTTGGTCTTGGGGATCCCTTTATCTCATATCGCACATCTTTCATTATATTCTAAATCTGATGATTTTTTACCCTTTCCCAAACAGCAAAATTTTAAGATGGTTCAATTCGAAAGCAGATGCAGATGACCAAATGGATGTTGATAAAGCTATAATTTGTGTAAAATGTAGAATAGAAAATGTTGAGGGAAAAGTAGAAAATGCTGATTATCAGCATTTTCTTCTCTTCCCTTGAAGGTTTCTAACTTTCTATGCAACCAAAATAATATTGCTTGACCTTATAGATTTAAACCATACATGAATCTGTCAGTTTGATATCCAGGGTTCTCCGCAGAATATTTTGAAGCTGTAGTGGCATTTGTAAACCTTGCAACACATTGTGTTCATGCAAATAATTGTGAATAAAAACATAATGGGAAAAGAAGAAATTGCTCAATTTGAGCAATTTCTTCTTTTCCCATAATGTTTTTATACAGGATTAGTACTTTTTAGTTTAAAAGAATGCCCCATTTATCAGTTTTTGACATGAAATACCGTACCTCTTAATGTCTCTTTGGTGACCATTTTGATGAAATTAAGCTGTGAGGTACTTTTGAAGCTGTAGTGGCATTACACTGATTTACATGAAGCTGTAGTGGGGCCGATACAGCTTATTGGGCTGGGGAGAACACTGATATCCTTGTAAGAATCCATGGTGAAACTATTGATAAACAGCATACTCTTTTCCCCATTGTTTTTTTTTTTTTTTTTTTTTTTTTCATTTCATGTTTATTTCACCCTTCTCATTTCATGTTTATTTTACCCTTCTATGTAAAATTGATTAAGGAGTCTGACAAAATTTGGACATTAGGCTAAAATTTTACTGCATCATGATGGGAAAGGATTAACCCATTCCCAAACAGCGAAAGTTTTAAGAGTGGTCTAACCTAATTGCTGCTCTGGACGACAAAAATGGTGTTGATTAAAGATGGAATTTGTGTACAGTAACAATAAAGCACGAAAAATATTGAGGCAAAAGGAGAAATTGCTGGTTATCAGCATTTTCTTTTTTTGTCTCAATCTTTTCTAAGCATTTTCCATGAAGGACATCAAAACCAGGTCTTGTTTGGGAAAGGATTAATCAACAGGACTTGATAGCAAAGGGGAAAAATGTTTTCCACAAAATCGCCAGTTTGCCACCTACACAAATTATGATAACAAATGATAACAAATAACTTCAAAATTATATTACCTGATAACAGAAATTCTATCTTTAACCCTTTCCCAAACATGATTAATTCGATAGAGGATTGGGTAAACATTGTACAGGCTGATCTTGGTCTACGAGGGACGGTCGGAAAGTAGTTGGACTTTTCGTGCTGCTGTCTCTCCATTTGCAACTGTATAAACACATGATATATTGGTGAAATATACATCCATTTGCCATTAATTAATTTGGTCAGTTTATTTTCAAAGAAAGTTTAATACATGCAATTTTCTGTCCACTTATATGTGATAGGGGTTTTATGTACCATAGGCTATTTGTTAGAGGAACAACAAGGGTAACCAAAACAAAAGAACAGTCTAGTCATTTTAATCGCGAAGAATTTAAGTTTTTGAACTACATTATCACTGAAGATTGAATAATGGTTCATAATTCCGAACTTGGGATAAAAACTCAGTCACAGCAGTCATAGAAACGAGCTGGTTCCCCACCTATGAATAGATTAAGCTTTTACATTCGGCTCGTAGTCATGTTTGTTGCTTTTGTGGATTCACGAGGTCTGATAGTTAGTCATTTCATGTCAAATGGTAAAAACTGTCATTGCTAAGTACAATTCTGAAGTAATTCAGAAAAAAACAAAGAATAAATGCTGAAGTAAACGCGTCCCAGATTAGCAAAGAAAATGTTTTCTACTTTACGATTACGCACGCTCCCATACCACCGCATCTACAGTGGAGATTATCAAATATTACCCATGACAAAAGTTGTTTTACTCTTCTTGTAGCCCAGGCCTTACCCCACACGACTTTTATTTGTGTCTAGAACTGATGAAAATGCTTGCTGAGAAGAAATTTGAGACCAGGGCGCCTTTGATACAGGTGGTTACACAGTACCTAATACAGTGGGTCTACGTCATGGTTAATAGTGGCAATAGTAAAGCTCCTACGAAGATGGCAAAAATGCATAGACATAGATGGATAAATTCTTTAAACAGTGTAGAAAGAATTTTGTTAAAAAATTACATGGTTTTAGAGAACTAGTCAAAAGTCCAACTACTTTCCGACCGTCCCTCGTATGCTGCTTCCTGATTTGGACCTACAGATTTTTAGATTGTCTCCGACCAAATGACTAGACGCTGTGGCTTTTTTCTAAACCTTTGAAAGTCTTTAGGATACTAATAAGCAATAACTTCCAAATATTTTTTCAGAATTGAGTATGACCAGGGTTCTAATTTGAAGCCGTAGTGGCAAATTATAAGTATTGGTAAACCTTGAAAATCATTGTGTTCATGAATAAAAACATAATGGGAAAAAAAGAAATTGCTCAATTTGAGCAATTTCTTCTTTTCTCATAATGTTTTTATAAAGAATTATTACATTTTGATTGATTATAATGCATTATTTATAAGTTTTTGACATGAAGTACCTCTTAATGTCTCTATTTGGTGACCATTTGAAGAAATTAAGCTGTAGGGGTAATTATGAAGCTGTAGGGGCAATACATTGATTTACATGAAGCCGTAGTGGGGCCGATACAGCTTATTAGGCTGGGGAGAACACTGATGACGTCTTTTGCATAAATGCCAGCCAAGATTAACTGACTTGAAAAAAGCGGTAATAAGATATACATAATTAGAAGACCTACAAAATCGCCATTTCTGTACATTTAATCATTCAACATGATTATTCTTTTCATCTAGACTTAAATTCACTGGGAAGTCAGTCATATTGAAATCGCTTTCACTATTAATAATGCTATAGAACCAGTCGGGATGACGTCATAGCCTCACTTTCATTTTTTCATCGAGGGTACAACCTCGGTCTTTATCGTTACGGGATACCAACTTTGAGGCAGATTATTTCAAAAATCTATCGTTAAAATTCATAAACAAAACTCTTTCTTTAAAGAATGTGATTTAAACTTTCTAACTACCAACGCATTTTTAATAATCAGGCGTAGTCGTCGAGATATTAATGCTGAAAGTTGGTTATGCTTCAACGAAAAAGACCGAAGCTTTCACCTCCACCGAATGAGTGCAGGTCCGCTGACGACGTTTTTGATTGGCTGAAAGAATTGTGCCGACCGGGTCAATAAACTATGAATCTCTAATGTAAGGATAAAATTATCCATTGCTCTTTCAAATCAATAGGATGAAAAGTCCCTTCACTCATTCTGGTCAGTCGATCATACTATGCATGATTGACTATCATTTGACATATCATGACAAAATGTAATCGATGTATCTGGCTCTATGTCGAATTTAGCAAAATTTCAATCATTACGCAACTGAAATAACCCTTTCCTAAACGACAAAAATTCTGACTATTCCTAAGTGGATCACCCTTTAAAAAATTCTTATCATTTAGGAAAAGGTTATGGTTTTAACCCTTTCCCAATAAAAACTTGGTTTTGACGTCCCCGAAGGGACCAGGATCAGAAAACATTGGAGTAAAGGAAGAAAATGGTGATTATAAGCATTATCTCTTTTTCTTTCAATATTTTCTGTGCTATTTTGCCAACAATTCCATAGTTATTTGCATCAAGTTTTTCATCTGAAACAGCTTTTTCAATTTGAACAATCAAGAATCTGAGCATTTAGGAAAGGGTTAACCAATTTCCACACAGAAACGCTTTTTGACACCCCTTAAGAAAAATGCTTGTAAAAAAATGTGGATAATGAAGAAATTGCTTGTTACAAGCAATTTCTTCATGTTCCACAATGTTTTCTGACCTTAAATCGAAAGGTAATTTGAAATTGCATAAAATCGAAATTGTTGTCTGCAACACTTTTCAAATTAGAACATTTCAAAATTTTGCTGTCCGATAAATTTGTAATGGATTAAAAAGAAAATATCTTACCGTTGGTCTCTTCCACTCAAAAGGTCTGGGCGGCTGCCTGCTGAAGAAAATGGACGCATCTTCTGCCTCGAACTCTGGATCCTCGAATAAAATCCCTTCCGCTTGACACTTTTGCACGATTTCATTATAATTCTGCTTGGCGTATCCGGAGAATGGATTCTTCTTCTCCTTCCTGTTTGAGCGTCCCTCGACCTGGGGGCGCTGCGTGCTTCTGTAACTCGACATTCCACCACCGTGACTTCCACCACCGCCAAAGCGAATGTTCATTCCACCAAACCGAGTATTAAATCCAATACCACCACCTTGGTTTGAGTCTTCTTCTTCACCGTCCCTGTATGTTTTGGTCTCGACTCGCTTACGACCGTCGGAACCAATAGTAATGGTTCTAACGGTTCTGGTTGATGAAAAAGGCATCTTGGTGTATTTTTTATGATTTTTTCAGGTAATTCCTACAAGCTCACTGATTGGATGAAAAATTAATCAACATCAAAGAGATATGCTATGTCAATCACTCAGCTCTACAATTATGACAGGTTTTGGAAAACTGGTTATCCAATCAAAATCGAGTTACCAAAACTCCAGTAAATTTTGTGGAAGTCGGCAAGTTTGAGTGGCTGAATCTGAAATAAATAGAAGATCAAACTATTTGCTTATCAAACGATATACATGTGTTATCTATGCAACAAACATACTTGCTACAGAAGTCATTCATTAATTAGCATCATATTCAATTAATAACGAGCGTTCAATACACATCCTACCTACTTGTAGATTCCCCTGTCCGGCACGGATGGACGAGTTCACTTTCACTAATTGACAATTAGCGCGCTCGGTTAGTACCTTCTAGTCATGTAGGTAGGTACATTTTGAGTGGGACAAAACTGAAATATTTCTGTTGTTTTACTCTTCTTTTGGAATATATTTTGGTGACGATAAACACAATAATGTGTATTTTGATGGGGTTTAATTTTATTTTTATTCTTTCATATATATTTACAGAAACTATCCACTACTACATGTATGTACTTCCAACATCTTATTCAAACGAGTACATCCAAACTTTCACTTCCTGGTTTCATAGTTTCGTTTTTGATTGTATGGGAAATTCGGCTTCGTCAGAAAGAATGGCTTCAAATATTGTGACTGGGTCTTCAAGTTGTTCGTTACAGGATAAATACATCGCCTCCATGGTGCTGAGCGGTGTCGGGGATGCGCTTGGTTACAAAAATGGGAGTTGGGAATTTTGTCACTCAGGTGTTCAAATTCATGAAGAATTGAAACAACTTGGAGGACTAGAGAAGATCAAAGTTGACAAGAAGAAGTGGATGGTTAGTGATGACACAGTGATGCACCTCGCCACAGCTGAAGCTCTGGTGTCCGAGAGTGACAAGGACGACAAGGAGAAGTTATTTCTGGCACTCGGCATGAAGTACAGAGAGAGTATGAAGGACATGGTTGGACGGGCACCAGGAGCTACCTGCATGAATTATTGTCATTATCTGACACCACGGAACTACCGGAATCCCTTTAATCCCCGTGGTGGGGGATGTGGGGCCGCCATGAGGGCTATGTGTATAGGACTGAGATACCCTGGTCCCAGTACCCTCGATGATTTGATTGCCGTCAGTGTGGAGTCTGGAAGGATGACGCATCATCACCCAACTGGTTACCTCGGATCTCTTGCTGCGGCTCTGTTTGTGTCTTACTCTTTACAGGGTAAACCTCTCAATGAATGGGGAGCGGGACTCCTGGATACAACAAACAAGGCCCTGGACTTTGTAAAAACAGCTGACGTAGATGTTGAGGATAATGTGGAGGCGTGGGGTTACTTCACAAACAAATGGAGGGAGTACCTAGAGTTGAGACAACTTGCCGTAACATCCAGCGGCCCATTCAGTGACCCAGTATTTCCGGAAGTGTATGGCATCCCAGAGAGGGATAAATTCTACAAGTCTGTGAGCTACAGTGGTTGGGGTGGATCTAGCGGTCATGATGCTCCGATGATTGCCTATGATGCTTTACTTAGCTCGGCCATGGACTGGAAGGAACTGTGTAGTCGATCCATGTTCCACTGTGGAGACAGTGACAGTACTGGCGTCATCGCGGCAGCATGCTATGGAGCTATGAAGGGATTTCATGGTGTTCCCGAAAACAATCACAAGAACTTAGAATATCGTGATCGGCTAGAATTGTTAGGTCGTGAATTGTACAAGTTGGCAAATCTGTCCGCAGAATCTGTGAGAATGGCAGATAAAGATGTACAGAACATAGTTGATCAAGCTCCGATTCCACCAAATGATGTACCAGGAGATGAAGAAGGCGAAAAAATGCAATCTGATTCCCAAAATGTTTCTCAAGATTAAGATGAATAAACATCGAATTTCAGATTTATTCATTTATTCATACTTGTAATAGGCTATCCCAATGTGGGTCAAACAATCAAACTTGAAGCTGTTTCACGTTTTAAAGTACTGCAGACAACTGTGACAGAAATAGTTTTAGTATAGATGTGAAAAGATCAGTAAATTATTATGCATGTCATAGAACTTCAGAAGGTATTAAGCCATTACCAGACAATAAATTTCTAGACTGGTCCAAATGATGTCATTTACAGTTGAATGGAATTTTGCACTCTTTGGTCTTTCTGGCCAGAAACCATTGCAAAAATTTTCTGTACATGTATGTAACAGTCACATATTCATTTCCCACAATGTTTTCTAATGCCTTTATCTTCTGGGAGCATCAAAATGAGAAAATGGGTTAAGGGAAAAGGAGTAAATGTTTATTTTAAAGCTGTTCGGTTTTTTCAGTCATTGTTTTTTAAAGCTTTATCAATAAGGTGCATCAGAATCTGTTATTTAATTATATGAGAACACTTATAGCTTGCTTCAATTAAAAACTGATAATTATACTTGTAAGACTTTCTTCAAGATCTCAGGCCCAAATCATTGTATGTCATTGTGCAATGCATATTATTTTGTATACATGTACATATTACTAATCAATAGATTTGCCCTCAATCCATAAGAAGGAACCAATTGGAATTAATTCAAAATTGTTTTTGACCGAACAAAAGATTTTCATAATTATCATTACATATATATGATTCATGCGGTATGAACATTTTCATTTAGCAATTATATGTTTGAAATTGTGACATATTCATTCAAGGTTATTTAAATGTTTCCCCAAACAAGACCTGAATTTGACGTCTCTAATAGAAATGGCTTGGGAAATATTGAGACAAAAGAAGAAACTGCTGATGACCAGCAGTTTCTCCTTTTGTCTCAATATTTTCTGCGTTATCTTATACACAAATTCTATCTTCAACAACACCCATTTTGTCAGCTTCTGCAGCTTTTGAATCTGACTGATCTAAAATTTTGCAGTTTGGAAATTTGTTACCTTTTCCTTCAAACAATAAATCTATAGGCTTTCTAAATTCAAGAGCTGTTACGGAAGACAAGTGGATCATGTTTATAAATGCACAATTTGCCAACAATATACAGCTTAGGAAATATTGAATCAAAAGAAGAAAATGCTGGTTTTCAGCATTTTCTTCTTTTGCCTCAATGTTTTCCCAAACTTGCTTTTCTAGAGACATCAAAACCATGTTTTACGTTTGGGAAGGGGTTATTAGGAAAATCATTTGGGGTTTGTTCTCACAATAATATTGTTTTACATTTTCATGTATTATATTTTACTATAAAACTGTTTTTATGATGTATGGCCCATATTCAATTTCTAGACGCAATGTTCTTGTAAGTTGTGATAATACATGTATATATCGTCGTTGTTAATGCAAAACCTCGTATCTCGTTTTTAGAAAATTTTAAAGGTGAGGGAAAAAAGTGTTGTAACTTTTCCCAAACTGAAATGTTTTACTTGAAAATTGGACATATTGTTCACAAATAATTTGTCATTAATACTGATCAGTTAATATATCTCAAAACCTGCGAGAATTGTCTAAACTGGGCACACAAGTTTGTACTTTGAAAATCGCACCAATCGACATACGAGGTTTTGCATTTACACCGGCGATATGTAAAATGTGAGATACATGTACATCAAGAAATTAGCCCTTTCCTAAACAAGAGATACAGGGGAAAGAATTGAGGCAATGGTAGAACATGATGATAAATATGATTTTCTCTTTTTGTCTCAATATTTTTTTAGCAAAATACTACACAAAATCCAATGAAAACCTATATAGTCCTCTGTAACTGCTTCCAAATAGGAACAGCCAAACTTTGTCCATTTGGGAAACGTTTAACCCTTTCCCAAATGACAAAAATTTCGACTGTTCCAATTTGACAGCTGCTGCAGATGAGAAAATAGATGTTGAAAAAGACTAGATTTGTGCAAATTGTAGCACAGAAAACATTGAGGCAAAAGTAGAAAATGCTGATTATCAGCATTTTCTTCTTTTGTCTAAATGTTTTCCCAAGCCAGTTCTAAAAGGGACGTCAAAACCAGGTCTTGTTTGGCAAAGGTCTAAAGGGCTTGCTGAGATTGTTATTTGAAAATTTTGAAACAATATGAACTGTTCATTTGGGGAAGGGTTAGATAAACTTTACAAAGATCTACACTGTTATCTTTTACATGATAAAACATGCTACAAATTTTAGAATTTTATCTAAATCTAATAAACTTCCTTGTATTTTGACCACCATACAAGGCTTAGTATGTGGATTAAATTCTCTGAAACGCATTAAATGATAATTGAGCCAAACTCTTTAGAAAAAAGGCTTTGGTGACTTTTGACACTAAATCCAAAATGGCAGTGAGTTGCAGGCTGCATAATAATTCATATCAAAACTAGAAAAAGATCATATCATTATATCATGAAAAATATTGAAAGAAAAGGGGAAATGGCTAATCAGAAATTTATTCTTTTCACTGGATGTTTTCCAAAGCTTATCCATTTTGAATGTCAAAACTATGTCTTGTTTGGGAAACCTTCTCTGCTTCAAACTGCAGCATATTTTACATTTTCCTCAATATTTTCCACGAAAATAAATTGTAATACAATGTTGTATTTGATACAGGGTTAATAATTATAATCAGATGGGGGGGGGGGGGTTACAAATTCCTAACTTTTTCCCAAAACAAAACTGCTTTTTAATGTCCCTAATAGAAGGGGCTCTGGAAAAAAATGATGCAAAAGAAGGAAATGCTGATAACCTAAAAATCTAATTTTAGAACTCATAGGGTAGAAGAAATAAAGGAAAGGAGAGATATGCTGGTTAGCAGCATTTTCTTCTTTTCTTGCATGAATCTTTGCTTAATAATACATGTTGTTGTAAATGCAAAACCTTGCATCTCGTTTTCGAAAATTTTTAAAGGGGAAGGAAAAAAGTGTAATAACTTTTCCCGAACTGAAAGATTTCACTTGAAATTTTGACATATTTTTGTCAAATAATGTGTGATTAATACCATGTTAATATTGAACAGTAAAAATATCTCAAAACCTGCAAGAATTGTCTAAAATGATCACACAAGATTTTACTTTGAAGATTGCGACAATCGACATACAAGGTTTTGCATTTACACCGACGATGTATTTCCGTTTAGAGTGATCAAAACTGTTCATTTTTTTTAAAAGGGCTAAAAAAGTTTTTGGTTGTTTATTTTTTCATTTCATAGCTGTGATATTTTTTGTAATTTTATATCTATAGGTGGACTTAACTAAATAAATGTCTTACATATGATCAGGTAGTGTGGATAAAGAATCCAAAATCTCAATAAATTTTGCTTGAGCATTGTTTCTCTGCTTTGTCATCTACACCTTTGGCACTGGAAAAGTCTAAAATTTTGCAATTTGGGTAAGAGTTAGAGCCAGAATAATCTTGGATCACCATAATATGCTTAACCCATTAACCCTTTCCCAAACAAGACCTGGTTTTGACGTCCCTAATAGGAAAGGCTTGAGAAAACATTGAAACAAAAGAAGAAACTGCTGATGACCAGCAGTTTCTCCTTTTGTCTCAATATTTTATGTGCTGTTTTATACACTAATTCCATCTTTATCAACACCTCTTTTGTTGTCAGCAGTAGCTTTCAAATTGGATCACCCTAAAATTTTGTCGTTTGGGAAAGGGTTAATGCTTTTTGAAGCCCCCTTGGAAAAATGTTTTCGAATACAATGTACATTGTGGATAATGAAGAAATTGCTAGTTACAATGTTTTCTAAGCCAAACTACAATGATTTATATTTTTATCAAATTAACTTGTTACATGTATATGCCACATCTTTGAATTTGGACCAATCTAAAAAAAAAATCGTGTCAATGTTTTCCTTTGCTATACTGTACACAAATTCTATTCTGAACAAAATTCATTTCATCGTCTGCTGCTAATTGAAACCGTAATTCAAATAGAATACAAAAATGTCATGTACATGTATATAATTCAAAACCTTTGCAATCCGACCCGTCTCCGAGCCAAGACCAACGTGAAGAGGGTCCCCATCCATGAAATCACGGTGTATAATCACGTGACTTAGAATTTCCGATAATCTTCAATATCTTTTTTAATGCTTGACCAATTTTAATTCAGTTTGAAGCAGAGAAGGCGGGAAAATGCCAGGAATAAGCTGGACGTGTTGGATTTTTGAATTATCAACTGATAAAAAAGTTATTGAAGATAAACCAAAATTTTGGTTTATCTTCAATAACTTTTCTATCATTTGATTTTTCAAAAATCATTTACGTCCATCGAATGCGTGACACCTGTCCACATTCTCTGCTTCAAACCGAATTCAAATATGTCCAATATTAACAAAATTATTGAAGATTTTCGGAAATTTGTGTATCACGTGATTATACACCGTGGAAATGCTCTTCGCAGACTATTCTCCTTTCTTTGTCCATCCAGAGGTAGGCGAATCCGAGTTTTCTCTGGTGAAATTCGCTCTTTGATTATGTTGATGTCGCTCATTTGTAAATGAGCGACATCAACATATCAAAGAGCGAATTTCATCAGAGAAAACTCGGGATTATCCTCACCTATGATATGCTCTCAAGACTTAGAGGATGCGATTTGAACAACGATTTATTGGCTCCTTCGCAAAGGCAGATTGAGAGTTCTTTCTAGCTATAGATACAGAGCTCAACGTTTAGATAGCTCAGCAACCACAATGACTCGTCTGACCTAAAGTGTGTGGAAGAACAGAATACTGGGTGGCTTATTTGGGTTTTACGCCGTTTTCAACTGCTTTGGTCATATCGCGGCGACTAGAGACCTAACCACGGATTTCTGTTGTTTCTCAAGCCACAACGCTTTAACCGAGCCTCCAGCTGCTCGCCCTCATGGGTGCACGATATCAAACCATTGATGGGCGACATTTTAGTCAGAAAGGATATTTGCCACGGCCGGGTATCGAACCTGGGACCTCTCGAATGAGAGTCAGATGCACCATCTATTGCACCATGGTCATGGCCAACACAGAAAACTGGAACTCAAAACGAGTTTGGGTTTATTGGGGTTTTACGCCGTTTTCAACTACCAGGGTCATATCGCGGCGGCTGGAGCACCTAACCGTGGGTTCCTGGTATTTCTCGCTCCAGTACAACCACAATATCCAAACCGGGCCTCTAGCTGCTCTCTCACATAGATGATTCACAGTCATTGTTGAGAGACAAATGACTTTTGTCAAATGTCAGAGTGGATACTGGCCGAACCGGGGTTCGAACTCGAAACCCCTGGATTGACAGACTCCGACGTAACCGAGCTATCCGGGCTCGGCGGAACTCAAAACGTAGATGAATGTTTGCCAAGCTTGTTTGCTTAGAGTGAGCACTCTCTTGTATGGCATCTATACGTGGACAATGTACTCCCACCAAGAGCAAAAGCTTTGACCCATTACTGCAAAGTGACGCCCTTTGACTCCCTAATTAACAAGGAAAAGCTTAAGTAAACATTATGCAAAATGAAGAAATTGCTTGTTACAAGCGATTTCTTCATTTACCAGAATGTTTTCTAACTCAAAATAGAAAAATCTTTGAAATATCATCAACTTGAGTCGTCTGCAACACATTTCAAATAGGGAACGATTTTATGCAGTTAATCGTGACGTGATTTCGGACAAACAATAGTATTTCGCGGGTGTTGTTATAAAATCTTCTAACTACGGCTTGATTCAAGCCGTAGTTACGAGATTTTATAACAACACCGACGGGTTATCAAAACATAACCATAAACCCAGTCTATTTTTAGCACAAAATTCATTGCTATTGGAAGAGTCCAAAATGTTGCCGTCTGGTAGGCCTAATTGGTTTAATATTCTATCCATGAATCAGCTGTGACAAGACACCATTTCGAACAATTGGAACAACTTTTGTCCCATACAGATATAGACCTACAAAGCAGGTTTGCTATCATTGATCAAAGACGCCTTGCATGTTTGACTATGCACAGGATGGAATATTGCCTCTTTTAAAAATATCCCTGTGTAGAGTGGAACACAAAAGACACAAAAAGGGGACAACAAAACCACACATTCTTCGTTATGTCTGCAAAAATGACTCGCAATATTCCGGTTTCAACCTATTGGAACTTGATGCAGAGACTTCTGGTCGAACTGGTTCGCTTTTTTCTTGAAGAAGGCTGTCAGACTTGCTGATGAAAGGGGAGAGAGCACGTGGGTGAAAACGGAACAAAGAGGAAATTGTGAGAGGCTTCAGTTAACTCCGGTCAACTCCGGTCATAATATAGGCCTAACGACCACCATAAGTACAGGATATACATGTTTGATGTTTAAAGTGCAGCTGTGAATCTCGCATTAGACTATACCAAGGTCGGATCCTGGATTTTTCTGGGGTGTCCAATCCCAAATGATGACTTAAAATGTGTAAATATGTAGCCTAACGTTATTATACAAATTTTACATAGTCAAAAATCAATTTTCGGCTAATTCCAGCGCCCCCCCCGAAGATCCGCCCTTGTATACAGTAATAGCCTTCGCTGCTCATCTGACACAATGATCTTGAAAAATTACCGTGCTCTTTTTACTTGCATTTCAAACTGATAAAATTATTTTTGTCAGACTGTGCCAGGACGGGTGTGTGATATAAATTAATCTGGATAAGACGATCTTCCTTACAATGCGAGTCCAAGTGTAATAAGAATTGACGAAACATGATAGGCCCTACTGCCAAAATTATCTTTATTTACAGCTAATAGTCGAAAGGATTGGTCGCGCTTTTCTCGAAATAGATCTATATCAAAAATATATCTCGATCTTTTGGAACAACCCTCGTATATGGACGCTCTAAAGAGTTTTAGTTCTACTATCAATTTCAGGTTGTTTGTCATGACAATATCTCTTGCATGAAAAAAAAAATGACAAAATGAACCACTCGGTCAACTTGAAGGAATGGTATACACAAAATATTAAGGCCGCATTTGCCATCATAAACTAGTTTCTTCAATATAATAGCCGATTTCTTTGCATCAATTTGGGATTGAATGGTGTACCTTTCCATGGAACCAAAAACGCGTCCATTCAAATAGGCTGTCTTTAGAAAATATGAATGACAAATGACTTTTAAACTTGCAGAATCAAATTAAACTAAGTTGCAGAAAAGCGTGAAAACAAAACATAGAAAAAATCTTCTCCAAAACAGTGGAGTTGGGACAGTACTAATAGGCCTAAAATTTTAATGAAATGCTTTTAGTAAGCTATGGAGATGACAGACTTTCATATTCTATGATTCAAATTTAGAAACAAGTAGTTTAGCCTATGAATATGTCGTTTGCTCTTTACTTCACATATGAACACAATGACGTGACGTCAAAAGTTGGGGTACACTTGTGAAAAAAGAAAAAAAAAAAACGTTTCTCATTGTACTAAACGGAAAAAAAATTGTTTCTTGTAAACACACATATATAAAATAATTAGATACCATCCGGATCCTGTTATTTTGTTCTTTTATACCATATATCTTTCGACTAACTAAGACAACAATAACTGCCATTTTATTAATGCAATGCATGCACAATACAGCAAAAAATGACGTTGTAACTTGTAACACTTTACGCTCTGCATCGAAAGGAACAAATTTAGGTGTTTTGCGAATTCTTATAAAAAATGCACCAAATTGCATCACAGAAGAGAACTAGTGCAAGCCAAAATATGGCGTGATTTTTACATTGATGATGTCAACCGGCAGCAAGGTGGTGGCGAAAAATGACACCGCTAAGTTTTGTAACTTTACAATTAAATTTTAGGGGTCAATTTTTAAAACGTTCATTTAATTACTAATTTTTTAAGATATCTGCGTGATATTTGAATGAGGAGATACATTTCAGCTATTTTTAATCGACTTAAATATGGTTTAAAATTTTTAATTGCAACACATGCAATATTATTGTTTTACGGCGTTTCATAAATGTCCCAGTCACGTAAAATACGCATGTAAATACGATAGTGGTTATTTTAAAGCAGCGATTTTTGCCCTTGCATTTAGAATTGTCAAAAAATAGCTTGTAATAAAAATACTTCTGAGCAATATTTACGACATGCAAAGTTTCATAATAATTGTGCGTAAAATAAAGCAATTGTTGTGTTTGAAGCAGCGTTTCAAAAATGTCTTAATTTAGAAAAAAATACGTTAACGTCATTTGCAGGTAACGTCGCATGCGCATGAAAATCCGATAGTAGTTTTATTAAAGCAGCTATTTTTGTCCTTGTATTTAGAAATGTCCAAAATTAGCTTGTAATAAAAATACATCTGAGCCATATTTACGACATTCAAAATTTCATAATGATTGTGCGTAAAATAAAGCAATGGTTGTGTATGAAGCAGCGTTTCAAAAATGTCCCAATTTAGAAAAAAAAAAAAAAAACGATTGTACGTCATTTTCAGGTAACGTCTAGACTGGGTTCCAGACTGATCATTTTTCCCTCCTTTACTTTCTCCGGTCCAAAGATCAATATCAACACGATCAAAAACGGATGCCGCGATATCTAACGGGTATTGATTTTTTATGCGCTATCTTATTGACCAAATTGTATATTGACGACTGAACCCAGGCTAGGTAACGTCGCACACGTTAAAATAATTGCGATCAGTCGTGAAAAATCCCGGTCATCAATGAAAGATACGCTGGTTAAATACCCATATCTCTATTCGAGAATCGTTTTCTTGATATAAATTGTTTCTGTATTTGTGGACTTGTCTGTAGTCCTATATATTTTTACATTGAACTGAAACATTGGAAAGTCCAGATTTTCGACAGAGAATTAATGAAAAATTCTTCCATTTTTAAGCGTGATGTGTAACATAAAATACATAATTAAGTTCATCAAATGAACTGTAGTTTAATGACTAATGAAGAATCAAATACATCGCTTTCATGAATTATTTTGAACTCCCATCCATGGGTAAAACCAACATGTCCACCTCTGTACGTATTTTCCCGTATACAAATGCTTTCATGCACCTTTCTACGTCAATATGTTTAAATCCGTCAAATTCCGGGCATCGATATTTTGAAAATAAGTGAGTTTATTCAAATTATGATTATCTTTTAAAAAATGATGTCACATGTAGATGTATAAGAGGAACGTCCGCTTTTCCCATGTAAAACAGAAATATCCACCGCCATATAAATCTTCATGAAAATAAATAGCTTAGTTATCTATGAAGTAAATGATCAATTACGATCAAAGTTCACCTTACCAAGGAAAGTCTAGCTTAATTATTCAATTATGGATAGCACATGATTTATTCTATCTAGTTGTAACAATGGGTGCGTTCAGGGTTCTCCCATCGGTAGCCATCGGTGCCGTTGGTAACCATCGGTAGCCATCGGTAACCGTCGGTATACCGATGGATATTTTGTTGGTAACCAATTGGTGTCACTCCTCAACGAAACGGGCCTATTAAATATATAGTAAAATGGGTCAATTTGGCAGCTTCTGGCTCCTCTCAGAAGTCTTTGTGGCACCTTTTACTTAGTCTGCCTGACAGACCATTTCTTTGTCTTTAATTTACTACAAAGAAAGTGGTATCAATAGCACCATCAGCTAAAATCACGCACCCGTGAACACAGCCACCCTTGAAATTTGCCATCTATTTCGGGATCTGCATGTGACACACCCCCATGAAAGGTCACGACCGCGCAAGAAACTAGTTCCCAACAAATTCATTAAAACACATCCTAGCAGTACACTGATGGTCTGCCAGTGTACAGAACCACATTTCATGCATCTGCATATTCTATAGACACAGAATCAATGCAACAAAAGGAGCGAATCCATTTTTGACGGAACTATGTTTGTATACTACGACCCGGAAGCATTTCCCGTTGTGGAGTGTCTCCAATTGTCCCGAGAGTAGACAAGTCGGGTAGCATCGGTAGCCTCGTTTTCATTACAGTAAGATGGCGGATAACAATCCAACTACGGCGATCCTAATCATATAATATTTTCTTCAGTAGCAAGCGAATCGCATTCTAACCGTTCTTGATAGAATTTATTGGAATAGTTGAAGCGGCAGTTATTTTATTTAGCCATTTATTTCTGAAAATATATTTTTATTCACAATTTTTGAAAACGAACGATCACTCTGCGGGGAGAATACGCTCTTGGTAATTGATTATCCGCCTTTTTTTACCGATCGGCACAATTGTCGTTCAGAGTTTGTTTGTTGCCGACGGTGCCATCGGCTACCGATGGTACCATCGGTAGCCGACGGTAAAAACACTCGGTTACCGATGGGAGAACCCTGAACGCACCCAATAGATTTGGCAGATGGGTAAGCGAAGTCTTGTGTTTATCAATAAGTAGTCGTTTACCACGCACGTAAGGTGTTTAAAACATGACAAAAATCGACGTTACGTGACGTTACGCTGTTGTACCCCAACTTTTGACGTCGCGTCAATACTTTAATTAGTTTAAAACATTTTCAACTATCGCCTTAAACAGTTTGTTCGATTCAAATGCCAGCTGAAGAAGAAACTGTTCACTCGCACCACTACTACACCCGAGTTGTTTACATTCCAGAGAGCACACCTGTAGATAAAATGGACACGCCCATAAATCAACCAATCATAACTCGTGCCGCTGACAACCTATATGCTATTTCGGTAAGATCAAAAGCCGCCGTGTGATACTATATTCGTGTATCAAAGCGTGAAATATGGAGTTACTCAAACAACGTGTGAATGCAGTTGTAGATAATTGCACCATTTAAATGTGTTAATGTGTAAATGTTGGATTTATCTGATCTATGTCGTATCCGTCGCGTGCACCACCGCCCGTCCCCAGGTATAATCGTACCCAAGGGCCCGGGCAAAGTTCCCCGGGGTATGCGAATGAGCCGTTGCACCTGCAGACCGGCCAGTCCGGGTTTCAAGCCTATAATGGCCCGTCCCATGGCAAGGGGTCAGCCCCGATCAGTCCGTCCAATCGGAGCCCACGTTACAAAGATTCCACCGATGCTCACAACAGGTAAGTTGGTTTACCCAGACGACAAAATTTTAGACTGGTCCAAATTCAAAGATGTTGCAGACGACAATTTCAATTCAATGAAATTTAAAAAATGTGGTCTATGTGGGGTAGAAAACATTTGCGGAAATGCAGAAATTGCTTGTCATAATCAGTATTTCTTCATTTCACTCAATGTTTAACAGTTTTCCGAAGTTTTTATCGAGTAAAGCATCTAAAGGCATCAATGTTCAGGAATGAGTTAAAGACTTTCACAAATGGCATAGATCTAGATCTAATATCCAGAAATATGGACTGTCCCACTTTGAAAACTGCTTACTATGACAAAAAAAAAAATTGTCTGGATATTTTCAACATCTAAATTTTAGACATTGTGTAGAATATATTTTTAGCATCTACAGAAAATATTGAGAGAAAAGGAGAAAAAGCACATCAGTCTATCTATGTCAAAACCAGGTTTTGTTTGGGAAAGCATTAATTTACCTTTTCCCAAACAAGACATGGTTTTGATGTCCAAAAAAGAATAGGCTTGATAAAACATTGAGATGGAAGAAGAAAATGCTGATGATCAGCATTTTCTCATTTTGCCTCAATCATGAATGAGAAAATGCTGACGATCAGCATTTTCTCATTTTGCCTCAATCATGAATGCTTTCTTTGCTATATTATTCACAAATTTCATCTTTAATTATAACATATAATTTGTCATTCAGCAGCTTTAAAATTGGACCACTCTAAAATTCTGTTGTTTTGGGAAAGGATTACAGAAAGTAAATCTACTCCTTTTCACAATGATTATATTTCTAGATTCCACCGAGGTTCGAGCAACTTTGACCAGATCAGAATGGACTGTTTGAGACGCGGCCACACATTTGAGGATCCAGACTTCTCCCCGACAGACTCATCCCTGTATTACAGCAGAAATCCACCTTATAGATTTGAATGGAAGAGACCTGGGGTGAGTTACCATCTGAAGTCTATGTTTATAAGAAAAAAATGTAAAAAAAGAGAGGGAAAAAGAACAATTGAAAGAGACTAGACTTAACCTTTTTCAAAACATTGACGTTTCAAAATTTGACGCCCCTCAGCATAAAGGCTTTTGAAAACATTTTGGAAAATGAAGAAATTGCTTGTGACAAGCAATTTCTTCATTTTCCACTTTGTTTTCTTCGCATAAAGGCAGGTCAGAATTTACTCTCCAACGCCGAGGCCTATTGATTATAACCATCAAATATGACCTCTGCCGTTTTTGGTACACCAACAGCCTATTTGGTCGTCATAATCTAATTATAGCACATCATTTGAATTATCGAATCAAAATCAATCAGTTTTATCTTGCATGATCATTACGTTTACATTACGTCGCTTCTATTTTTAGCTGAAGTCGGTAACATTTGAATTATCGAATCAAACTCATTCAGTTTTATCTTGTTTGATTACGTATACATTACGTCGCTTCTATTTTTGGCTGAAGCCGGTAATTTGAAGCGTCAGCCAATCATTTATTGTATCAGAAATTTCGATTGTTTATGAGTATATTGGCGACGATTGGATACCGAAATCCCGCCATGGCTCCGAGATTAGACGTGAAACGACCCCGCGATAACAGAGCTCATTCTATCGAAATGGAATGTAGGGAGAATGCGCTCTGTTCGCAAGAGAGTAGTCAGAATTTGACTGTTTTAGATGTGGCCACACATTTGAGGATCTCGACTTCTCCCCCACTGATTCATCTCTGTACTACAGCAGAAATCCGCCTTATAGATTTGAATGGAAGAGACCCCGGGTGAGTGTCTGTTTTTAGTGACAGAGAGGGTTTGGGGATTCAAACACCCCCCTTCTGAAGCCTTTCATGCAGAATTCAGTCAAAAATATTGTAATATTAATTAGGAAAACAAACTCCTCAGAAATTCTTGATTTGCGGAAAGGGGAGGATGGAATGATTATAATAGGTATAATGCTGCAAACTGCATGCAATCTTTGACCAATATTATGAATTTAAAACATTTCTGCGCTGTTTTTGCCTAAATTTATGATGTCCAGGTAAATGACATTGAGTGTTACAAAGTCGGGTCAACAAAGAGTGACTGTTTTTATGCACATAGTTGAAATACCAGGGTCAGCTAGCACTTTTGAAATCCTATGTTGTAGGTATACTCATTAGAATTATCTTGACAAGTAAATTCTAATGAGTTCCAACCAGATAAGATTGTAACCCTTTCCCAAATGGTGAAAATTAAGACTGGTCCAATTTGAAAGATGCTGCAGATGAGAAGATCAGTGTTAGTAAGTGTGGGAAATGTGAATATCATAGCATGGAAAATGTTGAGGCAAACTGAGAAAATGCTGATCATCAGCATTTTCTCCTTTTGCCTCAATATCGTCCCAGGTCAACAAAACCAGGTCTTGCTTAGGAAAGGGTTAAGCAATGTAAAGATACGGTAGACATCGATCAATTTTACGCATATACGGTAGGTGGAATGCCAAGGGGAACTTAACTTGACAACTGAAATGACCGATGTTTGTTTTGAACGATACCATATTTGTATTTATGCAAACAAATAAACACAGGCTTCCTGTACATTGAGCTTATTAAGCTATAGATGTCCCAAAATGAGTGGCAGATAAACAAAAGGCTATTTCATTTATTTAATGACAAGCAATTTCTTCATTTCCCACAAATTTTTCTGCAGACAGAGAATGACCAAAATTATGTAAGATTTCGTTCACTTGAAATGTTCGTCTGCAACATCTTTAAATTTGGAACAGTTCAAAATTTTGATGTGTGGTAAGTTATCAGGGCCCCAGTCATTGGATAAAACAATGTGACATTTGGAATTTCAATGCGACTATGGCCTTTCCTAGTCACTGTATTCTACTTTTGAAATCAATTAATTTTCTGTCTGCAACTCATTAGATTTATTTGTCTTGCATTTGGCTGTTTGGGAAAGGGTTAAGTCAAGATAGAAAAGGTTAAAAAAAATGAAATACTGGTAAATGAGACAACCCATTTTGTGACTCATTTCCCCCTAAATAAGTTAACAATAAGGGATGGCCTGCCTAACTGATGTCAAAACATTTACTCATCTGTACCATAAAAAAATATTTCAATTTGTTTATAACTGTATAATTTACAATGGAAGAAATTATCTATTGAATTGGTGGCAACATCTTACTTAAAAAGATGTCATGGATTCAGACAGGAGGAAAACATTGTGGGAAAAAGAAGGCAATAAGTATGCTGTTTATTTATGTTTTATAAAGAAGGGTTGCCTGAGTAACATGAGTTTAACTCTTTCCTTTGTACATATATCTGGTTTTGACATCCATTATAGAATCATTTCAGGAAAGCAAACATGCAAAAGAAGGAAATGATGAAACCAGCATACACACATGATATTGTTTTTTCATTAAAATCCATCTAATTACATTCAAAGAATCGATTCACCCTCCGAAATACTCTCCATTGCCGAGCTCTATTGATTAAACCATCAAATATGACCTCTGCAGTTTTCGGTACGCCAACAGCCTATTTGGTCGTCATAATCTAATTATAGCACACCATTTGAATTATCGAATCAAAATCATTCAGCTTTATCTTGCATGATCATTATGTATACATTACATCGCTTCTATTTTTGGCTGAAGCCGGTAACATTTGAATTATTGAATCAAAATCATTCAGTTTGATCTGGTTTGATTACGTATACATTACGTCGCTTCTATTTTTGGCTGAAGCCGGTAATTTGAAGCGTCAGCCAATGAAAGTTTGTATCAGCCTTTTGAATTGTTTTGTTGTGTATCGCCAACGATTGGATACTGAAATCCCGCCAAGGCCCCGAGATTAGACGTGAAATGACCCCGCGAGAACAGAGCTCATTCTATCGAAATGGAATGTAGAGATAATGTGCTCTGTTCATAAGAGAGTACCTCCGAATGGGAAGAATCTCAAACCTCTTCTTTAACCCTTTCCCAAATGACAAGGTGATCCATTTCAAAAACTGCCAAAAATGACAAAATGGATGCTATTTAAAAGATAAAATTTGCAGGGGTTTTGATACCGATTTTTGTTTGGGGCCAGGGGCCAGTGAAATTGGGAAAAAGAGCAATGTTTTTACATAAATTGGGAAAAACTAAAACAAGTTTGTATTCATAGTGTCACTCAGTTTCAGCTGCAAATTAGACTGTGGTGATGTAAAATGCATTTGTACATACTCTTGTTTAAAAATCTACTCTAAAGCTATCTTCAAAATGTTTGTAAATGAAGATGAGGTCTTATTCTGGGTCCTCATTGGGAATTTTCACCAGAAAATTGGGAAAAAAAGATACTTTTTGCCATTGGGAATGGGGCCTAATAACGGTTCCAAATTTTGGTAAACGAGACCCCTGATTTGTGTAAAACATGGCACAGAAAATATTGAGACAAAAGGAGAAACTGCTGGTTATCAGCAGTTTCTTCTTTTGTTTCAATGTTTTCCAAAGCCATTTAGAAAACTTAGAAAAGGTTAAGTCAGGGATAGGGTTATTTAATTGCTTATGGTTGCAGGTTTCGTTTTGTAGAGCATTTATAACCATGACAACTGGATTTGTCACTTTTTATTCACATATTTATCTGTATATTTCTACATTTACCAACATTGCTTGTGATTTTGTTGTCAAATGTTCGTTGGCGGATCCAGAGGGGGTTCAACATATGAGAGTAAAAGACTTAGACATTTAACCCTTTCCCAAACAAGACTGGGTTTTGACGTCCCTATAAGAAAGTGCTTTGGAAAACATTGAGGCAAAAGAAGAAAATGCTGATAATCAGCATTTTCTCCTTTTGTCTCAATTTTTTCCTTGTTGCTTTATACACTAGTTCTATCTTTAACAACATCTCTTTTTTCGTCAGCAGCAGCTTTCAAATTGGATCACCTTAAAATTTTGTCGTTTGGGAAAGGGTAAAAATTGATCTAAATCCAAAAAGATTGGAGCAATTTTAACCTACATTGTGGGTATTCATTTGAATCATGCCAAGGATTTTCATTTGTGACCATTATGTTTGACCATGTGAGTTGTGACAATGACCTTGAAGTTTGACCTACTTTAAAAAAATGATTTGGCCTTTACCATATGCCTTACAATTACAAATAGATCCTAAATATTTCCACATGGACACTTTCTACCAAGTGTTTACATTTGTAATTATGACCTATGGCATTGTGACCTTGACACTTTAGTTTGACCTATTTTTCTTGAATTTTAACATTACCTTTAACATAATGTGCTTTTTGAGATAGAGCCTTGATATATCACACATGGATATCTTCTGTCATGGGCTTGCATTTGTGACCATGACCTGTCACCTTTGACCTTCTGACCTTGACCCTGGAGCTTGACATACTTTAAAAGAATTAACCTGGTTTATATCATAGGTCATATAATACTGTAAACCAGGATAAGTTTGTGTCAAGAAATGTTGGCGTTTTCATGCACTCTGGCTTGTTCGCGGCGTTTTAAGTTCGCGGATCAATGCCGTCCGCGAATTGCGCGAAACAAAACACGCTATGGGGAAATTGAAAAAATGATATGTTAAATAATATGGGGAATCAGATAATCGGATAATTACATATTGAATTATGACTATATTTACGATATTTTAGTCGCCATTGACAGTTTGGTCGAAGTAAGTAAGTTTTAATCGACCCATTGTTTTATTTCACACTTTATAGTATACTGGATTACAGTTTTTAACGCAATGCATAGAATTTGAGCGTTGCATTAACTTTACACCTATTTACCTATAGCGTCCAGAAGCGATAATGACAGTTTTATTCAATATCATCGAAGGACGATTGAAACCTCGTAGCTGTGGCTAATTTCAACTTACAGTTACGAGGTTTTAAACGTCAATCGACGTTTGCTATCATACTTGGCATTCGAATGCCAAATGACCCTTTTTCTCAATTTCAGGCAGGTATATCTAGTTGAATAAGTTGGTTTATCGTTCAATGTCGTGTTTTTCAATATGTCACAACATCTATGTATTTTTGAATAAAAACGAAAGTAGTCTGAATAAAGAATTTTTTTTACTTACATTCTGTTGTGAAAAAGCTATTCCCTTGTTTACATAGTAACAAATACGTCTAGTGTAAATAAAACATCTCCCCATAGGTTTTTCCGAAACAAAAACTATCAAAGCGACTAAAGTTCACGTTTTTATTGAAAGTGGCCTATTCGCAGCGTTTTTAGTTCACGGATCACACCCACCCGCGAAAGATGTTAAGTTAACCCTTTCCCAAACAAGACCTGGTTTTGACGTCCCTGACAGAAAAGGTTTGGGAAAATATTGAAACAAAAGAAGAAACTGCTGATAACCAGCAGTTTCTCCTTTTGTCTCAATGTTTTCTATGCCATATTTTACTCAAATTCCATCTTTAATAACATCCATTTTGTAATTTCTGGCAGTTTTTGAAGTGGATCACACTAAAATTTCGCCGTTCAGGAAAGGGTTAAGAAAAATAACTTCCTGGTTTACAGTACATTACAGTACATTATACGAGGTACAGTCAGAAAGTTCCCGGACTGCCTTCGTACGTAAATTATATGCATTAGCATTTTTCTAAAACTTATATACCAAAAAAGAGGAAATCATGTCCGATAAGTACATATATCATTCATGTTGATACAATACATATAACATAATATTTTACAGTCGCAAAAACATACATAAACGATGTACGGATCACTTTGACGTCGCACAGCGACGTCTACATAACGTCGTATTTTACAGGGCCAAAATCAATGATTTCGGGTTAGTTCACAACTTTTCAAATTATTTATCAAATCGATCTAGATACTTCCCATCGCGATATACATATGGAGCAAACGAATGAATTCGGTGTTATAACATTTCACAGCTGACCTGGTCGCAGATCAAAGCTCTTCATTTGAATCAAACCTGCAATATCGGGGAAATTTCAATAAACGAGGGAAATGCTGAAATGTCATTTTACTGAGTCCGGGCTGTATTTGCGTGTTATGTGGGGCAGCCTTTCATAGCTTAGACCATATGTGGTTCCTATTTTCATATCGGTATGATGGATGCATTAGGTTGGTTAGGTGAATTATCCTTGTAAAATCAGCATTCATACGCTTCTTCGGAAACGTTCTTCGGAAAAGACATGGTGTACACGACCCGGGTCTTTTGCTCATCGTCCGTCTAAAGCCGCGCCTCCCGCCCTGTGTACAGTTAAGAGGTATTTTATTTTATTGAAATTATTTTATGAATAGCACCACGACAAATATTCCAACAATATTAGCCACATCGTCGAATGATTTCCACCGGTCCGTGAGAATGTTGGTCTTCATGTCTAAATGAGCACCTCTTTAGGCCGCTCATTGCTAAGATCATCGCTTATTTTTGCGTGGTAAATCCTAAATTTCTTGTGTAATTAGCTCACCTGAGCACAAAGTGCTCAAGGTGAGCTATTGTGGTCACTTTTTGTCCGTCGTCCGTCTGTCTGTCTGTCTGTCCGTCCGTCCACAATTTCGTGTTTACACTCTAGCATCTACAAATTTGAGCCAATCTTGACCAAACTTGGTCAAAACATGTATGGCCATAAGATCTCGGATGAGTTCGATTATGGGTCAGATCGAACTAGAAAGTCAGGAGTTATCTGCCCTTGAATGCGAAAAATACATAGTTTTGACATTGTTTACACTCTAGCATCTACAATTATTGATCAATCAAGACAAATCTTGGACATAACGTTGCAGACCATAATATCTCAGATGAGTTCGATTTTCAGTCTGATCTGACTAGAAAGACGAGAGTTATGTGCACTTGAATTTGACAAAACTGCCATTTTTGGCTGTTTTCGACCTTGTTTACACTGTAGAATCTACTATTATTCATCAATCAAGACAAAACTTGGACACAATGTTGGGGACCGTGAGATTTCGAAATAGTTTGATTTTCAGTCTGATCTGATTAGAAAGTCGAGAGTTTCTTGCCCTTGAATTTGACCAAATTGTCATTTTCGGCTGTTTTCGACCTTGTTTACACTCTAGAATCTACAATTATTATTCAAACAAGCCAAAACTTATACACAATATTGGGGATCATAAGATCTGGGATGAGTGTGATTTTCAATCTTATCTGATTAGAAAGTCAAGAGTTCTGAGCCCTTGAATTTGACAAAATTGCCATTTTTGACTGTTTTCGACCTTATTTACACTCTAGATTATACAATTTTTGACCAATCAAGACAAATCTTGGACACAAGGTTGGAGACCATAAGATCTCAAATGAGTTTGATTTTCAGTCTGATCTGACCAGAAAGATGAGTTATGTGCCCTTGAATTTGATAAAATTGCCATTTTCGGCTGTTTTTGACATTGTTTACACTCTAGAATCTACAATTATTGATCAATTAAGACAAAACTTGAACACAATGTTTGAGACCAGAAGATCTTGGATGAATTTGATTTCAAGTCTGATCTGATAAAAAAGTTGACAGTTATGTGCCCTTGATTTTGACAAAATTGCTGTTTTCTGCTGTTTTCGGCCTTGTTTACACTCTAGAATCTACAATTATTGATCAATCAAGACAAATCTTGGACACAATGTCGGGTATCATAAGATCTCGGATGAGTTTGATTTTTAACGTGATTTGACTAGAAAGTAGAGAGTTTTGTGCCCTTGAATTTGATAAAATTGCCATTTTCGACCTTGTTTATACTCTAGAATCTACAATTATTGATCAATCAAGCCAAAACTCTGACACAATGTTGGGGATCATATGATCTAGGATTAATTTGATTTTCAGTCTGATCTAATCAAAAAGTTGAGAGTTATGTGCCCTTGAATTTGACAAAATTACTGTTTTCAGCTGTTTTCGACCTTGTTTATACTCCAGAATCTACAGTTATCAAACAAGACAAATCTTGGACACAATGTTGGGCACCATAAGATCTTAGATAAGTTAGATTTTCACAACATAATTGACCATAAGTGCGTTTTCAGTCTTAGTCGTAAATATTTATTGAATGGAACAAAGTGCTGCTTATATCATTTTGGTTCAGGTGAGCGATATAGGACCATCATGGTCCTCTTGTTTTTAAGATATGGTCCTTTGAATAATGGTAAGAATATTGGGAGCAAGCGTTATTTCAAGGTGATCCATACTCTTGAACACCATGCTCTAACGTCTTTAAAAATTTGATTTTTAACAATTTAAAACCACAAAAACTTATCAAAGTGGTAGTTTACATTTCGAAACTACTTAATGAATGAAGACTTGAATCAAATACGTCGGAAAAAATACAATTCAAGGGCAGTCCGAGAACTTTTTGACTATACCTCGTAGATATTTCACACATGGATATCCCCCACCAGCGCCTTTCAATTGTTACTTTGACCTTGTGACCTTGACCGTGGAGTTAATGACATACTTTCCTTAAACTTTGTCCTTTACCATAATGTACTGTTAGAGGTAGAGTCTTGATATTTCGCACATGGATACCTGCTGCCAAGGATTTTCATTTTGGACCATGACCTTTAACCTTGATCTTGAAGTTTGACCTTTTCTGTGTGACAAGCTACTGTGAGGGCGAGCTTTGTTGTCCGCAGACAGCTTTTGTTCTAGATCCCTGTTCCATGGCAAATATTTTTTTACTAAGAATAGACTGGGTTTACCATTTTTAGCTCGACTTTTCGAAGAAAATGAGAGCCTATACTGTCACCCGGGCGTTGGCGTTGGCGTCGGCGTTGGCGTCGGCGTTGCAACAAATGTTAAAATTTTTTCAAACATCAATAACTTCCATACTATCAAAGGGATTCAACCCAAACTTGGAATACTTATTCACCATCACACCCTCTACCTTACTACCAGGGCCCATGACCCTGGCTCCACTATATTTGGAGTTATGCCCCCTTTATACTAAGCAGCTTAGAAAGTCGAGCGCACTGTCTTTGGACAGCTCTTGTTTTTGATAAACCGTCAGTGTTGTTATAAAATCTCGTAACTACGGCTTGAATAAAGCCGTAGTTACTAGGTTTTATATTGACACCTGCGAAATACTTGTTTGTCCAAAACTATGTCACAGTTCACTTGATAAAATCATCCTCTATTCTTTTGTGGACTGCAACACCTTGGAATTTGAACCAGTGTAAGATTACATCATTTCCTAAATGGATTAAGTTATTTGAATGGGATTTGGGGTTAGCTGAATTTTAACTTCATGAAATAGCACCCTTTCCCAAAATGGCTAAAAAGTATACCGTTCTAATTTGAAAGGATGCAATAGATGATAAATTGGTGTTGACTGTTCCTAACAAATAGCACAGAAAAATATAGAGACAAAAAAAGCTGGTTACCAGAATTTTCCTTGTTTTTCGTAGCATGGTATGTACATGTTATGTCAGGGGTTCTGATGTTTAGGGAAGGGGTAAACTTACAAAATCTTTTGTCAGACAAATATTTACTTGGCTGTGTCAAGTCCAGGGCTCATTTACATGGTTCAACGCAAAATTATAGTAATTGTCTATCAAGTTAGTTGTATTTACAACAGTCTTGCACTAAACAATCTGATTTATTGTGCTGAGGATTTGCTATAGCCTTTGTAGTACAAATTCTTTTAAACCATTTCTAAATGGAAAAATTCAACTGAAACTATAGTCATGCGATGCACGCAGGTGCACTGTACAATTTTGGTGGACGCTACCACAACGCAGACTGCACTTAGCAAAGAACTGACTGGACAATTCTTTGCTACGACCATTCTGCGTCTTTCAGAACGCCAGGTGCACGCAAGACAAAAGTACTGAGCATGTACGACAGAATCTGATATTCGTGCGACGTATTGAAAATCATACAGAAATTCCAAAAAAATCACAAAGAAGGTGTACTTTCCTCGAGAGAGATTCATACTTTTAACCTGCATTGAATGTACATATTTTAAGCCTCTCTTTCAACCTGTTGTGCGTCTTTATAAATCGTGGGTCTTCGCAGATTTTTAAACATACGATTTGTAGTATACTATATATCTTTATCTAGATCTACTATGTCATCTGCAATGGCTCAAAAATTAGAATAATTTTATTGTTTAGGAAAGGGTTAACATTATTTACAATGATGTTGAGTTTGATAGAACAAAACTATAATTCTCTAGATCTATATTTGGCTAATTGAAAGAAATAAATAATATGGAATGTGGGAAATAGGTTACACTAAGATAAAATTAGGGTCAATAGCGCGAAATATTGGGCCAATCAAACCAAACCGAATTAAAGCGAACAATAATAACGTCACACTTAATTTAGTTTGCCTTTTGTTGTGGGAAATACCTTTACATTATTATATCCTCGCAAGAAGCTTATCACTTCTATTCTGCGAAAACATCGTAACTGCAGCTTAAAACAAGCTGCAGTTACGAGGTTTTCGAAGAAAAGCGACGTTATAAAATGTCCAATTGTTGTGTTTATATCGGACATTCCGATCAATGACTGCATAGTTAGTATGCGGATTTTTTATGGTTGTATGCTCTATCATAAAATAATGAGTCAATGATCTCTTAATTTATGGTGTCTAAATTTGTTCATTGATGACTTAACCCTTTAACACATTGAGATTTGCCTCCTTTTTCGGTCAAATGGTGTTTGCCATTCCTTTTGTATAATCATTTTAACTCAACATCATACTTGTAGATCTACTTGTGTGCAAATGACAAGCCCATGATGTAGACTTTCGTCTGACAGCAGATATGCAGGCCATACATGTGCAAGTTAACCTATGACTATATAAAGGTGGGTAACCCATGTGACGTTTTGGAAGCGTTCACACCGAAAAATTCGTCCGCTTCAAGGTATGTTTTGTTTAATTTCTCAGCTGATACGCTACGGATTTTGAAGAGATAAAGTGCACGGAACGCGCCTTTGAGAGGGCTATTCCCTGCTCTAACTCACTCTGCTCCAAATGCCATGGTTTCGTCAAACATTCAAGCGAAAGGTTTTTTTCGGTGAATGTGAACGCTTCCCACTTTCGTTTTGCACTTAAAAATATTTTGGCTCGAATGTTTGAAGAAACCACTGGATTTGGAGCAGAGTGAGTTAGAGCAGGGAAAAGCCCTCTTAAAGGCGCGTTCCGTGCACTTTAGCTCGTCAAAATCCGTAGCGTATAAGCTGAGAAATTAAACAAAACATACCTTGAAGCGGACAATTTTTTCGGTGTGAACGCTTCCCAAAAGTCACGTGGGTTACCCACCGTGTATATGCTGCTTGTCAAGGTCAGAATATCTTGGATTACCTGTGAATGGGTGAAGGATTAAAGAATAATGTTAAGATTGCAAAATCAATTAACTTAACTGCCCAATTATGATTTCTACTTGGAGGGTTTTGACCAGGTTATTTGAACTTTATAAATTATGCATAAAAATGTCAACATGAAAGGCTTTGAAATTCCCTACGGTGGTAGTTTTCAAATTTTTGGCATTCCATTACATACCAATGATTATTTTATTGAGATTTAAGTATTTTCCTCTTTTTGAGTCTTTATTCACATGAAATTTGTTACCCAATTTGCAAGTTAAGTACATGAACTAAATGTATTATGAACTTTGAAAGAAACATTCAACTTAATTTGCTGGTAATGTTGTTGAAGTTTACCCCTTACCCGACAGAACAATTTTACGTGATTCTAAATATTGCAGATGAAAATTCCAAGTAAATGAAACTTTTCATTTTTGGTATTTCTGAGTAGAACAAATTTGTCCAAGCCAATTCTATATCTGGGACATAAATACCAGGCCCCGGTTTCTCGAAAGAAATTAAGTATATTCTCATGAGAATATGCTCAACTTCAAAGGAATACTCTCCAACATTGAAGGGTATTCGATTGAAGTTCACATGGATTTTGTGCGATTTGAGCACGGTGCTCAGATTTTAGCACGAGAACGTACTTAAGTTTTTTCGAGAAAGCTGGGCCAGGTATTGTTTGTGAAAGGGTTGAATTAACTCTTTCCCAAACAAGACCTGGTTTTGACGTCCCTAATAGAAAAGGCTTGGGAAAACATTGAAACAAAAGAAGAAACTGCTGATAACCAGCAGTTTCTCCTTTTGTCTCAATATTTTCTGTGCCATATTTTACACAAATCATGTCTTTATTACCATTGATTTTGTCATCTGCATCAGCTTTCAATTTGGAGCAGCATAAAATTTCGTCGTTTGGGAAAGGGTTAGATTAAAGAATGATAAAATGTGAATATTCTGTGACTCCCTCATTGGTTGAGAGAGTTTGTGAATATTTAACCCTTTCCCAAACGGCAAAATTTTAGGGCGATCCACTTTGAAAGCTGCTGCAGACGACAAAAATGATG
Source organism: Fragum sueziense (assembly GCA_963680895.1). Lineage (NCBI taxonomy): Eukaryota > Metazoa > Mollusca > Bivalvia > Cardiida > Cardiidae > Fragum > Fragum sueziense. The sequence continues at coordinate 494,944 of OY804593.1, read as the reverse complement.
ATAATATAGACATGATTTGTGTAAAATATGGCACAGAAAATATTGAGACAAAAGGAGAAACTGCTGGTTATCAGCAGTTTCTTCTTTTGTTTCAATGTTTTCCTAAGATTTTTCTATTAGAGACGTCAAAACCAGGTCTTGTTTGTGAATATTTAATAGAAATTTTATCCATCTTTTATGGTATTGAATTACGATTTTAACATTCAAACAGTTACTACAGTTTGCTCATGTATCGGTGTATTTTGATGTTGTACATGAGAAAAATAGTAAAGTAACTGTTGTTCTTAACAAAGAACTAAGTAATTTGCATGCTTCATCACATGATTAAAGGTGCATGTTAAGGAGTCCACCCCCTAATGAGATTCACACGATGACGAAATGTTTGGCGCAACATCGTAAGCATTTGTAATGTATCTATTCTTTATAGACATGATACAAGTTAGAAAAAAATTGCTACTTTCCAATGCCAGGCTTTTACTGCGTAGCCCCAAGAATGTTGACGTCATGACGTTTCTCATTAGGGATGGATTTCTTTAATTGTGCAACCTTCTTCAGCAAATACATGATCAGACATAAATTTGGAAAAAGGAAATTTTTGGAAAGTCAAATTTCGATATAAGCCTATGGTTAAATGTAGTCTAACATTCATCCGATCTTCTAACTCACAATAATTGCTACTCACAGGTCAAACGTAAACAAAGCTATTGGAGAACAATATGGATCTAGATCTAGATCAGGCTTTGCGTATGCACATGCTCATCTGGATCCATGTTGTTCTTAAATGCCTTAACCCATTAACACAATAGTGAATCCTTTTGACGCCCAACAAGAAAAAAGATTTGGAAAACATAGTGGGAAATGAAGAAAATTGCTTGTCACATGCAATTTCTTCATTTTCCACAATGTTTTCCAAAGCCTTAATCTTTTGGGGAGTCAATAGTCCATGAGCCAGGACCCGAATTTTGGCCGATTGGTACCACTCGGAGGGAGTAATTCTTTTTGCACTTTTTGATTAGTCTGGTATCTATACTTTATGTTTCAGTATGATAGCAATCTCAGATCGGTAGCTTATGCCCCGAAAAACGCTTCTTTTCAAGGGTACCCTTTACACACAAAATTTTCATTGGTTTTCTAGTGAAACAACACATACATTTCTCCAACCCTTAAACTCATTCAAATACAAAAGTCTTTCTTCATAACCGAGATACAGTACAGAGTAGCATATTGTAAGGTTTTGTGTTAGTCTGAAATGTCACCTGGAGGATGATTTTAGTGTACACAGAGAACTATCTATAGATGATACGAATTACAAGGAAAAAATGAAAATTATAGTTTTTTTGGACACATAAAGTTCGCTTTCTGATGAAAATGAACTGTAATTAGTATTTTGATATCAGGTGATGCTAAATAGATATACATATAACAAAATAGCATGGATAGCAATGCCAACTTAATTGCCACTCATTACACTACCAGAAAGTCAAAAAAGCATAAACGCTCACCATTTACATTTCATTCATTTTCTTAATGTAAAACTAATTCGAAGTACAAATAATTCAAATGAATAATGCTTACAAACAATTCTTTAATGATAAACATGTAGAAAACTAGGCCTGGTTTGAAAGTGTACGCAGAGAAGCTAGCTTCTCACAAGATAAAAAGGGGTGGGGTTAAAGCCGGATATATTGTATTTGTGTTTCTGGTTCGAGAGGATGACACAAAGTCATTGTTTTAATGTTATTCTACTGTCGGACAGTCATTAGAATACATGTCCAGACAAATGTACATCCATAAAGCACTGAAGAAAAACGATTTTCCATGTGCAGTTGTTTCGTGAAGAAAGACGGGTTATCAATACTGCTATATAATGTATTATATTTCTTTCATGAAATCGAATGCGGACTTTCAAATGAATAAGACATTCTTTATAAATAAAGAGCCCCTCTAGAGTGCACACCTTCGTCTTTTGCCTTTTGCGGCATGCTTTTAAAAACAATTATTAGGACTTCTGGTGTTAACACTGACATGCAAATCGGATAATGTACAAATTCTTTCTACGTAAATAGTGCCTTAATGCAACCACTTGGATTGCAAATGGAAGTTCATGCATTCAAGGAAAAAGTAAACAAAATATTGTATATACAACATATTAGGAAACATGTGTAGTTAACTACAAGGCTATCGCTTTTCGGGTGTACATATACAAATGTTACAAAGGAGGTATTTTCAGCAAAACTGTCACGAAACTAATCTATAATTAGAGACCTAGCAAGAATTAAATACATCTTAAGTGTATTAAAAGCGTTGTTGTGCAACAGAATTAACATTAACCCAGGACATCTGAATATGTATTGACCTTACTTCGGCTATGATTTCTTAAGAAAGACGCTAAACTAACGGACGAAGATGCAGTTGTCCCGGTTTCACTTTAGTGCACTATACTCTATAGCGTGGACATATCACTACAGCAGTATAGTCTTTTAGAATACAAGATATAATGCAGTACAAAAGAAATATTTACGAGTAAAAAATCAAGCAAAGTGTTAAATAAACGATGAGACTAGAGATTGATTACATTGATACACAAACTGTTGAAAAAGCTCACACTACCTTTCTGAAAAAAGAACCTAATTCCATGTCAAATCAACATAGCAATGTTCAGTTGTACTCTTTCGTGAATTATGCATACTGTAAGTAAAATGGGCTAGAAAGGAAGAAATAATCACTACATGGACGGTTATACAATGTACATAGACAGTCACAATTTATTTATGCGAAGTAAAAAATGATAACACAAAAAGAGCAATACGCAAATGCAAGTAATTAGGTACCAAAACAGATGCGTTGAATTGCAATTACAACATAATGCAAGGATTGCGAATAGATATTAATCAACTTCTACCCGAAGCTTGGAACTGTCATTAGCAAGGCCGTAATTATAACCAAACAATCAAAATCATACTAGCATTTAGCCTTACAGCAATTGGTATTTCACATGAAGAAATGCAGACATGTTGATATAAAGAAAAAAGTAAGAATCTAGTATGCAAAACTGGGAAATGTGTTTTGTGACTTTTGAGCACTTCATAGTTACGAAGATTAGACATTGTAAGTTCGTTTATTAAATAATTCAAGCATATGATTCATTTATTGTAAATATGCAAATATGAGAAGGAATGGGATCACGATAAAAGTGGTCTCGGTTATAAATATATTAAAGAATATGGTCAATCATAGATAGAGATTTTTCATGTATCTAAGTCATCAGCAAATTTGTCAGTTGGTGCTTTAGGCAGACTCAATTTAAAAAGAAAAACCTTTGAAAGAACGATCCAAAGTTTTTTTCTGTTCATTGATAAATTAAGTACCTATTTTAATTAGCATCAATATTTTTTTCAATGATTTAGGTGTTAATGTAAGAAAAGAAGTATAAAGCGGTGATTGAAAAGCGAACTGTTGAAATTTAATTTCTCCGCATTACGGACATTATCAACTTACAAACACATTGAAGTATTTTAATCTCAATTAGATAAAGACCATCATTACTGAATTATGAGCGAAATAAGGTTTGTGACGTTGAAGAATGGCATACATCATCAGTTGTTATTTAGAAGTCCAATTACCCACGAGAATGACAATTTCGAAATTGTTCGGCACTTTAAAGTACGCTGGTGCATTTACGTAACTAGTCAAGTTAATGCGTAGTAAAGGTTTTTACACCTTGGTGTAAATGAATGTTTTCAATTTATTTTGTATGTAGGATAATATGGCAAGCTGCTACGAGCTTTTTCGAAACTTAAACCGACTTACCCCTCCCAGTTTTATTGGCCAAAATGGATAATACTAAGAACATGGTTGCTCATGGTAATGTTTCTAGTCCTGGAGGCTTAAAGTGCTAAACAAGATTGCCTAAGTTTATGGGGAGTCTACCCCTTCTTTTGCAACAATCTGATATTGGAAAAGTGCTTCCAGTGAGACTGAAACAGTTAAGAAGATTAGTTGACTGCTGCTGGGGAGACTGGTTAGGGTAACAAGACGTTGATTCCTAAAAAGTAGATATCAGTGAACTGTTAACAAGGTGGAAGGAGTGTGTGGGGTTGGAAAGGCTACGCGACTATTATATGAAAAATACAGCAGGTGTGAGAATCAAAAACCTTTGATATGCCCTTATAAAACGACTTGTTTTGAAGCATGGGATCATAAACGAAACCGCTAAACAACCACCATCTTGCATTCTCTCCTACACAGATGAAAGCCACACCAGTAGTGACAAGTTATGGTAACTATTTAGAGGATTATTAAATCGAGTTTCAATTTATATAGATCTGATGAATCTGTCGCTCACAACACAGATTATATGAAACGTTTGCATTTGTCTAAAAGAGAGGGTGAATGAGATATGTTTGATTAAAAATTACGCCACTGTGATTATAAAGACAGGGGGTTCCGTTTTTGCTTTTGTTACCACAACTTCAATCACTTTGACCATTAGTTATCAATTATATTTCAATCACCTTGTTGTTAGCATTTTTGTTGTGATATGGATCATAGAGAACTTTTAGACTCTTACAAAATGAAAACAAAGATTTACCCAACCATTTGAGTATGTATCATAATGCATTTTGTTATGATTCATGCCAAATAAACTAGAACACATATACATATGAACCACATTTTAATGCATATGCACGACAGAAGAAGTTTAAATCTAAGTCAAATGATTATCTAAAGTATATATGCATATATTCTATCTATATGTTTGTCATTTCTCCTGGTGAGCTGGACACACATTACCTAAAGTGATTTTCAGTGACAAAAAACCATTACACTAACAACAGGTATGTCAGGAACCATTGACTGAATCAAAATCACGAATACCAGAATCAGCACATGTATGCAATATGATAATATATAGCAGGAATTTAAAAAACATACAGACAAGTAGACTTGGAAATGGGAAAAGGACGACACACATGTTATACAATCACCTGGCTTATAAAATTACTTTGTTTTTGATAAATCTTGTCTGTAAGTATGCAATGTACATCTACGGACTTCGCTGTCGAAATACATATAGAATCTGCCTTTTATGAGGTCAGGGGATTGCATTCATTCATGAACACTGCAATATATTTTCAAAACGAAATAAAATTGCAAAAGTATGTCATGTATCTCATATCTATTTTAACATAGAAATAAGTTCCCTCCGTACACTTTGATTATCATTCTTTGTATAAGTAATCTTTGTCTAATCATCATAGTTTATACAAACTAGGTTTAGGAAATGAGAATGTTATAATATTACTTAAAAGCAGAAACAATTGTATTCTCTCATAATACTGAGCGCGAATCTGGAAAAGGGTTCCTTATAGCATTTGAGTCAGTCACATTTCAAGATCAGTGCATGCTTTTAGTGAAGACAGGCAGACATCCATGCTTCTATATTACAATTGCAACAGGTCATTAAGGATCTAGTGGAGAACAGCAATGGTTCCTGGTCAGACTGCGTGTATACACAGGCTTATTTGGAACCATATTTGGCTCAAAAGCCTTAAGGGACCTTTTTTTCGTATCCTGGCTCATTATATTACAAGTACATATATTATATTGGGTTATGATTAGATTTATATGAAGACCAATATATCCCACGAAGAAAGTTTTTGTACTATATATGACAAAGGCAGCAAATTATTTCACATATTCATTGTATCATTGAATAGGGGACTATCAGGTTTTACCTTGGTTGCTACATGATGTTCATTATATCGTATAATCGTATGTATTGGCATTGGGCTATATTTTGTTGCGTAAAGTATAGCTTCATTTATTTCATTTGGTCATTCAATTTAGTTACGAACCGTCGAAAACTGTGCAATCGAATATATTTCCACTAATTTTTTTCTAATTTGCATTGATTGGACATTCAACTGAACATATAAGGCCCTTTATTATATTTAAAAGTGAAAATACTACTGAGTTCAGCATTCTTTCAGTAGGCCTAACGTAAAATTCTCCATTTCATATTCACATAACACATATATGCATGAAATAGCTATCTAATAGGTAATCAAATTGTTTTGGATAAAAACACAATTTTGTCAATAGAATAGCAACAGTTAAAAGCCTTAGAACACTCATAATACGCGTTTTAGTTTTTAGGTACGAACATTTCAGGGTCCGAATCGACCAAATGTTTTTGCCTTTTACAGCTTTTTCCGAGTGTTTTGTGTCACGAAACTGGCTTGAATCGATGAATACGCATTTAAAAATATATCTAAGAGTAAAAATATGTAGCCACTTGCATTTCTGCTTCAAAGAATTGAAAAATTCACTCGAAAAAAATGTGCATTTCGTTCGGTGTAGGGGCCGACAAATTGTCTTCTATTTCACAGCCTACAGAGGCATCATACCTGGGAACAGATTAAATAGTCCTCAAAACTAGCGTTTTAAGAATATTTTGGCAGAGAAAATAATCACGACAAGCCTTTTGATAAATCACATACTTCCAAAAGAAATCGCACCTACTGACCAATTTGTGTACATGTGAAAATGGGGTAGGTTCAGAAAACGGCGATTTTCTCAGCATAAGCTACCAATTTCAGACTGCTATCATATCAATTAGTTAACTACATATATCAAGCTGTTCAGAAAGTGCAATTAGAATTACTCCCTCCGAGTGGTACCAAAAAAGTGTCTGGCTCATGGACTACAATGTGTGGTAATGGGTTAACATTGCATATATTTCTGTGTTTTTCAGGAGGTTGCCAACCAATACAGACAAAAACCCTCCTTCTTCCTAGATGGTGTCAGTAGATTTGATGTCAAACAGGGAAGTCTAGGTAAAATATATAATTATGTTACCTTAAGCTTTTCCTAAACAAGATATGGCCCGGTTTCTCAAAAAAACTTAAGTACATACTCATGAGTACATGCTCAACTTCAATGGAATACTCTCTAACGTTGAAGGGTATTCGATTGAAGTTCACATGAATTTCGTGTGATTTGAGTATGGTGCTCCGATTTGAGTCTGAGAATGTTTTTCGAGTTTTGAAGTTTTTTCGAGAAACCGGGGCCTGGTCTATATCTTATGGACTATTAGAGATACAGCCTTATATTCACACATGGATACATCCCATCAAGGCCTTATATTTTGGAATATGACATTTGACCTAGTGACCTTGGCCTTGAAGTTTGACCTACTTTTCAAAAACTTTAACCTGGATTATATCTCATACATTATTTTAGGTAGTCTTGATATTTTACTCATGGATACCTCCTTTCAAGACTTTTCATTTGAGAATATGACCTTTGACCTTATGACCTTGGAGTATGACATGTTCTTGTGACAATCTTCTGTAAAAATGAGCTAAAGGTGAGCTACATTGTCTATGGACAACTCTTGTTATTCATTTTTACCAAAAATTCATTTGAATTGGGTGTGAACAAAATGTATATACTTAAAGGGCCTTCTCAATGTTTTCCAAGATCTTTTCTACAGAAGATAAAGCTAGGTTGTGTTCTAGAAATGTTAAAGCTGCAAATAACAGGAAGCTGATTATGTTTGAGCTTAGTGTCACTATGTGACATCAATCCGATCATATTTGTATGGAAAAAATATTGGAAAAACAAAAATGACATATTTTTCATAGCCTACAGTATGAAAAAAAGGAAAAAAAAAATAGCTATGTTATTGGTACTGTCCATATCAGCAGGATAAAGGCTTTACAAAACAAGATGAGCAATTTCTTGATTTCCCACAATGTTTTCTACCAAGACATTATATTTCCAGGAGATTGTTGGGTAGTTGCAGCAGTCGCTTGTCTCACCAGCCCCGACCACCAGGAGCTGTTCCGGCGGATCGTTCCGGCTGATCAGGGGTTCCAGGACGGCTGGTACGCGGGGCTGTTCCGATTTAACTTCTGGCATTTTGGGAAGTGGAAGGAAGTTATCGTTGATGATAGGATACCAACAAGACGGGGCGAGCTGTGTTTTGTACATTCCAATCATAGAACAGAGTTCTGGGCGGCTTTGTTGGAGAAAGCATATGCTAAGTAAGTTTTGATTCATTCCCAAACAGAAAAGATATGAAACGTTCAAATTTATCCAACTGATAGTTCGGAATTTTCTCTATGATATTGTAGAAAATGTTGGGGAAAAGGAGAAAATGCTGGAATATGTTTAGTGCAATCCTTTTACTTATTAAAAATATTTGATCCCAAACCACCAGGAAATGACAAAAAACTATTTTGTTCTTTCAGGTCAGTAGGGATCAATTTTTAGAAAAAGTAAAATGAGTTTTCAAATAAGTCATACATCTGAGGAAAGGGCTGAGTAAAGTAGGGAACATGCAACAAACTGTTTGAAGATTGATGCAGAAAGAAATTTATTGCACAATGTCTTACCTAAGCTGGGGTAATTTGGCCATGTGTGGTAGCCACCCCTCAATGCACAATCCCGGCCATGGTAAAGAAAGTTATAGATTCAAGTAAAAGCATATAGATCAAACTTTTTAAAATTGTATGCTGTATAGGGGTATCTGAACACTTTCGCAAATTAAACTGTGTTTTCACATCCAAAATAGAAAAGGTTTGAGGAAATGTTAAGGCCAAAGAAGAAATTTCTGATTTATAACCAGCATTTCCTCCTTTTGCAACAATGTTATTCATTCATTAACATACACATTTCGTAAAATTGAAATCGATTATTATGATGTGACTTAATTAGAACTGGAACAGTCTAAATTCTTGTTAATTTGGAAAGGATTAAGGGAGGGGTTGTTTTCATTTCATATTGGATTGTATTTCAGGCTGTACGGCTCCTACGAAGCATTAAAGGGAGGTAATGTTGCTGACGCACTTACAGATTTTACCGGTGGTATTACGGAGGGGTATATTTTACGCGGGACCAACGCCGATGTTCCCAGAAATATAGTCAATATATTGTTCAAGGCGCTAGACAGACAATCATTAATAGGATGTGGAATCAATGTGAGTAGATCACAACACAAACAGCAGACAAACATGGACCCTGATCAGCTTGTACTTAACCCTTTCCCAAACGACGAATTTTTGGGTGTTCCAATTTAAAAGCTGCTAAAGACAGCAAAATGGATGTTGACAATGATGACATTTATGTATGATATAGCATAGAAAACATTGAGACAAAAGGAGAAACTGCTGGTTATCAGCAGTTTATTTTGCCTCGATGTTTTCCCAAACCATTTCCTTTAGGGACATCAAAACTTGGTCTTGTTTGGGAAAGGGTTAAATAACATTATTATGAGCCCCTTTTCCAGATCCAGACTCAATTGCATTACATACATTTTATTTCACCTGTTTTTCTCAAGTTTTATCAAGGACTTGTATATACAGCTTACTGTTTTCATTGATGTAGATTCTGGTTTGAGGAAGTTATTATGTTACTTTGTAATATAAGTCGACAAAAACAGAGAGTATCAATGTAAATTGATTCTGTCGCTTTGTAAACCCTTTCCCAAACAGGGAAACAAGGCTGAACTTTCTGAATGATCCTTACCAATACAAATTTGGTCTTATTATGCTCCCCAAAAAAATTTCGGGGGAGCATATAGTCGCCACGCTGTCCGTCCGTCCGTCCGTGTGTCTGTCCGTCCGTCCGTCCGTGTGTCCGTCCGTCCGTCCACAGCCATATCTCAGCAACCCTTTGACCAAATTCAATGAAACTTCACATGTGAACTCCCTGGGTCAATACCTAGGGATCTTTTTCTCCGTTTGTAAATTTAAGACTGCGTCATGGAAAAAGGGGCCTTAGTGTAAAAATTAGTTTTTCTCTTATTTCTCTTCATCTAATGGGCAGAATTTAATGAAATTTTGTGCTCATGTAATAAATAGGATGTTCTTGACCATATTCTATAAATAATGTGTGTACAAAATAGCTGTCATGGGAAAAGGGGGCTTAATGTATGATAGTTTTTTATTTTGTGACAAACACTTATTCGGGGAGCATAATCCGTCTGTGACGGCTCTCGTTAATAATGTCTTAACTACAGCTTCAACAAGGGTCTATCAATTGATTGGTCTTGGTTTGAACCCCAGTTCAGCCAATATCCTTTCTGACATTTGACAATAGTCACTCAGTAGTAAGTGTGAAACATCTAAATGAGAGAGCAGCTGGATGCTGGGATTGGATATAATGTTGTAGTACTGATGAGAGAAATGCCAGGAATCAACAGTTAGGTGTTCCATCTGCTACAACATGATCATAATTATGCAGTTGAAATTGGCCTTAACCCTTTACCAAACAACAGAATTTTAGGGATGCAATAAATTCATCAAAGGTGCAGATAATGAAATTCTTATAAACATCATGGAATTTGTGCACATAATAGCACAGAAAATATTGAGACAAAAGGAGAAAATGCTGATTATCAGCATTTTCTTCTTTTGTCTAAATGCTTTCCCATGTCTATTCTCTAAGGTATGGCTGTGGCCCTAGCGCAGTTGGTAGCACATCTGCCTCTCACTTTACGTTCCGGGTTTGATCCCTGGCTGTGGCAAATATTCTTTTCGACAAAAATGTCACCCATCAATGGTTTGATATGGTTATCCTATGTGGGCGAGCAACTAGAGGCTCGGTTGGGGTGTTGTTGTAGTACTGGTATGAGAAACAACAGGAAACCATGGTTTGGTGCTCCAGCTGCCATGATATGACCACATAGATGTTTAAAATGGCGTAAAACCCCAATAAACCAAACCATTTATTAGTCCCCCACCGGTTACCGGTTGGGGGACTATAGGTTTGCTCGATTCCGTCTGTCCGTCTGTCCGTCCGTCCGTCTGTCCGTCACACTTTTGTCCGGGCTATATCTTCTAATCCATATGTGCTAACAACTTCAAACTTGGTACACTTATAGATCTCATTGAGGAGAAGTGTCATGTTCAAGAACCGTTACTCTGCCACGCCCACTTTTTGAGTTATTGCCCTTTGTTGTTTTTACCCTTACATTCTTGTCCGGAACGTATCTCCTAAAGTATGTGTGCTAGCAACTTAAAACTTTGTACACTTATAGATCTCATTTAGGAGAAGTGTCATGTTCAAGAACCATAACTCTGCCACGCCCACTTTTTGAGTTATTGCCCTTTGTTGTTTTTACCCTCACATCCTTGTCCGGAAAGTATCTCCTAAACTATGTGTGCTAGCAAATTCAAACTTTGTACACTTATAGATCTCATTGAGGGAAAGTGTCATGTTCAAGAACCATAACTCTGCCACGCCCACTTTTTGAGTTATTGCCCTTTGTTGTTTTTAGCCTTACATTCTTGTCCGGATCATATTTCCTAAACTATAAGTGCTAGCAACTTCAAACTTGGTACACTTATAGATCTTATTGAGGACAAGTGTCATGTTTAAGAACTGTTATTCTGCCACGCCCACTTTTTGAGTTATTGCCCTTTGTTGTTTTTACCCTTGCATTTTTGTCCGGAATATATCTCCTAAATCATAAGTGCTAGCAACTTCAAACTTTGTACACTGATAGATCTTATCGAGGACAAGTGTCATGTACAAGAACTGTTACTCTGCCATGTCCACTTTTTGAGTTATTGCCCTTTGTTTTTTTTAGTCTTACATTCTTGTTCGGACCATATCTCCTAAACTTAAAGTGCTAGCAACTTCAAACTTTGTACACTTATAGATCTCATTGAGGACAAGTGTCATGTACAAGAACTGTTACTCTGCCACACCCACTTTTTGAGTTATTGCCCTTTGTTGTTTTTACCTTTACATTTTTGTTCGGAACATAATATTATCTTCTAAATAATAAGTGTTAGCAACTTCAAACTTGCTACACTTATAGATATCATTGAGGGCAAGTGTCATGTACAAGAACTGTCACTCTGCCATGTCCACTTTTTGAGTTATTGCCCTTTGTTGTTTCTATCCTTACATTTTTGTCCCGAACTTATCTCCTAAACCATAAGCCCTAGCAACTTCAAACTTTGTACACTGGTAGATCTCATTGAGAAGAAGTGTAATGCACAAGAACTGTTACTCTACCACATCCACTTTTTTAGTTATTGTCCGTTGTTGTTTTTTATCCTTACATTTTTGTCCGGACCATATCTCCTGAGCCATCAGTGCTAGCAACTTCAAACTTGGTACACTTATAGATCTCATTGAGGACAAGTGGCATGTACAAGAATCATTTTTCTCCGCTCACTTTTGGAGTTATTGCCCTTGGTTGTTTTTACCCTTATATTTTTGTTTGGGACATTTTGTCCAAAACCTAATGTGCTAGCAACTTCAAATTTTGTATACAGTTATAGATCTAGTAAATAGGAGATATATTATAAGAAAGGACTTTTTGTTATCCGGTGGGGGACTCCTGTATTGCATCGCAATCCGACATGCACTTGTTATGGATGTCAAAGCCATGTCTTGTTTGGAAAAGTGTTTATCCCCAATTAATCATATTGTTTGTATTTTTTGCAGTCTCTGAAAGGTTCCACTGAAACAGAATTATCCAATGGCCTGATAGCTGGCCATGCCTACAGTATTACAGATTTAAGAGAGGTGAGTGATATCTCTAGGCTGTTCCAAACTTTTGGTTCAAGTGAGCGAATTAGGACCATCATGGTCCTCTTGTTCCTATTTTGTAGTCTCTAAAAGCCACAGAGACAGAATTATCCAATGGTCTTATAGCTGGTCATGCTTACAGTATTACAGATTTAACCTTTTCCCAGGCAAATTTTTGTTCAATGTTTTCACAAATTGTATCTTAAAGAACTTTTGTTGTTTCAATTCCAAACCCTATGTTATGGGTACTCATTTAAATCACCTCAACGAGGCAATTTCAATGAGTACCCCCAACAGAGGGTTTTAAACCTTTCCCACAAGACTTGGTTTTGATGTCCCCACTACAAAAGGATTGGGAAAACATCGAGGCAAAAGAAGAAAATGCTGATAATCAGCATTTTCTCCTTTTGCCTGAATATTTTCTTGGATTAATGTATATTGTACACCAATCCTTTCTTTTTCAACATCCTATTTGTCGTCTACAGCAACTTTCATGAATTGTTAGGATATAGTTTAACTCACTGATGATGACTGAAGAGTGCTAAAAGTATTCTAGATCTAAATGCCTAAAACAAATTTCTTTATCCTGAATTGTTGCTTATATCTGTCGAAAGAATATTTTAGGTGCAAATTTAATATGTTTTTCAATGAATAATTTTATCATTTAATCAAACTTTGATACAAGGATATGATTGGAAATCATTGTCTGATCTCCCAAGGGTATCAAGCTGATCTACTTATCTTCTTAAATTGTTTTTAAGTACAAATAAATAAAATATCATGATTTGACCACAAATACATGATTAAAAACATGATATGACAATTTATCTCAAATGTTTATCAAGTTTTTCAACTTCATGATATCATACATTACATTCCAAAATGCAGTAAAGGTAGGGTTTTTAGGTGCAGTTGAGACTTTTTTTTAACACGGCTAGTGATATCTTACGAAGATGAGAATTAGAGTTAGGTATAATTCATTGATTTCCTCCCTGTTTGTAAGAATCTGAAAGCCAGATATCTTTTATGGGGTAGATTGTTCAAAAAGGAGAAAATGCTGGTCATCTGTATTTTCTTTTATTATCTCAATGTTTTCCCAAGGCTTTTCTGTAAGAATCATCAAAACCAGGTCTTTTTGGCAAAAGGTTTGAAAATGAAAAAAAAAAAGATTCATGAATATAAAGTACATGGGTACATGATGTGTAATGTTATGCATGTAACATGATCCACTATAATTGTGTGCATCCAAGCAGATGGATGGTCTTATTGTATCTTCATAGATGAAGAGTATAACCCACCCAGAGTAGGATAATGTTAACACTTTACCAGACAACAAAATTTCAGTCAAGTGAATAGAATTTTACATTTTATGGTTTTTCTTGATAGAAAACATTGTGGAAAATGAAGAAATTGCTTTTCACAAGCAATTTCTTCATTTTCCACAATGCATTCCAAAGCCTATATCTTATAGGGTGTCAAAAGGCGTCATTATGTGGGAATGGCTTTAACTTAACTTTTTTTTGAATGACAAAAATGTAACAAATGTTGAAGAATAGAAAGTTCATGGCATGATGGGCATATGATATGTAAATTATTATACAAGTAATGTTAACCCTTTTCTCAAACAATCTCTTGTTTTGATGCCCATGATATAAAAAGCTTTGGAAAAAATTGAGGGAAAGCAAGAAATGCTGATGATTAAATCGATGTATTAAGGTATAAATATTTAGAAGAAAAGGAGTAACTGGACATAATATCATAAAGTGATGGTGAGGCAGTTGGTTATAGAGATTTTCAATCAGTTTCTGTCAATGTTTTACCACGAAGCTTTATTTTCTAAGACACTGGACTGTCCCTTTATGCATAACGTGCAAGGCAATATGTTACAAGTTAATGTCACAAAAATGAGAGCAATGCATCAATAATAAATGTACACTAAATCTAGTATGACATAACCCATTGCTATAGGTAAAAGTGAGAGATGACTTCTCAATGGTAGAAAATCAGTTATCATCGCTCAAATACAGTGTTGTGGGTACTCATTAGAATCATTTCTTTGAGATGATTTAATTGAGTACCCACAACATAGGGTTTAGACAATAAATAGTGCATTAGAAGTGTGTCACTCTCTTTTATCCATAGCCATGTACTAACCCCTACACAAAATAAGCTATTAGTCAGTAATGTCACCTGTCCACACTTTACTTTACATTTACATTCCCGAGACCTGATTATCTCAATTACCAAACAACAAAATTTTAGACTTGTCCAAATAGAAAGATCCTGGACAATTTCAAATGAATGAAATTATAAACTTTTTGGTCTTTTTTAATATCAATAATGTCACAAGCAATTTCTTCATTTTCCATAATGTCTTCCCCAGGCCATTATCCTACAGGGCATCAAAAGGCATCACAATGTGGTAATGGATTAATTAAGAGTTTCTAATACAACATATCATCGGTGTAAATGAAAAACCTTGTATGTCAATTTTTGCAATTTTCAAAGTACAATCTTGTATGCCCAGTTATGACAATTCTCGCAGGTTTTGGGATATTTTTACTTATCAATATTAACATATACAACCCATCATTAGCACCAAAGAGCCAGATGCCAATTTTGAAAAGTGCCAGTAAATCCTAAATTTTGTTATATTTCCATTCCAAATACAGACATAAGCATTTTGAACGGTTTAGAATTTTGAATTAATGCATAATTATGGAAATATTTGACAAAAATGTTATAAATTACCTCCCTTGCATATAGTATAGAGTAAAAAGATATTTGTAAATCATTTTCTTCTTGAAGCATAATCTTGAAATCCGGCACGATAAATCAACTTATTTGAAGTGTATTTACAAGTGTGTGTAATTTGATGCATGTCCAATGGCTAGAAAGTGGTGTTTTTAATGATGGGTAATATACCTTAAAGACACATTTTTTTGTGAACAATATGTCCGAATTTTGAGTAAAATCCTTTAGTTTTGGAAAAGCTATTAAATTGTTTTCTTCTTCTCTAAGATTTTCCAAAAAATGAGATTCAAGGTTTTGCATTTACACCAACGATATTTATTTTTTCTTTTCATGTATTTCAGATTTTATTGATGTCCGAGAGAGGTCAAGTTCCAGTGACCTTGATACGGGTCAGAAATCCATGGGGGACGCGGGTCAACTGGAAGGGGCCATGGGGGGAAAGGTAAGGAATTTCTTATTTTTGTATCTAATGGTAGTAGCTCATGAAGAAACTAAAAAAGGGCTCCAGATAAGACGGGGGTGATATACTTCACTGAATCTTTACCAAATCATATGTTGTGGGTACTCATTGGAATTGTCATATTAATACATTTCAACAAACATACCTTTCAACCTTACCACAACATAGGGTTTGAATTGAAATAACAAAGATAGAATATCTCAACCCCCCCCCCCCCCCCCCCCCCCCTCCACACACACACACACACTATAATGTTGCTTTTGTCACAAGCAATTTCTTCGTTTTCCAAAGCCCCTATCTTGTGGGGCTTCAAAAGGGTCATTGTGTGGTAATGGGTTAATACATTTTGTTATGGCATTGAGTATTTCTAATTGCTATGGGTATTCTATTTTATTGTAGATCATCAGAATGGAATAGTATACCAGAAGTAGAAAGAGAAAGAATGGGGTTGGTGTTTAGAGATGATGGGGAATTCTGGTAAGTGGGTGTAAAAATTACTCTAAACCCATTCCCAAAGGATAAAATATTGGGGTGGTGGAATTGAAAGCTTCTACAAATGACAAAATACTTGTTGAAAATGAAAGAATTTGTTTGTAATATGGCAGAAAAAATGTTAAGGCAAAAGGAGAAAATGCTGATTATCAGCATTTTCTTCTTTTGCCTTGATATTTTCCCCAAGCCTTTTCTATCAGGGACTTGAAAGCAGAGGTAGAGAGAGAGAATGGGGCTTTTGTTTAGAGATGATGGGGAATTTGGAAAGGGGGCGTACCACATTCCCACACAGTGACGAGAGATGACAAGACCTACCCTCATGGGAAGCCATGTAGCCTTGCAAAAATGGAGCCTTAGAGAAAAAGCTGATACAGGGGCTACATATATCTAGCATTTGTAAATAACTTGTAACTTAAAAAAGGAGATAATGATTCCTGATCAGATAAGAAATTTATTCTATGCTTCATGCAGTGATACAAATAACATGCAATCAAAACACAAATTTGTATTCCTTATTTTGAGTAGGGTATAACAAATTGAGTCTTGACATTTCACACTTTGATACATTTTGCCAAGACCTTTATTTGGGACCATGGCCTTGACCTAAGAGCCTAACCTACTTTTCAAAAACCAACTTGGCCTATATTCGCCCTATTACAGATAGACTAAGATCCTTTAAAAAACCTTTAATTTTACAATTAAACTTGTGATCTTGATCTTGGAGTTTGACCTTTTTCAGCGTTAAACTCTCATATAAGCAATTAACGTTGTCACTGGATAATTCTTGTTTTATTTTTTGTTCTCTATATAGATTTAGATACATGTATTCAGAAACAAATTATCCTAAAGGCAAAGTATAAATATGAATGTTTACAAACTTATATATTACAGGATGGATTTTAGTGACTTTCTGAAGAATTTTGATACAGTAGACATCTGTAACTTAACCCCTGACTCCCCTATAGACATGCCCCGTCAGTGGCATACTACAGAATTCCATGGTCGATGGTTACGAGGGTTCAGTGCCGGCGGTCGACCAACACTCATGAGTAAGTTAATCACTGCTTTTCAACGAAAACCTCGTAACTGCAGCTTAAAACAAGCTGCAGTTACGAGATTTTTGTTGAAAAGCAAAAATATGTATATACCCTTTCATGAACAATACCTTCTTTTTATGTCATTTATAAAAAGGAAACATTCAGAGAAAGGAAAAAAAATGCCAATATGTAATATCATGTTAGACAGTAAGTGCAGCTATACAGGCTTTACCAAACAATTATAAACCATGATTATTAATGTCTCAGATCTATATAGGAACTTTGGACAAGGGTCAGGGAAAAGAAAGAAATTACAAATTTCCAATGGCATATAACAGAACTTAAGGTATGGAGAGCGATTGTTTCAGCCTTAATGGCATTGTCAGTGTCAGCCAAATGGACAATTAACCAGGTTTATAGCTTATAATCTATAGGAGGAAAGGCTTGATATGTTACATATCGATCCCTGCCAAAACCTTTTGATTTAGGACCATTGCCTTTGACCTTGTGACCTTGATCTTTGAGTTTGACCTTATGTCTGACAAGCATCAATTCAGGCAAGCTTTGTTGTCTGCCGAAAACTGTTGTTTACCAAGTAAATTTTGTTTAACCCTTTCCCAAGATAAGATAAGATAAGATAAGATAAGATTTATTTAAAGTCGGCAAGACAATATAACATACAACATAAGCTTATGAAGCTTTTGAACCGACTATGTAACAAACAAATACAATTAGCAACATTTAAAGCAACATTTATGCTAAGTGGTTAAGGATATTTTTTAAGAGCACAATTTAAAGAACAGATACAAACACATAAAAATTAGCATACATTTAAGCAACTAAAAAGCATAATATAAGCAAATTATGTAGACATCTTAAAAAGCATTAAACTAGCTAAAGCACCTTAGTATAATAAAAAGACATAAGACAGCAAAAATTCAAAGCATATACAAGACCTGTTTTTGACATCCTTAAAAGAAAGGCTTTGGAAAACTGGGGCAAACAAGGAAAATGCTGATAAACAGTTCTCCTTTTGCCTCAATATTTTCTGCTATTCTACACAAATTCTGTTTTCATGAACATCCAATTTGTTATCTACAGTAACTGTCAAATTGGAACACCGTAGAATTTTGCTTTGTGGGATAGGGTTAACCCATCCCAAAACTTTGACACATTTTAATGCCCTTCAAGATGAAGGCTTTGGAAAACAATGTGGAAAATGAAGAAATTGCTTGTGACAAGCAATTTCTTCATTTCCCACAATGTTTTCTACCCAAAAAGACAAAAAAAATATAAGATTATATTCACTTGAAAGTGTCGTCTGCAACATCTTTGAATTTGGGCCATCGTAAAATGTTTCTGTCTGGTAATTGGTTAACCCTTTCCCAAACAAGACCTGGTTTTGACGTCCCTAATTGAATAAGCTTGGGAAAACATTGAAACAAAAGAAGAAACTGCTGATAACCAGCAGTTTCTCCTTTTGCCTCAATATTTTCTATACCATATTTTACAAAAATCCAATTGTTTTCAATCGTTATTTTGTTGTCAGCAGCAGCTTTCAATTTAGAGCACCCTAAAATTTTGTCGTTAGGGAAAGGGTTAATTGTTTCATTTTACATTGCAGATACACACTGGTGCAATCCTCAATATAGAATCTCGTTACAACAGACGGACGAAGATGACGAATTACGATGTAGTTTTATTATACAGTTGATGCAGAAAGATCGACGGAAAATGAAAAATAAAGGAGAAAGATTAGTCTATATAGGATTTGTAGTTTATAAGGTGAGCGACTTTGCTAATTAACCCTTTCCCAAATGACAATTTTTTAGGGTGGTCCAATTCAAAAGCTGCTGAAGACAGCAAAATAGATGTTGATTATGATTAAATTTATGTGTGATATAGCATAGAAAACATTGAGACAAAAGGAAAAACTGCTGTTTATCAGCAGTTTCTTCTTTTGTTTCAATGTTTTCCCAAGTCTTTTCTTTTAGGGAGGTCAAAACCAGGTCTTGTTTGGGAAAGGGTTAACCCTTTCCTAAACAGTGATTATGTAAATAGAATGCTTGTAAGGGCTACACAATAAGGGTACCTTGAGTGGGTGATCATTTCATAGCAACATCTTACAAATGTATTCATATGCATGAAGTTAAATATTGAAACAATTCATTTTACAAAGGACCTCTACGGATAAGGCGAGAATTCTCCCTAAAAGGCTCAGCTCGATGGGTCAATTCTCAAAACTAACAAATTGAGAAACAAAATTAAGCTTTATGGTTAGGTAGACAAATAAAGGAAATAAACACCGATTTTTATGTCATTTTAAAAGTTCTATAGGTGCAGATAACTCTTGATTTTAGTACCCACCTAAATGGTTTCGTTTTCTTACACTACCGGTATTCAAAGAGGTAAAATGAAGATTCTTTTATTTTTATTTGCAATTTATTTTCTACAGATACAGGGATAAATGGTGTTGACATCATATGGCAGCTTTGGTTTTGTCCGTATTGCGCATGCGCACCATTGAAACCACTTTAAACGCGCACTTTCCCGCCAAAAACCGAGGCATACCTACCTTCCCAAGGCTGGCTAACATCGTTCCCCCCCTTGACCCAGCTTCCCATTGACATATGTTGTGTAACTGGATCATAGGCTTCCTTGGTAAAAAGGATTTGCTGGGTCACGGGGGGGAACATACTTTTATACTAAAAATAGTACTCATATACCATATGCCATAATTTTGGCAGGAAGATTTCGCCTTTAAACTCGTTTCAATGATGCGCATGCGCATTAAGGACAAATCGAAAAATGGTTTATGATTTCAACACCAATTGTCCTTACATTTACAGAAAATGTTTTGCTTATAAAACTAAAGAAAACTTAAATCTGGTTTAATGAATAACGGTGGGGTAAGAAAATGTAATTTTGGGGGTAGGTACAGAAACCAAGAATTATCTGTACCTGTCGAATCGTTTTGATCGTACAAAATCAGTTTTCATATGATTTAGATACATATCTAACAATACAGTTCGAAATAATAATCAATTTGCATGTTTTGAAAAATGACTTTTCCATTTGAGCCTTTTAGGGAGATTTCTCGCCTTATCAGTAGACGTCCTTTTGAAATTTTTTCTCTTGTTCAATTCAAAAGGTTGCGCAGACAACAAAGTAAATATTATCAATGTGGGATATTTGTATTTGATAGAAAAGAAAGCATTTGAGAAAAACGGTATATGTTGTATATGCACAAATTTTACTAAGTATTATTTGTGAGAGATTTATTAACCCATTCACTCTCAGTGACGCTTTGACACCTTATAAGATAAAGACTTGGAAAAACATAGTGTAAATGAAGAAATTGCTTGTCACAAGCAATTTCTCCATTTCCTGCAATGTTTTCTACCCAAAGGTACTAAAAAAACAAATGTAAAACTTTTCCACTTGACAGTTTGGTCTACAACATCTTTGCGACTAGACCTGTCTAAAGATTTGCATAACTTAACCCTTTCCCAAATGACAAAATTTTGGCCGCTCAAATTTGAAAGCTGCTGCAGAAGACAAAAAAGAATATCGAAAAAGATATGAATTTTGTGATATAAAGTACAGAAATATTGAGGCAAAAAAAGAAAATGCTGATTATCAGTATATTCTTCTTTTGCCTCAATGTTTTCCAAAGCCTTTTCTATTAGGGACATCAAAACAAGGTCTTGTTTTGGCAAAGATATAACGAAACTTTTGTTCCATTTCAGTATATACAGGGAACACCACTGCCATTAAAAAAAGACTATTTTGATCATAATGATCGTGTAGCAAGTTGTGATATGTTTATAAATACTCGACAAATTATACAAAGACTAGTGCTTCCCGCGGGGGATTATATTATAGTGCCTTGTACCTACGATATGAATGAGGAGGCGGACTTTTATCTACGATTCTTCTTCGAGAATAAAAATAATGCCAGGTAGGTATTTGTTTTGATATGTCTATAAATACATGTGCTCGACAAATTATACAACGACCCATGCTTCCAATCAGCAGTTATAAATATCTTTTGTGTGCCTGGTCAAAACTTCATAACTCAAGCTTTTTCAAGCTGTAGTCAGGCCCGTAGGAAGCATATTGGATGGGCTGAAGCCCCTGTGTCTGAACATTTTGGCTAAATCGGATTTTCCTTAAGTTTTCAGTGTAAAATAAGGAAAATTTGCCATTTTTGGCAAACTTTGCCCCCCTAGCCCCCGTCCCCCCCCCCCCCCCCCCTAATCCCCTGATCCCTTCCCCCCCCCCCCCCCCAACCACAGGCCTGGAAGTTAAAAAGTTTTGACCTCCCACGACAATATATCATAGTGCGTTTACCTATGATATAAACAAGGAGGCTGACTTTTATCAAAGAGAGAATATAAATACTGCCAGGTTAGTGTTGATTGATGTTAATACTCAGCCCAAGGTAGAATCTAAGACAAACAATGGGGAGCATTGGCATTTCGATTGTTCTGATTGTCAGTCGATACAATATCATGTGCAACAAAGAATTTAAGACAAACAATGGGGAGGTGGCATATTTCTGATCATCCGTTGGCTTATTGATGGTTTTGATTGACAGCCTGCATTTGGTCAATTGACCCCTTTCCAATTGATATTATTTTAGGGTGGTGATTATCAGCATTTTTATGCTCCCCGAAGGGAGAGCATATAGTCGCCGCTTCGTCTGTCCGTCCGTCCGTCATTCCGTCCGTCCGTCCGTCCGTCCGAAGTGGTTTCTCTATAACCCTTGGGCCAAATCAAATGAAACTTACCATGCGAACTCCCTATGACATAATGCCGATGTACTTTTTTGCAGTTTTTGGATTTGAGGCCTCGTCATGGGAAAAGGGGACTTAAGGTCAAATACACTTATTCTCTAATTTCTCATAGTCTAATGGTCAGAATTTGATGAAATTTCATATTTGAGTAGCAAATCAGATGCCCTTGACAATAAACTAGATCTACTTTAAATTTGCGTATAAAAAGTATG
The DNA here is from genome assembly GCA_963680895.1 of Fragum sueziense. Taxonomy (NCBI): domain Eukaryota; kingdom Metazoa; phylum Mollusca; class Bivalvia; order Cardiida; family Cardiidae; genus Fragum; species Fragum sueziense. The sequence goes on along the minus strand of OY804593.1, from coordinate 472,638 downwards.
TCATGGAAAAAGGGGGCTTAATGTTTATTAGCTTAATCTTAGCTCTGCATGGCATACATTTATTGTGACAATGCCTTAATCGGGGAGCATTGTCCGTCTCTGACGGCTCTTGTCTTTATCAGCCTCAATGTTTTTCCAAGCTTCTTTTATCTGGGATGTCAATACTAGGTTTTGTTTTGGAAATGGTTAAATCACTAAAGGAAATGTATTTACTCATTCCAAAATAGCGAAGTTTTAGTTTGGCACAGTAGGACAGTTGTTGCAGATGACATTAATCTTTCCATGACACAAATATCCTTTAACCCTTTCCCAAACAAGAGTTGGTTTTGACGTCCCTAATAGAAATGACTTGGGAAAACATTGAAACAAAAGAAGAAACTGCTGATAACCAGCAGTTTCTCCTTTTGTCTCAATATTTTCTATGCCATATTTTACACAAATTTTATCTTTAATAACTTCTATTTCGTCATTTGTGGTAGTTTCTGAAGTGGATCACCCTAAAATTTTGCCGTTTGGGAAAGGGTTAAAGGGGGATAACTGATAGTAAATTTCATTTGTTACAGTGGGACAGATGATCTTTCCTTTA